>OX380351.1:21403477-21514423 GCA_947425015.1 Pterostichus niger | reverse complement strand
ATTAGACGCAAAATTAGATTATTTTTTTTAAACAAAATATATTTTCGTGATTTCTGGCTATACCGTGAACTTTATAGAAAATTGTTATTAAAGGATATACTCCTTAATTTATTCTCTTCCTAAGTTACTTGAAGTAATTTTTGATTAGACGCAAAATTAGTTTTTTCTTTTTAAACAAAATATATTTTCGTGATTTCTGGCTATACCGTGAACTTTATAGAAAAATTGTTATTAAAGGATATACTCCTTAATTTATTCTCTTCCTAAGTTACTTGAAGTAATTTTGATTAGACGCAAAATTAGATTATTTTTTTTAAACAAAATATATTTTCGTGATTTCTGGCTATACCGTGAACTTTATAGAAAAATTGTTATTAAAGGATATACTCCTTAATTTATTCTCTTCCTATGTTACTTGAAGTAATTTTTGATTAGACGCAAAATTAGATTATTTTTTTAAACAAAATATATTTTCGTGATTTCTGGCTATACCGTGAACTTTATAGAAAAATTGTTATTAAAGGATATACTCCTTAATTTATTCTCTTCCTATGTTACTTGAAGTAATTTTTGATTAGACGCAAAATTAGATTATTTTTTTTAAACAAAATATATTTTCGTGATTTCTGGCTATACCGTGAACTTTATAGAAAAATTGTTATTAAAGGATATACTCCTTAATTTATTCTCTTCCTAAGTTACTTGAAGTAATTTTTGATTAGACGCAAAATTAGATTATTTTTTTTAAACAAAATATATTTTCGTGATTTCTGGCTATACCGTGAACTTTATAGAAAAATTGTTATTAAAGGATATACTCCTTAATTTATTCTCTTCCTAAGTTACTTGAAGTAATTTTTGATTAGACGCAAAATTAGATTATTTTTTTTAAACAAAATATATTTTCGTGATTTCTGGCTATACCGTGAACTTTATAGAAAAATTGTTATTAAAGGATATACTCCTTAATTTATTCTCTTCCTAAGTTACTTGAAGTAATTTTTGATTAGACGCAAAATTAGATTATTTTTTTTAAACAAAATATATTTTCGTGATTTCTGGCTATACCGTGAACTTTATAGAAAAATTGTTATTAAAGGATATACTCCTTAATTTATTCTCTTCCTAAGTTACTTGAAGTAATTTTTGATTAGACGCAAAATTAGATTATTTCTTTTTAAACAAAATATATTTTCGTGATTTCTGGCTATACCGTGAACTTTATAGAAAAATTGTTATTAAAGGATATACTCCTTAATTTATTCTCTTCCTAAGTTACTTGAAGTAATTTTTGATTAGACGCAAAATTAGATTATTTTTTTAAACAAAATATATTTTCGTGATTTCTGGCTATACCGTGAACTTTATAGAAAAATTGTTATTAAAGGATATACTCCTTAATTTATTCTCTTCCTAAGTTACTTGAAGTAATTTTTGATTAGACGCAAAATTAGATTATTTTTTTTAAACAAAATATATTTTCGTGATTTCTGGCTATACCGTGAACTTTATAGAAAAATTGTTATTAAAGGATATACTCCTTAATTTATTCTCTTCCTAAGTTACTTGAAGTAATTTTTGATTAGACGCAAAATTAGATTATTTTTTTAAACAAAATATATTTTCGTGATTTCTGGCTATACCGTGAACTTTATAGAAAAATTGTTATTAAAGGATATACTCCTTAATTTATTCTCTTCCTAAGTTACTTGAAGTAATTTTTGATTAGACGCAAATTAGATTTTTTTTTTAAACAAAATATATTTTCGTGATTTCTGGCTATACCGTGAACTTTATAGAAAAATTGTTATTAAAGGATATACTCCTTAATTTATTCTCTTCCTAAGTTACTTGAAGTAATTTTTGATTAGACGCAAAATTAGATTATTTTTTTTAAACAAAATATATTTTCGTGATTTCTGGCTATACCGTGAACTTTATAGAAAAATTGTTATTAAAGGATATACTCCTTAATTTATTCTCTTCCTAAGTTACTTGAAGTAATTTTTGATTAGACGCAAAATTAGATTTTTTTTTTAAACAAAATATATTTTCGTGATTTCTGCTATACCGTGAACTTTATAGAAAAATTATTATTAAAGGATATACTCCTTAATTTATTCTCTTCCTAAGTTACTTGAAGTAATTTTTGATTAGACGCAAAATTAGATTATTTTTTTTAAACAAAATATATTTTCGTGATTTCTGGCTATACCGTGAACTTTATAGAAAAATTGTTATTAAAGGATATACTCCTTAATTTATTCTCTTCCTAAGTTACTTGAAGTAATTTTTGATTAGACGCAAAATTAGATTATTTTTTTTAAACAAAATATATTTTCGTGATTTCTGGCTATACCGTGAACTTTATAGAAAAATTGTTATTAAAGGATATACTCCTTAATTTATTCTCTTCCTAAGTTACTTGAAGTAATTTTTGATTAGACGCAAAATTAGTTTTTTTTTTTTAAACAAAATATATTTTTTTGATTTCTGGCTATACCGTGAACTTTATAGAAAAATTGTTATTAAAGGATATACTCCTTAATTTATTCTCTTCCTAAGTTACTTGAAGTAATTTTTGATTAGACGCAAAATTAGATTATTTTTTTTAAACAAAACATATTTTCGTGATTTCTGGCTATACCGTGAACTTTATAGAAAAATTGTTATTAAAGGATATACTCCTTAATTTATTCTCTTCCTAAGTTACTTGAAGTAATTTTTGATTAGACGCAAAATTAGATTATTTTTTTTAAACAAAATATATTTTCGTGATTTCTGGCTATACCGTGAACTTTATAGAAAAGTTGTTATTAAAGGATATACTCCTTAATTTATTCTCTTCCTAAAGTTACTTGAAGTAATTTTTGATTAGACGCAAAATTAGATTATTTTTTTAAACAAAATATATTTTCGTGATTTCTGGCTATACCGTGAACTTTATAGAAAAATTGTTATTAAAGGATATACTCCTTAATTTATTCTCTTCCTAAGTTACTTGAAGTAATTTTTGATTAGACGCAAAATTAGATTATTTTTTTTAAACAAAATATATTTTCGTGATTTCTGGCTATACCGTGAACTTTATAGAAAAATTGTTATTAAAGGATATACTCCTTAATTTATTCTCTTCCTAAGTTACTTGAAGTAATTTTTGATTAGACGCAAAATTAGATTATTTTTTTTAAACAAAATATATTTTCGTGATTTCTGGCTATACCGTGAACTTTATAGAAAAGTTGTTATTAAAGGATATACTCCTTAATTTATTCTCTTCCTAAGTTACTTGAAGTAATTTTTGATTAGACGCAAAATTAGATTATTTTTTTTAAACAAAATATATTTTCGTGATTTCTGGCTATACCGTGAACTTTATAGAAAAATTGTTATTAAAGGATATACTCCTTAATTTATTCTCTTCCTAAGTTACTTGAAGTAATTTTTGATTAGACGCAAAATTAGATTATTTTTTTTAAATAAAATATATTTTCGTGATTTCTGGCTATACCGTGAACTTTATAGAAAAATTGTTATTAAAGGATATACTCCTTAATTTATTCTCTTCCTAAGTTACTTGAAGTAATTTTTGATTAGACGCAAAATTAGATTTGTTTTTTTAAACAAAATATATTTTCGTGATTTCTGGCTATACCGTGAACTTTATAGAAAAATTGTTATTAAAGGATATACTCCTTAATTTATTCTCTTCCTAAGTTACTTGAAGTAATTTTTGATTAGACGCAAAATTAGATTATTTTTTTTAAACAAAATATATTTTCGTGATTTCTGGCTATACCGTGAACTTTATAGAAAAATTGTTATTAAAGGATATACTCCTTAATTTATTCTCTTCCTAAGTTACTTGAAGTAATTTTTGATTAGACGCAAAATTAGTTTATTTCTTTTTAAACAAAATATATTTTCGTGATTTCTGGCTATACCGTGAACTTTATAGAAAAATTGTTATTAAAGGATATACTCCTTAATTTATTCTCTTCCTAAGTTACTTGAAGTAATTTTTGATTAGACGCAAAATTAGATTATTTTTTTTAAACAAAATATATTTTCGTGATTTCTGGCTATACCGTGAACTTTATAGAAAAATTGTTATTAAAGGATATACTCCTTAATTTATTCTCTTCCTAAGTTACTTGAAGTAATTTTTGATTAGACGCAAAATTAGATTATTTTTTTTAAACAAAATATATTTTCGTGATTTCTGGCTATACCGTGAACTTTATAGAAAAATTGTTAAAAAAGGATATACTCCTTAATTTATTCTCTTCCTAAGTTACTTGAAGTAATTTTTGATTAGACGCAAAATTAGATTATTTTTTTTAAACAAAATATATTTTCGTGATTTCTGGCTATACCGTGAACTTTATAGAAAAATTGTTATTAAAGGATATACTCCTTAATTTATTCTCTTCCTAAGTTACTTGAAGTAATTTTTGATTAGACGCAAAATTAGTTTTTTTTTTTAAACAAAATATATTTTCGTGATTTCTGGCTATACCGTAAACTTTATAGAAAAATTGTTATTAAAGGATATACTCCTTAATTTATTTTCTTCCTAAGTTACTTGAAGTAATTTTTGATTAGACGCAAAATTAGATTATTTTTTTTAAACAAAATATATTTTCGTGATTTCTGGCTATACCGTGAACTTTATAGAAAAATTGTTATTAAAGGATATACTCCATAATTTATTCTCTTCCTAAGATACTTGAAGTAATTTTTGATTAGACGCAAAATTAGATTTGTTTTTTTAAACAAAATATATTTTCGTGATTTCTGGCTATACCGTGAACTTTATAAAAAAATTGTTATTAAAGGATATACTCCTTAATTTATTCTCTTCCTAAGTTACTTGAAGTAATTTTTGATTAGACGCAAAATTAGATATTTTTTTTAAACAAAATATATTTCGTGATTTCTGGCTATACCGTGAACTTTATAGAAAAATTGTTATTAAAGGATATACTCCTTAATTTATTCTCTTCCTAAGTTACTTAAAGTAATTTTTGATTAGACGCAAAATTAGTTTTTTTTTTTAAACAAAATATATTTTCGTGATTTCTGGCTATACCGTGAACTTTATAGAAAAATTGTTATTAAAGGATATACTCCTTAATTTATTTTCTTCCTAAGTTACTTGAAGTAATTTTTGATTAGACGCAAATTAGATTTTTTTTTTAAACAAAATATATTTTCGTGATTTCTGGCTATACCGTGAACTTTATAGAAAAATTGTTATTAAAGGATATACTCCTTAATTTATTCTCTTCCTAAGTTACTTGAAGTAATTTTTGAGTAGACGCAAAATTAGATTATTTTTTTTAAACAAAATATATTTTCGTGATTTCTGGCTATACCGTGAACTTTATAGAAAAATTGTTATTAAAGGATATACTCCTTAATTTATTCTCTTCCTAAGTTACTTGAAGTAATTTTTGATTAGACGCAAAATTAGATTTGTTTTTTTAAACAAAATATATTTTCGTGATTTCTGGCTATACCGTGAACTTTATAGAAAAATTGTTATTAAAGGATATACTCCTTAATTTATTCTCTTCCTAAGTTACTTGAAGTAATTTTTGATTAGACGCAAAATTAGTTTTTTTTTTTTAAACAAAATATATTTTCGTGATTTCTGGCTATACCGTGAACTTTATAGAAAAATTGTTATTAAAGGATATACTCCTTAATTTATTCTCTTCCTAAGTTACTTGAAGTAATTTTTGATTAGACGCAAAATTAGATTATTTTTTTTACCTTCATACAACAAAATATATTTTCGTGATTTCTGGCTATACCGTGAACTTTATAGAAAAATTGTTATTAAAGGATATACTCCTTAATTTATTCTCTTCCTAAGTTACTTGAAGTAATTTTTGATTAGACGCAAAATTAGATTATTTTTTTTAAACAAAATATATTTTCGTGATTTCTGGCTATACCGTGAACTTTATAGAAAAATTGTTATTAAAGGATATACTCCTTAATTTATTCTCTTCCTAAGTTACTTGAAAAAATTTTTGATTAGACGCAAAATTAGTTTTTTCTTTTTAAACAAAATATATTTTCGTGATTTCTGGCTATACCGTGAACTTTATAGAAAAATTGTTATTAAAGGATATACTCCTTAATTTATTCTCTTCCTAAGTTACTTGAAGTAATTTTTGATTAGACGCAAAATTAGATTATTTTTTTTAAACAAAACATATTTTCGTGATTTCTGGCTATACCGTGAACTTTATAGAAAAATTGTTATTAAAGGATATACTCCTTAATTTATTCTCTTCCTAAGTTACTTGAAGTAATTTTTGATTAGACGCAAAATTAGATTATTTTTTTTAAACAAAATATATTTTCGTGATTTCTGGCTATACCGTGAATTTTATAGAAAAATTGTTATTAAAGGATATACTCCTTAATTTATTCTCTTCCTAAGTTACTTGAAGTAATTTTTGATTAGACGCAAAATTAGATTATTTTTTTTAAACAAAATATATTTTCGTGATTTCTGGCTATACCGTGAACTTTATAGAAAAGTTGTTATTAAAGGATATACTCCTTAATTTATTCTCTTCCTAAGTTACTTGAAGTAATTTTTGATTAGACGCAAAATTAGATTATTTTTTTTAAACAAAATATATTTTCGTGATTTCTGGCTATACCGTGAACTTTATAGAAAAATTGTTATTAAAGGATATACTCCTTAATTTATTCTCTTCCTAAGTTACTTGAAGTAATTTTTGATTAGACGCAAAATTAGTTTTTTTTTTAAACAAAATATATTTTCGTGATTTCTGGCTATACCGTGAACTTTATAGAAAAATTGTTATTAAAGGATATACTCCTTAATTTATTTTCTTCCTAAGTTACTTGAAGTAATTTTTGATTAGACGCAAAATTAGATTATTTTTTTTAAACAAAATATATTTTCGTGATTTCTGGCTATACCGTGAACTTTATAGAAAAATTGTTATTAAAGGATATACTCCATAATTTATTCTCTTCCTAAGTTACTTGAAGTAATTTTTGATTAGACGCAAAATTAGATTATTTTTTTTAAACAAAATATATTTTCGTGATTTCTGGCTATACCGTGAACTTTATAGAAAAATTGTTATTAAAGGATATACTCCTTAATTTATTCTCTTCCTAAGTTACTTGAAGTAATTTTTGATTAGACGCAAAATTAGTTTTTTTTTTTAAACAAAATATATTTTCGTGATTTCTGGCTATACCGTGAACTTTATAGAAAAATTGTTATTAAAGGATATACTCCTTAATTTATTTTCTTCCTAAGTTACTTGAAGTAATTTTTGATTAGACGCAAAATTAGATTATTTTTTTTAAACAAAATATATTTTCGTGATTTCTGGCTATACCGTGAACTTTATAGAAAAATTGTTATTAAAGGATATACTCCATAATTTATTCTCTTCCTAAGTTACTTGAAGTAATTTTTGATTAGACGCAAAATTAGATTATTTTTTTTAAACAAAATATATTTTCGTGATTTCTGGCTATACCGTGAACTTTATAGAAAAATTGTTATTAAAGGATATACTCCTTAATTTATTCTCTTCCTAAGTTACTTGAAGTAATTTTTGATTAGACGCAAAATTAGTTTTTTTTTTTAAACAAAATATATTTTCGTGATTTCTGGCTATACCGTGAACTTTATAGAAAAATTGTTATTAAAGGATATACTCCTTAATTTATTCTCTTCCTAAGTTACTTGAAGTAATTTTTGATTAGACGCAAAATTAGATTATTTTTTTTAAACAAAATATATTTTCGTGATTTCTGGCTATACCGTGAACTTTATAGAAAAATTGTTATTAAAGGATATACTCCTTAATTTATTCTCTTCCTAAGTTACTTGAAGTAATTTTTGATTAGACGCAAAATTAGATTATTTTTTTTAAACAAAATATATTTTCGTGATTTCTGGCTATACCGTGAACTTTATAGAAAAATTGTTAAAAAAGGATATACTCCTTAATTTATTCTCTTCCTAAGTTACTTGAAGTAATTTTTGATTAGACGCAAAATTAGATTATTTTTTTTAAACAAAATATATTTTCGTGATTTCTGGCTATACCGTGAACTTTATAGAAAAATTGTTATTAAAGGATATACTCCTTAATTTATTCTCTTCCTAAGTTACTTGAAGTAATTTTTGATTAGACGCAAAATTAGTTTTTTTTTTTAAACAAAATATATTTTCGTGATTTCTGGCTATACCGTGAACTTTATAGAAAAATTGTTATTAAAGGATATACTCCTTAATTTATTTTCTTCCTAAGTTACTTGAAGTAATTTTTGATTAGACGCAAAATTAGATTATTTTTTTTAAACAAAATATATTTTCGTGATTTCTGGCTATACCGTGAACTTTATAGAAAAATTGTTATTAAAGGATATACTCCATAATTTATTCTCTTCCTAAGATACTTGAAGTAATTTTTGAGTAGACGCAAAATTAGATTATTTTTTTTAAACAAAATATATTTTCGTGATTTCTGGCTATACCGTGAACTTTATAGAAAAATTGTTATTAAAGGATATACTCCTTAATTTATTCTCTTCCTAAGTTACTTGAAGTAATTTTTGATTAGACGCAAAATTAGATTTGTTTTTTTAAACAAAATATATTTTCGTGATTTCTGGCTATACCGTGAACTTTATAGAAAAATTGTTATTAAAGGATATACTCCTTAATTTATTCTCTTCCTAAGTTACTTGAAGTAATTTTTGATTAGACGCAAAATTAGTTTTTTTTTTTTAAACAAAATATATTTTCGTGATTTCTGGCTATACCGTGAACTTTATAGAAAAATTGTTATTAAAGGATATACTCCTTAATTTATTCTCTTCCTAAGTTACTTGAAGTAATTTTTGATTAGACGCAAAATTAGATTATTTTTTTTAAACAAAATATATTTTCGTGATTTCTGGCTATACCGTGAACTTTATAGAAAAATTGTTATTAAAGGATATACTCCTTAATTTATTCTCTTCCTAAGTTACTTGAAGTAATTTTTGATTAGACGCAAAATTAGATTATTTTTTTTAAACAAAATATATTTTCGTGATTTCTGGCTATACCGTGAACTTTATAGAAAAATTGTTATTAAAGGATATACTCCTTAATTTATTCTCTTCCTAAGTTACTTGAAGTAATTTTTGATTAGACGCAAAATTAGTTTTTTCTTTTTAAACAAAATATATTTTCGTGATTTCTGGCTATACCGTGAACTTTATAGAAAAATTGTTATTAAAGGATATACTCCTTAATTTATTCTCTTCCTAAGTTACTTGAAGTAATTTTTGATTAGACGCAAAATTAGATTATTTTTTTTAAACAAAACATATTTTCGTGATTTCTGGCTATACCGTGAACTTTATAGAAAAATTGTTATTAAAGGATATACTCCTTAATTTATTCTCTTCCTAAGTTACTTGAAGTAATTTTTGATTAGACGCAAAATTAGATTATTTTTTTTAAACAAAATATATTTTCGTGATTTCTGGCTATACCGTGAATTTTATAGAAAAATTGTTATTAAAGGATATACTCCTTAATTTATTCTCTTCCTAAGTTACTTGAAGTAATTTTTGATTAGACGCAAAATTAGATTATTTTTTTTAAACAAAATATATTTTCGTGATTTCTGGCTATACCGTGAACTTTATAGAAAAGTTGTTATTAAAGGATATACTCCTTAATTTATTCTCTTCCTAAGTTACTTGAAGTAATTTTTGATTAGACGCAAAATTAGATTATTTTTTTTAAACAAAATATATTTTCGTGATTTCTGGCTATACCGTGAACTTTATAGAAAAATTGTTATTAAAGGATATACTCCTTAATTTATTCTCTTCCTAAGTTACTTGAAGTAATTTTTGATTAGACGCAAAATTAGTTTTTTTTTTTAAACAAAATATATTTTCGTGATTTCTGGCTATACCGTGAACTTTATAGAAAAATTGTTATTAAAGGATATACTCCTTAATTTATTTTCTTCCTAAGTTACTTGAAGTAATTTTTGATTAGACGCAAAATTAGATTATTTTTTTTAAACAAAATATATTTTCGTGATTTCTGGCTATACCGTGAACTTTATAGAAAAATTGTTATTAAAGGATATACTCCATAATTTATTCTCTTCCTAAGTTACTTGAAGTAATTTTTGATTAGACGCAAAATTAGATTATTTTTTTTAAACAAAATATATTTTCGTGATTTCTGGCTATACCGTGAACTTTATAGAAAAATTGTTATTAAAGGATATACTCCTTAATTTATTCTCTTCCTAAGTTACTTGAAGTAATTTTTGATTAGACGCAAAATTAGTTTTTTTTTTTAAACAAAATATATTTTCGTGATTTCTGGCTATACCGTGAACTTTATAGAAAAATTGTTATTAAAGGATATACTCCTTAATTTATTTTCTTCCTAAGTTACTTGAAGTAATTTTTGATTAGACGCAAAATTAGATTATTTTTTTTAAACAAAATATATTTTCGTGATTTCTGGCTATACCGTGAACTTTATAGAAAAATTGTTATTAAAGGATATACTCCTTAATTTATTCTCTTCCTAAGTTACTTGAAGTAATTTTTGATTAGACGCAAAATTAGATTATTTTTTTTAAACAAAATATATTTTCGTGATTTCTGGCTATACCGTGAACTTTATAGAAAAATTGTTATTAAAGGATATACTCCTTAATTTATTCTCTTCCTAAGTTACTTGAAGTAATTTTTGATTAGACGCAAAATTAGTTTTTTCTTTTTAAACAAAATATATTTTCGTGATTTCTGGCTATACCGTGAACTTTATAGAAAAATTGTTATTAAAGGATATACTCCTTAATTTATTCTCTTCCTAAGTTACTTAAAGTAATTTTTGATTAGACGCAAAATTAGATATTTTTTTTAAACAAAATATATTTTCGTGATTTCTGGCTATACCGTGAACTTTATAGAAAAATTGTTATTAAAGGATATACTCCTTAATTTATTCTCTTCCTAAGTTACTTGAAGTAATTTTTGATTAGACGCAAAATTAGATTATTTTTTATAAACAAAATATATTTTCGTGATTTCTGGCTATACCGTGAACTTTATAGAAAAATTGTTATTAAAGGATATACTCCTTAATTTATTCTCTTCCTAAGTTACTTGAAGTAATTTTTGATTAGACGCAAAATTAGATTTGTTTTTTTAAACAAAATATATTTTCGTGATTTCTGGCTATACCGTGAACTTTATAGAAAAATTGTTATTAAAGGATATACTCCTTAATTTATTCTCTTCCTAAGTTACTTGAAGTAATTTTTGATTAGACGCAAAATTAGTTTTTTTTTTTTAAACAAAATATATTTTCGTGATTTCTGGCTATACCGTGAACTTTATAGAAAAATTGTTATTAAAGGATATACTCCTTAATTTATTTTCTTCCTAAGTTACTTGAAGTAATTTTTGATTAGACGCAAAATTAGATTATTTTTTTTAAACAAAATATATTTTCGTGATTTCTGGCTATACCGTGAACTTTATAGAAAAATTGTTATTAAAGGATATACTCCTTAATTTATTCTCTTCCTAAGTTACTTGAAGTAATTTTTGATTAGACGCAAAATTAGATTATTTTTTTTTACCTTCATACAACAAAATATATTTTCGTGATTTCTGGCTATACCGTGAACTTTATAGAAAAATTGTTATTAAAGGATATACTCCTTAATTTATTCTCTTCCTAAGTTACTTGAAGTAATTTTTGATTAGACGCAAAATTAGATTATTTTTTTTAAACAAAACATATTTTTGTGATTTCTGGTTATACCGTGAACTTTATAGAAAAATTGTTATTAAAGGATATACTCCTTAATTTATTCTCTTCCTAAGTTACTTGAAGTAATTTTTGATTAGACGCAAAATTAGATTATTTTTTTTAAACAAAATATATTTTCGTGATTTCTGGCTATACCGTGAACTTTATAGAAAAATTGTTATTAAAGGATATACTCCTTAATTTATTCTCTTCCTAAGTTACTTGAAGTAATTTTTGATTAGACGCAAAATTAGTTTTTTTTTTTTAAACAAAATATATTTTCGTGATTTCTGGCTATACCGTGAACTTTATAGAAAAATTGTTATTAAAGGATATACTCCTTAATTTATTCTCTTCCTAAGTTACTTAAAGTAATTTTTGATTAGACGCAAAATTAGTTTTTTTTTTTAAACAAAATATATTTTCGTGATTTCTGGCTATACCGTGAACTTTATAGAAAAATTGTTATTAAAGGATATACTCCTTAATTTATTTTCTTCCTAAGTTACTTGAAGTAATTTTTGATTAGACGCAAAATTAGATTTTTTTTTTAAACAAAATATATTTTCGTGATTTCTGGCTATACCGTGAACATTATAGAAAAATTGTTATTAAAGGATATACTCCTTAATTTATTCTCTTCCTAAGTTACTTGAAGTAATTTTTGATTAGACGCAAAATTAGATTATTTTTTTTAAACAAAATATATTTTCGTGATTTCTGGCTATACCGTGAACTTTATAGAAAAATTGTTATTAAAGGATATACTCCTTAATTTATTCTCTTCCTAAGTTACTTGAAGTAATTTTTGATTAGACGCAAAATTAGTTTTTTCTTTTTAAACAAAATATATTTTCGTGATTTCTGGCTATACCGTGAACTTTATAGAAAAATTGTTATTAAAGGATATACTCCTTAATTTATTCTCTTCCTAAGTTACTTGAAGTAATTTTTGATTAGACGCAAAATTAGTTTTTTCTTTTTAAACAAAATATATTTTCGTGATTTCTGGCTATACCGTGAACTTTATAGAAAAATTGTTATTAAAGGATATACTCCTTAATTTATTCTCTTCCTAAGTTACTTGAAGTAATTTTTGATTAGACGCAAAATTAGATTATTTTTTTTAAACAAAATATATTTTCGTGATTTCTGGCTATACCGTGAACTTTATAGAAAAATTGTTATTAAAGGATATACTCCTTAATTTATTCTCTTCCTAAGTTACTTGAAGTAATTTTTGATTAGACGCAAAATTAGTTTTTTTTTTTTAAACAAAATATATTTTCGTGATTTCTGGCTATACCGTGAACTTTATAGAAAAATTGTTATTAAAGGATATACTCCTTAATTTATTCTCTTCCTAAGTTACTTGAAGTAATTTTTGATTAGACGCAAAATTAGATTATTTTTTTTAAACAAAATATATTTTCGTGATTTCTGGCTATACCGTGAACTTTATAGAAAAATTGTTATTAAAGTATATACTCCTTAATTTATTCTCTTCCTATGTTACTTGAAGTAATTTTTGATTAGACGCAAAATTAGATTATTTTTTTTTACCTTCATACAACAAAATATATTTTCGTGATTTCTGGCTATACCGTGAACTTTATAGAAAAATTGTTATTAAAGGATATACTCCTTAATTTATTCTCTTCCTAAGTTACTTGAAGTAATTTTTGATTAGACGCAAAATTAGTTTGTTTTTTTTAAACAAAATATATTTTCGTGATTTCTGGCTATACCGTGAACTTTATAGAAAAATTGTTATTAAAGGATATACTCCTTAATTTATTCTCTTCCTAAGTTACTTGAAGTAATTTTTGATTAGACGCAAAATTAGATTATTTTTTTTAAACAAAATATATTTTCGTGATTTCTGGCTATACCGTGAACTTTATAGAAAAATTGTTATTAAAGGATATACTCCTTAATTTATTCTCTTCCTAAGTTACTTGAAGTAATTTTTGATTAGACGCAAAATTAGTTTTTTCTTTTTAAACAAAATATATTTTCGTGATTTCTGGCTATACCGTGAACTTTATAGAAAAATTGTTATTAAAGGATATACTCCTTAATTTATTCTCTTCCTAAGTTACTTGAAGTAATTTTTGATTAGACGCAAAATTAGTTTTTTCTTTTTAAACAAAATATATTTTCGTGATTTCTGGCTATACCGTGAACTTTATAGAAAAATTGTTATTAAAGGATATACTCCTTAATTTATTCTCTTCCTAAGTTACTTGAAGTAATTTTTGATTAGACGCAAAATTAGATTATTTTTTTTAAACAAAATATATTTTCGTGATTTCTGGCTATACCGTGAACTTTATAGAAAAATTGTTATTAAAGGATATACTCCTTAATTTATTCTCTTCCTAAGTTACTTGAAGTAATTTTTGATTAGACGCAAAATTAGTTTTTTTTTTTTAAACAAAATATATTTTCGTGATTTCTGGCTATACCGTGAACTTTATAGAAAAATTGTTATTAAAGGATATACTCCTTAATTTATTCTCTTCCTAAGTTACTTGAAGTAATTTTTGATTAGACGCAAAATTAGATTATTTTTTTTAAACAAAATATATTTTCGTGATTTCTGGCTATACCGTGAACTTTATAGAAAAATTGTTATTAAAGTATATACTCCTTAATTTATTCTCTTCCTATGTTACTTGAAGTAATTTTTGATTAGACGCAAAATTAGATTATTTTTTTTTACCTTCATACAACAAAATATATTTTCGTGATTTCTGGCTATACCGTGAACTTTATAGAAAAATTGTTATTAAAGGATATACTCCTTAATTTATTCTCTTCCTAAGTTACTTGAAGTAATTTTTGATTAGACGCAAAATTAGTTTGTTTTTTTTAAACAAAATATATTTTCGTGATTTCTGGCTATACCGTGAACTTTATAGAAAAATTGTTATTAAAGGATATACTCCTTAATTTATTCTCTTCCTAAGTTACTTGAAGTAATTTTTGATTAGACGCAAAATTAGATTATTTTTTTTAAACAAAATATATTTTCGTGATTTCTGGCTATACCGTGAACTTTATAGAAAAATTGTTATTAAAGGATATACTCCTTAATTTATTCTCTTTCTAAGTTACTTGAAGTAATTTTTGATTAGACGCAAAATTAGTTTTTTTTTTTTAAACAAAATATATTTTCGTGATTTCTGGCTATACCGTGAACTTTATAGAAAAATTGTTAATAAAGGATATACTCCTTAATTTATTCTCTTCCTAAGTTACTTGAAGTAATTTTTGATTAGACGCAAAATTAGATTATTTTTTTTAAACAAAATATATTTTCGTGATTTCTGGCTATACCGTGAACTTTATAGAAAAATTGTTATTAAAGGATATACTCCTTAATTTATTTTCTTCCTAAGTTACTTGAAGTAATTTTTGATTAGACGCAAAATTAGATTATTTTTTTTAAACAAAATATATTTTCGTGATTTCTGGCTATACCGTGAACTTTATAGAAAAATTGTTATTAAAGGATATACTCCTTAATTTATTCTCTTCCTAAGTTACTTGAAGTAATTTTTGATTAGACGCAAAATTAGATTATTTTTTTTAAACAAAATATATTTTCGTGATTTCTGGCTATACCGTGAACTTTATAGAAAAATTGTTATTAAAGGATATACTCCTTAATTTATTCTCTTCCTAAGTTACTTGAAGTAATTTTTGATTAGACGCAAAATTAGTTTTTTCTTTTTAAACAAAATATATTTTCGTGATTTCTGGCTATACCGTGAACTTTATAGAAAAATTGTTATTAAAGGATATACTCCTTAATTTATTCTCTTCCTAAGTTACTTAAAGTAATTTTTGATTAGACGCAAAATTAGATATTTTTTTTAAACAAAATATATTTTCGTGATTTCTGGCTATACCGTGAACTTTATAGAAAAATTGTTATTAAAGGATATACTCCTTAATTTATTCTCTTCCTAAGTTACTTGAAGTAATTTTTGATTAGACGCAAAATTAGATTATTTTTTATAAACAAAATATATTTTCGTGATTTCTGGCTATACCGTGAACTTTATAGAAAAATTGTTATTAAAGGATATACTCCTTAATTTATTCTCTTCCTAAGTTACTTGAAGTAATTTTTGATTAGACGCAAAATTAGATTTGTTTTTTTAAACAAAATATATTTTCGTGATTTCTGGCTATACCGTGAACTTTATAGAAAAATTGTTATTAAAGGATATACTCCTTAATTTATTCTCTTCCTAAGTTACTTGAAGTAATTTTTGATTAGACGCAAAATTAGTTTTTTTTTTTTAAACAAAATATATTTTCGTGATTTCTGGCTATACCGTGAACTTTATAGAAAAATTGTTATTAAAGGATATACTCCTTAATTTATTTTCTTCCTAAGTTACTTGAAGTAATTTTTGATTAGACGCAAAATTAGATTATTTTTTTTAAACAAAATATATTTTCGTGATTTCTGGCTATACCGTGAACTTTATAGAAAAATTGTTATTAAAGGATATACTCCTTAATTTATTCTCTTCCTAAGTTACTTGAAGTAATTTTTGATTAGACGCAAAATTAGATTATTTTTTTTAAACAAAATATATTTTCGTGATTTCTGGCTATACCGTGAACTTTATAGAAAAATTGTTATTAAAGTATATACTCCTTAATTTATTCTCTTCCTATGTTACTTGAAGTAATTTTTGATTAGACGCAAAATTAGATTATTTTTTTTTACCTTCATACAACAAAATATATTTTCGTGATTTCTGGCTATACCGTGAACTTTATAGAAAAATTGTTATTAAAGGATATACTCCTTAATTTATTCTCTTCCTAAGTTACTTGAAGTAATTTTTGATTAGACGCAAAATTAGATTATTTTTTTTAAACAAAACATATTTTTGTGATTTCTGGTTATACCGTGAACTTTATAGAAAAATTGTTATTAAAGGATATACTCCTTAATTTATTCTCTTCCTAAGTTACTTGAAGTAATTTTTGATTAGACGCAAAATTAGATTATTTTTTTTAAACAAAATATATTTTCGTGATTTCTGGCTATACCGTGAACTTTATAGAAAAATTGTTATTAAAGGATATACTCCTTAATTTATTCTCTTCCTAAGTTACTTGAAGTAATTTTTGATTAGACGCAAAATTAGTTTTTTTTTTTTAAACAAAATATATTTTCGTGATTTCTGGCTATACCGTGAACTTTATAGAAAAATTGTTATTAAAGGATATACTCCTTAATTTATTCTCTTCCTAAGTTACTTAAAGTAATTTTTGATTAGACGCAAAATTAGTTTTTTTTTTTAAACAAAATATATTTTCGTGATTTCTGGCTATACCGTGAACTTTATAGAAAAATTGTTATTAAAGGATATACTCCTTAATTTATTTTCTTCCTAAGTTACTTGAAGTAATTTTTGATTAGACGCAAAATTAGATTTTTTTTTTAAACAAAATATATTTTCGTGATTTCTGGCTATACCGTGAACATTATAGAAAAATTGTTATTAAAGGATATACTCCTTAATTTATTCTCTTCCTAAGTTACTTGAAGTAATTTTTGATTAGACGCAAAATTAGATTATTTTTTTTAAACAAAATATATTTTCGTGATTTCTGGCTATACCGTGAACTTTATAGAAAAATTGTTATTAAAGGATATACTCCTTAATTTATTCTCTTCCTAAGTTACTTGAAGTAATTTTTGATTAGACGCAAAATTAGTTTTTTCTTTTTAAACAAAATATATTTTCGTGATTTCTGGCTATACCGTGAACTTTATAGAAAAATTGTTATTAAAGGATATACTCCTTAATTTATTCTCTTCCTAAGTTACTTGAAGTAATTTTTGATTAGACGCAAAATTAGTTTTTTCTTTTTAAACAAAATATATTTTCGTGATTTCTGGCTATACCGTGAACTTTATAGAAAAATTGTTATTAAAGGATATACTCCTTAATTTATTCTCTTCCTAAGTTACTTGAAGTAATTTTTGATTAGACGCAAAATTAGATTATTTTTTTTAAACAAAATATATTTTCGTGATTTCTGGCTATACCGTGAACTTTATAGAAAAATTGTTATTAAAGGATATACTCCTTAATTTATTCTCTTCCTAAGTTACTTGAAGTAATTTTTGATTAGACGCAAAATTAGTTTTTTTTTTTTAAACAAAATATATTTTCGTGATTTCTGGCTATACCGTGAACTTTATAGAAAAATTGTTATTAAAGGATATACTCCTTAATTTATTCTCTTCCTAAGTTACTTGAAGTAATTTTTGATTAGACGCAAAATTAGATTATTTTTTTTAAACAAAATATATTTTCGTGATTTCTGGCTATACCGTGAACTTTATAGAAAAATTGTTATTAAAGTATATACTCCTTAATTTATTCTCTTCCTAAGTTACTTGAAGTAATTTTTGATTAGACGCAAAATTAGATTATTTTTTTTTACCTTCATACAACAAAATATATTTTCGTGATTTCTGGCTATACCGTGAACTTTATAGAAAAATTGTTATTAAAGGATATACTCCTTAATTTATTCTCTTCCTAAGTTACTTGAAGTAATTTTTGATTAGACGCAAAATTAGTTTGTTTTTTTTAAACAAAATATATTTTCGTGATTTCTGGCTATACCGTGAACTTTATAGAAAAATTGTTATTAAAGGATATACTCCTTAATTTATTCTCTTCCTAAGTTACTTGAAGTAATTTTTGATTAGACGCAAAATTAGATTATTTTTTTTAAACAAAATATATTTTCGTGATTTCTGGCTATACCGTGAACTTTATAGAAAAATTGTTATTAAAGGATATACTCCTTAATTTATTCTCTTTCTAAGTTACTTGAAGTAATTTTTGATTAGACGCAAAATTAGTTTTTTTTTTTTAAACAAAATATATTTTCGTGATTTCTGGCTATACCGTGAACTTTATAGAAAAATTGTTAATAAAGGATATACTCCTTAATTTATTCTCTTCCTAAGTTACTTGAAGTAATTTTTGATTAGACGCAAAATTAGATTATTTTTTTTAAACAAAATATATTTTCGTGATTTCTGGCTATACCGTGAACTTTATAGAAAAATTGTTATTAAAGGATATACTCCTTAATTTATTTTCTTCCTAAGTTACTTGAAGTAATTTTTGATTAGACGCAAAATTAGATTATTTTTTTTAAACAAAATATATTTTCGTGATTTCTGGCTATACCGTGAACTTTATAGAAAAATTGTTATTAAAGGATATACTCCTTAATTTATTCTCTTCCTAAGTTACTTGAAGTAATTTTTGATTAGACGCAAAATTAGATTATTTTTTTTAAACAAAATATATTTTCGTGATTTCTGGCTATACCGTGAACTTTATAGAAAAATTGTTATTAAAGTATATACTCCTTAATTTATTCTCTTCCTAAGTTACTTGAAGTAATTTTTGATTAGACGCAAAATTAGATTATTTTTTTTTACCTTCATACAACAAAATATATTTTCGTGATTTCTGGCTATACCGTGAACTTTATAGAAAAATTGTTATTAAAGGATATACTCCTTAATTTATTCTCTTCCTAAGTTACTTGAAGTAATTTTTGATTAGACGCAAAATTAGATTATTTTTTTTTACCTTCATACAACAAAATATATTTTCGTGATTTCTGGCTATACCGTGAACTTTATAGAAAAATTGTTAATAAAGGATATACTCCTTAATTTATTCTCTTCCTAAGTTACTTGAAGTAATTTTTGATTAGACGCAAAATTAGATTATTTTTTTTTACCTTCATACAACAAAATATATTTTCGTGATTTCTGGCTATACCGTGAACTTTATAGAAAAATTGTTATTAAAGGATATACTCCTTAATTTATTCTCTTCCTAAGTTACTTGAAGTAATTTTTGATTAGACGCAAAATTAGATTATTTTTTTTAAACAAAACATATTTTTGTGATTTCTGGTTATACCGTGAACTTTATAGAAAAATTGTTATTAAAGGATATACTCCTTAATTTATTCTCTTCCTAAGTTACTTGAAGTAATTTTTGATTAGACGCAAAATTAGATTATTTTTTTTAAACAAAATATATTTTCGTGATTTCTGGCTATACCGTGAACTTTATAGAAAAATTGTTATTAAAGGATATACTCCTTAATTTATTCTCTTCCTAAGTTACTTGAAGTAATTTTTGATTAGACGCAAAATTAGTTTTTTTTTTTTAAACAAAATATATTTTCGTGATTTCTGGCTATACCGTGAACTTTATAGAAAAATTGTTATTAAAGGATATACTCCTTAATTTATTCTCTTCCTAAGTTACTTAAAGTAATTTTTGATTAGACGCAAAATTAGTTTTTTTTTTTAAACAAAATATATTTTCGTGATTTCTGGCTATACCGTGAACTTTATAGAAAAATTGTTATTAAAGGATATACTCCTTAATTTATTTTCTTCCTAAGTTACTTGAAGTAATTTTTGATTAGACGCAAAATTAGATTTTTTTTTTAAACAAAATATATTTTCGTGATTTCTGGCTATACCGTGAACATTATAGAAAAATTGTTATTAAAGGATATACTCCTTAATTTATTCTCTTCCTAAGTTACTTGAAGTAATTTTTGATTAGACGCAAAATTAGATTATTTTTTTTAAACAAAATATATTTTCGTGATTTCTGGCTATACCGTGAACTTTATAGAAAAATTGTTATTAAAGGATATACTCCTTAATTTATTCTCTTCCTAAGTTACTTGAAGTAATTTTTGATTAGACGCAAAATTAGTTTTTTCTTTTTAAACAAAATATATTTTCGTGATTTCTGGCTATACCGTGAACTTTATAGAAAAATTGTTATTAAAGGATATACTCCTTAATTTATTCTCTTCCTAAGTTACTTGAAGTAATTTTTGATTAGACGCAAAATTAGATTATTTTTTTTAAACAAAACATATTTTCGTGATTTCTGGCTATACCGTGAACTTTATAGAAAAATTGTTATTAAAGGATATACTCCTTAATTAATTCTCTTCCTAAGTTACTTGAAGTAATTTTTGATTAGACGCAAAATTAGATTATTTTTTTTAAACAAAATATATTTTCGTGATTTCTGGCTATACCGTGAACTTTATAGAAAAATTGTTATTAAAGGATATACTCCTTAATTTATTCTCTTCCTAAGTTACTTGAAGTAATTTTTGATTAGACGCAAAATTAGTTTTTTTTTTTTAAACAAAATATATTTTCGTGATTTCTGGCTATACCGTGAACTTTATAGAAAAATTGTTATTAAAGGATATACTCCTTAATTTATTCTCTTCCTAAGTTACTTGAAGTAATTTTTGATTAGACGCAAAATTAGATTATTTTTTTTAAACAAAATATATTTTCGTGATTTCTGGCTATACCGTGAACTTTATAGAAAAATTGTTATTAAAGTATATACTCCTTAATTTATTCTCTTCCTATGTTACTTGAAGTAATTTTTGATTAGACGCAAAATTAGATTATTTTTTTTTACCTTCATACAACAAAATATATTTTCGTGATTTCTGGCTATACCGTGAACTTTATAGAAAAATTGTTATTAAAGGATATACTCCTTAATTTATTCTCTTCCTAAGTTACTTGAAGTAATTTTTGATTAGACGCAAAATTAGTTTGTTTTTTTTAAACAAAATATATTTTCGTGATTTCTGGCTATACCGTGAACTTTATAGAAAAATTGTTATTAAAGGATATACTCCTTAATTTATTCTCTTCCTAAGTTACTTGAAGTAATTTTTGATTAGACGCAAAATTAGATTATTTTTTTTAAACAAAATATATTTTCGTGATTTCTGGCTATACCGTGAACTTTATAGAAAAATTGTTATTAAAGGATATACTCCTTAATTTATTCTCTTTCTAAGTTACTTGAAGTAATTTTTGATTAGACGCAAAATTAGTTTTTTTTTTTTAAACAAAATATATTTTCGTGATTTCTGGCTATACCGTGAACTTTATAGAAAAATTGTTAATAAAGGATATACTCCTTAATTTATTCTCTTCCTAAGTTACTTGAAGTAATTTTTGATTAGACGCAAAATTAGATTATTTTTTTTAAACAAAATATATTTTCGTGATTTCTGGCTATACCGTGAACTTTATAGAAAAATTGTTATTAAAGGATATACTCCTTAATTTATTCTCTTCCTAAGTTACTTGAAGTAATTTTTGATTAGACGCAAAATTAGATTATTTTTTTTAAACAAAATATATTTTCGTGATTTCTGGCTATACCGTGAACTTTATAGAAAAATTGTTATTAAAGGATATACTCCTTAATTTATTCTCTTCCTAAGTTACTTGAAGTAATTTTTGATTAGACGCAAAATTAGATTATTTTTTTTAAACAAAATATATTTTCGTGATTTCTGGCTATACCGTGAACTTTATAGAAAAATTGTTATTAAAGGATATACTCCTTAATTTATTCTCTTCCTAAGTTACTTGAAGTAATTTTTGATTAGACGCAAAATTAGATTATTTTTTTTTACCTTCATACAACAAAATATATTTTCGTGATTTCTGGCTATACCGTGAACTTTATAGAAAAATTGTTATTAAAGGATATACTCCTTAATTTATTCTCTTCCTAAGTTACTTGAAGTAATTTTTGATTAGACGCAAAATTAGTTTGTTTTTTTTAAACAAAATATATTTTCGTGATTTCTGGCTATACCGTGAACTTTATAGAAAAATTGTTATTAAAGGATATACTCCTTAATTTATTCTCTTCCTAAGTTACTTGAAGTAATTTTTGATTAGACGCAAAATTAGATTATTTTTTTTAAACAAAATATATTTTCGTGATTTCTGGCTATACCGTGAACTTTATAGAAAAATTGTTATTAAAGGATATACTCCTTAATTTATTCTCTTTCTAAGTTACTTGAAGTAATTTTTGATTAGACGCAAAATTAGTTTTTTTTTTTAAACAAAATATATTTTCGTGATTTCTGGCTATACCGTGAACTTTATAGAAAAATTGTTAATAAAGGATATACTCCTTAATTTATTCTCTTCCTAAGTTACTTGAAGTAATTTTTGATTAGACGCAAAATTAGATTATTTTTTTTAAACAAAATATATTTTCGTGATTTCTGGCTATACCGTGAACTTTATAGAAAAATTGTTATTAAAGGATATACTCCTTAATTTATTCTCTTCCTAAGTTACTTGAAGTAATTTTTGATTAGACGCAAAATTAGATTATTTTTTTTAAACAAAATATATTTTCGTGATTTCTGGCTATACCGTGAACTTTATAGAAAAATTGTTATTAAAGGATATACTCCTTAATTTATTCTCTTCCTAAGTTACTTGAAGTAATTTTTGATTAGACGCAAAATTAGATTTGTTTTTTTAAACAAAATATATTTTCGTGATTCCTGGCTATACCGTGAACTTTATAGAAAAATTGTTATTAAAGGATATACTCCTTAATTTATTCTCTTCCTAAGTAACTTGAAGTAATTTTTGATTAGACGCAAAATTAGTTTTTTTTTTTAAACAAAATATATTTTCGTGATTTCTGGCTATACCGTGAACTTTATAGAAAAATTGTTATTAAAGGATATACTCCTTAATTTATTCTCTTCCTAAGTTACTTGAAGTAATTTTTGATTAGACGCAAAATTAGTTTGTTTTTTTTAAACAAAATATATTTTCGTGATTTCTGGCTATACCGTGAACTTTATAGAAAAATTGTTATTAAAGGATATACTCCTTAATTTATTCTCTTCCTAAGTTACTTGAAGTAATTTTTGATTAGACGCAAAATTAGATTATTTTTTTTAAACAAAATATATTTTCGTGATTTCTGGCTATACCGTGAACTTTATAGAAAAATTGTTATTAAAGGATATACTCCTTAATTTATTCTCTTCCTAAGTTACTTTAAGTAATTTTTGATTAGACGCAAAATTAGTTTTTTTTTTTTAAACAAAATATATTTTCGTGATTTCTGGCTATACCGTGAACTTTATAGAAAAATTGTTATTAAAGGATATACTCCTTAATTTATTCTCTTCCTAAGGTACTTGAAGTAATTTTTGATTAGACGCAAAATTAGATTTGTTTTTTTAAACAAAATATATTTTCGTGATTTCTGGCTATACCGTGAACTTTATAGAAAAATTGTTATTAAAGGATATACTCCTTAATTTATTCTCTTCCTAAGTTACTTGAAGTAATTTTTGATTAGACGCAAAATTAGATTTGTTTTTTTAAACAAAATATATTTTCGTGATTTCTGGCTATACCGTGAACTTTATAGAAAAATTGTTATTAAAGGATATACTCCTTAATTTATTCTCTTCCTAAGTTACTTGAAGTAATTTTTGATTAGACGCAAAATTAGATTTTTTTTTTAAACAAAATATATTTTCGTGATTTCTGGCTATACCGTGAACTTTATAGAAAAATTGTTATTAAAGGATATACTCCTTAATTTATTCTCTTCCTAAGTTACTTGAAGTAATTTTTGATTAGACGCAAAATTAGTTTTTTTTTTAAACAAAATATATTTTCGTGATTTCTGACTATACCGTGAACTTTATAGAAAAATTGTTATTAAAGGATATACTCCTTAATTTATTCTCTTCCTAAGTTACTTGAAGTAATTTTTGATTAGACGCAAAATTAGATTTTTTTTTTAAACAAAATATATTTTCGTGATTTCTGGCTATACCGTGAACTTTATAGAAAAATTGTTATTAAAGGATATACTCCTTAATTTATTCTCTTTCTAAGTTACTTGAAGTAATTTTTGATTAGACTCAAAATTAGATTATTTTTTTTAAACAAAATATATTTTCGTGATTTCTGGCTATACCGTGAACTTTATAGAAAAATTGTTATTAAAGGATATACTCCTTAATTTATTCTCTTCCTAAGTTACTTGAAGTAATTTTTGATTAGACGCAAAATTAGTTTTTTCTTTTTAAACAAAATATGTTTTCGTGATTTCTGGCTATACCGTGAACTTTATAGAAAAATTGTTATTAAAGGATATACTCCTTAATTTATTCTCTTCCTAAGTTACTTGAAGTAATTTTTGATTAGACGCAAAATTAGTTTTTTTTTTTTAAACAAAATATATTTTCGTGATTTCTGGCTATACCGTGAACTTTATAGAAAAATTGTTATTAAAGGATATACTCCTTAATTTATTCTCTTCCTAAGGTACTTGAAGTAATTTTTGATTAGACGCAAAATTAGATTTGTTTTTTTAAACAAAATATATTTTCGTGATTTCTGGCTATACCGTGAACTTTATAGAAAAATTGTTATTAAAGGATATACTCCTTAATTTATTCTCTTCCTAAGTTACTTGAAGTAATTTTTGATTAGACGCAAAATTAGATTTTTTTTTTAAACAAAATATATTTTCGTGATTTCTGACTATACCGTGAACTTTATAGAAAAATTGTTATTAAAGGATATACTCCTTAATTTATTCTCTTCCTAAGTTACTTGAAGTAATTTTTGATTAGACGCAAAATTAGTTTTTTTTTTTTAAACAAAATATATTTTCGTGATTTCTGGCTATACCGTGAAGTTTATAGAAAAATTGTTATTAAAGGATATACTCCATAATTTATTCTCTTCCTAAGTTACTTGAAGTAATTTTTGATTAGACGCAAAATTAGTTTTTTTTTTTAAACAAAATATATTTTCGTGATTTCTGGCTATACCGTGAACTTTATAGAAAAATTGTTATTAAAGGATATACTCCTTAATTTATTTTCTTCCTAAGTTACTTAAAGTAATTTTTGATTAGACGCAAAATTAGATTTTTTTTTTAAACAAAATATATTTTCTTGATTTCTGGCTATACCGTGAACTTTATAGAAAAATTGTTATTAAAGGATATACTCCTTAATTTATTCTCTTCCTAAGTTACTTGAAGTAATTTTTGATTAGACGCAAAATTAGATTATTTTTTTTAAACAAAATATATTTTCGTGATTTCTGGCTATACCGTGAACTTTATAGAAAAATTGTTATTAAAGGATATACTCCTTAATTTATTCTCTTCCTAAGTTACTTGAAGTAATTTTTGATTAGACGCAAAATTAGATTTGTTTTTTTAAACAAAATATATTTTCGTGATTTCTGGCTATACCGTGAACTTTATAGAAAAATTGTTTTTAAAGGATATACTCCTTAATTTATTCTCTTCCTAAGTTACTTGAAGTAATTTTTGATTAGACGCAAAATTAGATTTTTTTTTTAAACAAAATATATTTTCGTGATTTCTGGCTATACCGTGAACTTTATAGAAAAATTGTTATTAAAGGATATACTCCTTAATTTATTCTCTTCCTAAGTTACTTGAAGTAATTTTTGATTAGACTCAAAATTAGATTATTTTTTTTAAACAAAATATATTTTCGTGATTTCTGGCTATACCGTGAACTTTATAGAAAAATTGTTATTAAATGATATACTCCTTAATTTATTCTCTTCCTAAGTTACTTGAAGTAATTTTTGATTAGACGCAAAATTAGTTTTTTCTTTTTAAACAAAATATATTTTCGTGATTTCTGGCTATACCGTGAACTTTATAGAAAAATTGTTATTAAAGGATATACTCCTTAATTTATTCTCTTCCTAAGTTACTTGAAGTAATTTTTGATTAGACGCAAAATTAGATTTGTTTTTTTAAACAAAATATATTTTCGTGATTTCTGGCTATACCGTGAACTTTATAGAAAAATTGTTATTAAAGGATATACTCCTTAATTTATTCTCTTCCTAAGTTACTTGAAGTAATTTTTGATTAGACGCAAAATTAGATTATTTTTTTTAAACAAAATATATTTTCGTGATTTCTGGCTATACCGTGAACTTTATAGAAAAATTGTTATTAAAGGATATACTCCTTAATTTATTTTCTTCCTAAGTTACTTGAAGTAATTTTTGATTAGACGCAAAATTAGATTTTTTTTTTAAACAAAATATATTTTCGTGATTTCTGGCTATACCGTGAACTTTATAGAAAAATTGTTATTAAAGGATATACTCCTTAATTTATTCTCTTCCTAAGTTACTTGAAGTAATTTTTGATTAGACGCAAAATTAGATTATTTTTTTTAAACAAAATATATTTTCGTGATTTCTGGCTATACCGTGAACTTTATAGAAAAATTGTTATTAAAGGATATACTCCTCAATTTATTCTCTTCCTAAGTTACTTGAAGTAATTTTTGATTAGACGCAAAATTAGATTTGTTTTTTTAAACAAAATATATTTTCGTGATTTCTGGCTATACCGTGAACTTTATAGAAAAATTGTTATTAAAGGATATACTCCTTAATTTATTCTCTTCCTTAGTTACTTAAAGTAATTTTTGATTAGACGCAAAATTAGATTTTTTTTTTAAACAAAATATATTTTCGTGATTTCTGGCTATACCGTGAACTTTATAGAAAAATTGTTATTAAAGGATATACTCCTTAATTTATTCTCTTCCTAAGTTACTTGAAGTAATTTTTGATTAGACTCAAAATTACATTATTTTTTTTAAACAAAATATATTTTCGTGATTTCTGGCTATACCGTGAACTTTATAGAAAAATTGTTATTAAAGGATATACTCCTTAATTTATTCTCTTCCTAAGTTACTTGAAGTAATTTTTGATTAGACGCAAAATTAGATTATTTTTTTTAAACAAAATATATTTTCGTGATTTCTGGCTATACCGTGAACTTTATAGAAAAATTGTTATTAAAGGATATACTCCTTAATTTATTCTCTTCCTAAGTTACTTGAAGTAATTTTTGATTAGACGCAAAATTAGATTTGTTTTTTTAAACAAAATATATTTTCGTGATTTCTGGCTATACCGTTTACTTTATAGAAAAATTGTTATTAAAGGATATACTCCTTAATTTATTCTCTTCCTAAGTTACTTGAAGTAATTTTTGATTAGACGCAAAATTAGATTATTTTTTTTAAACAAAATATATTTTCGTGATTTCTGGCTATACCGTGAACTTTATAGAAAAATTGTTATTAAAGGATATACTCCTTAATTTATTCTCTTCCTAAG
Organism: Pterostichus niger; assembly: GCA_947425015.1. NCBI lineage: Eukaryota > Metazoa > Arthropoda > Insecta > Coleoptera > Carabidae > Pterostichus > Pterostichus niger. The sequence continues at coordinate 21,486,437 of OX380351.1, read as the reverse complement.
TTACTTGAAGTAATTTTTGATTAGACGCAAAATTAGTTTTTTTTTTTTAAACAAAATATATTTTCGTGATTTCTGGCTATACCGTGAACTTTATAGAAAAATTGTTATTAAAGGATATACTCCTTAATTTATTCTCTTCCTAAGGTACTTGAAGTAATTTTTGATTAGACGCAAAATTAGATTTGTTTTTTTAAACAAAATATATTTTCGTGATTTCTGGCTATACCGTGAACTTTATAGAAAAATTGTTATTAAAGGATATACTTTTTAATTTATTCTCTTCCTAAGTTACTTGAAGTAATTTTTGATTAGACGCAAAATTAGATTTGTTTTTTTAAACAAAATATATTTTCGTGATTTCTGGCTATACCGTGAACTTTATAGAAAAATTGTTATTAAAGGATATACTCCTTAATTTATTCTCTTCCTAAGTTACTTGAAGTAATTTTTGATTAGACGCAAAATTAGATTATTTTTTTTAAACAAAATATATTTTCGTGATTTCTGGCTATACCGTGAACTTTATAGAAAAATTGTTATTAAAGGATATACTCCTTAATTTATTCTCTTCCTAAGTTACTTGAAGTAATTTTTGATTAGACGCAAAATTAGTTTTTTTTTTTAAACAAAATATATTTTCGTGATTTCTGGCTATACCGTGAACTTTATAGAAAAATTGTTATTAAAGGATATACTCCTTAATTTATTCTCTTCCTAAGTTACTTGAAGTAATTTTTGATTAGACGCAAAATTAGATTTTTTTTTTAAACAAAATATATTTTCGTGATTTCTGGCTATACCGTGAACTTTATAGAAAAATTGTTATTAAAGGATATACTCCTTAATTTATTCTCTTCCTAAGTTACTTGAAGTAATTTTTGATTAGACGCAAAATTAGTTTTTTTTTTTTAAACAAAATATATTTTCGTGATTTCTGGCTATACCGTGAACTTTATAGAAAAATTGTTATTAAAGGATATACTCCTTAATTTATTCTCTTCCTAAGTTACTTGAAGTAATTTTTGATTAGACGCAAAATTAGTTTTTTTTTTTAAACAAAATATATTTTCGTGATTTCTGGCTATACCGTGAAGTTTATAGAAAAATTGTTATTAAAGGATATACTCCTTAATTTATTTTCTTCCTAAGTTACTTGAAGTAATTTTTGATTAGACGCAAAATTAGATTATTTTTTTTAAACAAAATATATATTCGTGATTTCTGGCTATACCGTGAACTTTATAGAAAAATTGTTATTAAAGGATATACTCCTTAATTTATTCTCTTCCTAAGTTACTTGAAGTAATTTTTGATTAGACGCAAAATTAGTTTTTTTTTTTTAAACAAAATATATTTTCGTGATTTCTGGCTATACCGTGAACTTTATAGAAAAATTGTTATTAAAGGATATACTCCTTAATTTATTCTCTTCCTAAGTTACTTGAAGTAATTTTTGATTAGACGCAAAATTAGATTTGTTTTTTTAAACAAAATATATTTTCGTGATTTCTGGCTATACCGTGAACTTTATAGAAAAATTGTTATTAAAGGATATACTCCTTAATTTATTCTCTTCCTAAGTTACTTGAAGTAACTTTTGATTAGACGCAAAATTAGATTATTTTTTTTAAACAAAATATATTTTCGTGATTTCTGGCTATACCGTGAACTTTATAGAAAAATTGTTATTAAAGGATATACTCCTTAATTTATTCTCTTCCTAAGTTACTTGAAGTAATTTTTGATTAGACGCAAAATTAGATTTTTTTTTTAAACAAAATATATTTTCGTGATTTCTGGCTATACCGTGAACTTTATAGAAAAATTGTTATTAAAGGATATACTCCTTAATTTATTCTCTTCCTAAGCTACTTGAAGTAATTTTTGATTAGACGCAAAATTAGTTTTTTTTTTTTAAACAAAATATATTTTCGTGATTTCTGGCTATACCGTGAACTTTATAGAAAAATTGTTATTAAAGGATATACTCCTTAATTTATTTTCTTCCTAAGTTACTTGAAGTAATTTTTGATTAGACGCAAAATTAGATTTTTTTTTTAAACAAAATATATTTTCGTGATTTCTGGCTATACCGTGAACTTTATAGAAAAATTGTTATTAAAGGATATACTCCTTAATTTATTCTCTTCCTAAGTTACTTGAAGTAATTTTTGATTAGACGCAAAATTAGATTATTTTTTTTAAACAAAATATATTTTCGTGATTTCTGGCTATACCGTGAACTTTATAGAAAAATTGTTATTAAAGGATATACTCCTTAATTTATTCTCTTCCTAAGTTACTTGAAGTAATTTTTGATTAGACGCAAAATTAGATTTGTTTTTTTAAACAAAATATATTTTCGTGATTTCTGGCTATACCGTGAACTTTATAGAAAAATTGTTATTAAAGGATATACTCCTTAATTTATTCTCTTCCTTAGTTACTTGAAATAATTTTTGATTAGACGCAAAATTAGATTTTTTTTTTAAACAAAATATATTTTCGTGATTTCTGGCTATACCGTGAACTTTATAGAAAAATTGTTATTAAAGGATATACTCCTTAATTTATTCTCTTCCTAAGTTACTTGAAGTAATTTTTGATTAGACGCAAAATTAGATTTGTTTTTTTAAACAAAATATATTTTCGTGATTTCTGGCTATACCGTAAACTTTATAGAAAAATTGTTATTAAAGGATATACTCCTTAATTTATTCTCTTCCTAAGTTACTTGAAGTAATTTTTGATTAGACGCAAAATTAGATTTTTTTTTTAAACAAAATATATTTTCGTGATTTCTGGCTATACCGTGAACTTTATAGAAAAATTGTTATTAAAGGATATACTCCTTAATTTATTCTCTTCCTAAGTTACTTGAAGTAATTTTTGATTAGACGCAAAATTAGTTTTTTTTTTTTAAACAAAATATATTTTCGTGATTTCTGGCTATACCGTGAACTTTATAGAAAAATTGTTATTAAAGGATATACTCCTTAATTTATTCTCTTCCTAAGTTACTTGAAGTAATTTTTGATTAGACGCAAAATTAGTTTTTTTTTTTTAAACAAAATATATTTTCGTGATTTCTGGCTATACCGTGAAGTTTATAGAAAAATTGTTATTAAAGGATATACTCCTTAATTTATTCTCTTCCTAAGTTACTTGAAGTAATTTTTGATTAGACGCAAAATTAGATTATTTTTTTTAAACAAAATATATATTCGTGATTTCTGGCTATACCGTGAACTTTATAGAAAAATTGTTATTAAAGGATATACTCCTTAATTTATTCTCTTCCTAAGTTACTTGAAGTAATTTTTGATTAGACGCAAAATTAGATTATTTTTTTTAAACAAAATATATTTTCGTGATTTCTGGCTATACCGTGAACTTTATAGAAAAATTGTTATTAAAGGATATACTCCTTAATTTATTCTCTTCCTAAGTTACTTGAAGTAATTTTTGATTAGACGCAAAATTAGATTTGTTTTTTTAAACAAAATATATTTTCGTGATTTCTGGCTATACCGTGAACTTTATAGAAAAATTGTTATTAAATGATATACTCCTTAATTTATTCTCTTCCTAAGTTACTTGAAGTAATTTTTGATTAGACGCAAAATTAGATTATTTTTTTTAAACAAAATATATTTTCGTGATTTCTGGCTATACCGTGAACTTTATAGAAAAATTGTTATTAAAGGATATACTCCTTAATTTATTCTCTTCCTAAGTTACTTGAAGTAATTTTTGATTAGACGCAAAATTAGTTTTTTTTTTTTAAACAAAATATATTTTCGTGATTTCTGGCTATACCGTGAACTTTATAGAAAAATTGTTATTAAAGGATATACTCCTTAATTTATTCTCTTCCTAAGTTACTTGAAGTAATTTTTGATTAGACTCAAAATTAGATTATTTTTTTTTAAACAAAATATATTTTCGTGATTTCTGGCTATACCGTGAACTTTATAGAAAAATTGTTATTAAAGGATATACTCCTTAATTTATTCTCTTCCTAAGTTACTTGAAGTAATTTTTGATTAGACGCAAAATTAGTTTTTTCTTTTTAAACAAAATATATTTTCGTGATTTCTGGCTATACCGTGAACTTTATAGAAAAATTGTTATTAAAGGATATACTCCTTAATTTATTCTCTTCCTAAGTTACTTGAAGTAATTTTTGATTAGACGCAAAATTAGATTATTTTTTTTAAACAAAATATATTTTCGTGATTTCTGGCTATACCGTGAACTTTATAGAAAAATTGTTATTAAAGGATATACTCCTTAATTTATTCTCTTCCTAAGTTACTTGAAGTAATTTTTGATTAGACGCAAAATTAGATTATTTTTTTTAAACAAAATATATTTTCGTGATTTCTGGCTATACCGTGAACTTTATAGAAAAATTGTTATTAAAGGATATACTCCTTAATTTATTCTCTTCCTAAGTTACTTGAAGTAATTTTTGATTAGACGCAAAATTAGATTTTTTTTTTAAACAAAATATATTTTCGTGATTTCTGGCTATACCGTGAACTTTATAGAAAAATTGTTATTAAAGGATATACTCCTTAATTTATTCTCTTCCTAAGTTACTTGAAGTAATTTTTGATTAGACGCAAAATAAGTTTTTTTTTTTAAACAAAATATATTTTCGTGATTTCTGGCTATACCGTAAACTTTATAGAAAAATTGTTATTAAAGGATATACTCCTTAATTTATTCTCTTCCTAAGTTACTTGAAGTAATTTTTTTTTTTTTAAACAAAATATATTTTCGTGATTTCTGGCTATACCGTGAACTTTATAGAAAAATTGTTATTAAAGGATATACTCCTTAATTTATTCTCTTCCTAAGTTACTTGAAGTAATTTTTGATTAGACGCAAAATTAGATTTGTTTTTTTAAACAAAATATATTTTCGTGATTTCTGGCTATACCGTGAACTTTATAGAAAAATTGTTATTAAAGGATATACTCCTTAATTTATTCTCTTCCTAAGTTACTTGAAGTAATTTTTGATTAGACGCAAAATTAGATTTGTTTTTTTAAACAAAATATATTTTCGTGATTTCTGGCTATACCGTGAACTTTATAGAAAAATTGTTATTAAAGGATATACTCCTTAATTTATTCTCTTCCTAAGTTACTTGAAATAATTTTTGATTAGACGCAAAATTAGATTATTTTTTTTAAACAAAATATATTTTTGTGATTTCTGGCTATACCGTAAACTTTATACAAAAATTGTTATTAAACGATATACTCCTTAATTTATTCTCTTCCTAAGTTACTTGAAGTAATTTTTGATTAGACGCAAAATTAGTTTTTTTTTTTAAACAAAATATATTTTCGTGATTTCTGGCTATACCGTGAACTTTATAGAAAAATTGTTATTAAAGGATATACTCCTTAATTTATTCTCTTCCTAAGTTACTTGAAGTAATTTTTGATTAGACGCAAAATAAGTTTTTTTTTTAAACAAAATATATTTTCGTGATTTCTGGCTATACCGTGAACTTTATAGAAAAATTGTTATTAAAGGATATACTCCTTAATTTATTCTCTTCCTAAGTTACTTGAAATAATTTTTGATTAGACGCAAAATTAGATTATTTTTTTTAAACAAAATATATTTTTGTGATTTCTGGCTATACCGTAAACTTTATACAAAAATTGTTATTAAACGATATACTCCTTAATTTATTCTCTTCCTAAGTTACTTGAAGTAATTTTTGATTAGACGCAAAATTAGTTTTTTTTTTTAAACAAAATATATTTTCGTGATTTCTGGCTATACCGTGAACTTTATAGAAAAATTGTTATTAAAGGATATACTCCTTAATTTATTCTCTTCCTAAGTTACTTAAAGTAATTTTTGATTAGACGCAAAATAAGTTTTTTTTTTTAAACAAAATATATTTTCGTGATTTCTGGCTATACCGTAAACTTTATAGAAAAATTGTTATTAAAGGATATACTCCTTAATTTATTCTCTTCCTAAGTTACTTGAAGTAATTTTTGATTAGACGCAAAATTAGATTTTTTTTTTAAACAAAATATATTTTCGTGATTTCTGGCTATACCGTGAACTTCATAGAAAAATTGTTATTAAAGGATATACTCCTTAATTTATTCTCTTCCTAAGTTACTTGAAGTAATTTTTGATTAGACGCAAAATTAGTTTTTTTTAAACAAAATATATTTTCGTGATTTCTGGCTATACCGTGAACTTTATAGAAAGATTGTTATTAAAGGATATACTCCTTAATTTATTCTCTTCCTAAGTTACTTAAAGTAATTTTTGATTAGACGCAAAATTAGTTTTTTTTTTTAAACAAAATATATTTTCGTGATTTCTGGCTATACCGTGAACTTTATAGAAAAATTGTTATTAAAGGATATACTCCTTAATTTATTCTCTTCCTAAGTTACTTGAAGTAATTTTTGATTAGACGCAAAATTAGATTATTTTTTTTAAACAAAATATATTTTCGTGATTTCTGGCTATACCGTGAACTTTATAGAAAAATTGTTATTAAAGGATATACTACTTAATTTATTCTCTTCCTAAGTTACTTGAAGTAATTTTTGATTAGACGCAAAATTAGATTTGTTTTTTTAAACAAAATATATTTTCGTGATTTCTGGCTATACCGTGAACTTTATAGAAAAATTGTTATTAAAGGATATACTCCCTAATTTATTCTCTTCCTAAGTTACTTGAAGTAATTTTTGATTAGACGCAAAATTAGATTATTTTTTTTAAACAAAATATATTTTCGTGATTTCTGGCTATACCGTGAACTTTATAGAAAAATTGTTATTAAAGGATATACTCCTTAATTTATTCTCTTCCTAAGTTACTTGAAGTAATTTTTGATTAGACGCAAAATTAGATTATTTTTTTTAAACAAAATATATTTTCGTGATTTCTGGCTATACCGTGAACTTTATAGAAAAATTGTTATTAAAGGATATACTCCATAATTTATTCTCTTCCTAAGTTACTTGAAGTAATTTTTGATTAGACGCAAAATTAGATTATTTTTTTTAAACAAAATATATTTTCGTGATTTCTGGCTATACCGTGAACTTTATAGAAAAATTGTTATTAAAGGATATACTCCTTAATTTATTCTCTTCCTAAGTTACTTAAAGTAATTTTTGATTAGACGCAAAATTAGATTATTTTTTTTAAACAAAATATATTTTCGTGATTTCTGGCTATACCGTGAACTTTATACAAAAATTGTTATTAAAGGATATACTCCTTAATTTATTCTCTTCCTAAGTTACTTGAAGTAATTTTTTTTTTTTTAAACAAAATATATTTTCGTGATTTCTGGCTATACCGTGAACTTTATAGAAAAATTGTTATTAAAGGATATACTCCTTAATTTATTCTCTTCCTAAGTTACTTGAAGTAATTTTTGATTAGACGCAAAATTAGATTATTTTTTTTAAACAAAATATATTTTCGTGATTTCTGGCTATACCGTGAACTTTATAGAAAAATTGTTATTAAAGGATATACTCCTTAATTTATTCTCTTCCTAAGTTACTTGAAGTAATTTTTGATTAGACGCAAAATTAGATTATTTTTTTTAAACAAAATATATTTTCGTGATTTCTGGCTATACCGTGAACTTTATAGAAAAATTGTTATTAAAGGATATACTCCATAATTTATTCTCTTCCTAAGTTACTTGAAGTAATTTTTGATTAGACGCAAAATTAGATTATTTTTTTTAAACAAAATATATTTTCGTGATTTCTGGCTATACCGTGAACTTTATAGAAAAATTGTTATTAAAGGATATACTCCTTAATTTATTCTCTTCCTAAGTTACTTGAAGTAATTTTTGATTAGACGCAAAATTAGATTATTTTTTTTAAACAAAATATATTTTCGTGATTTCTGGCTATACCGTGAACTTTATACAAAAATTGTTATTAAAGGATATACTCCTTAATTTATTCTCTTCCTAAGTTACTTGAAGTAATTTTTTTTTTTTTTAAACAAAATATATTTTCGTGATTTCTGGCTATACCGTGAACTTTATAGAAAAATTGTTATTAAAGGATATACTCCTTAATTTATTCTCTTCCTAAGTTACTTGAAGTAATTTTTGATTAGACGCAAAATTAGTTTGTTTTTTTTAAACAAAATATATTTTCGTGATTTCTGGCTATACCGTGAACTTTATAGAAAAATTGTTATTAAAGGATATACTCCTTAATTTATTCTCTTCCTAAGTTAATTGAAGTAATTTTTGATTAGACGCAAAATTAGATTATTTTTTTTAAACAAAATATATTTTCGTGATTTCTGGCTATACCGTGAACTTTATAGAAAAATTGTTATTAAAGGATATACTCCTTAATTTATTCTCTTCCTAAGTTACTTGAAGTAATTTTTGATTAGACGCAAAATTAGATTATTTTTTTTAAACAAAATATATTTTCGTGATTTCTGGCTATACCGTGAACTTTATAGAAAAATTGTTATTAAAGGATATACTCCTTAATTTATTTTCTTCCTAAGTTACTTGAAGTAATTTTTGATTAGACGCAAAATTAGTTTTTTCTTTTTAAACAAAATATATTTTCGTGATTTCTGGCTATACCGTGAACTTTATAGAAAAATTGTTATTAAAGGATATACTCCTTAATTTATTCTCTTCCTAAGTTACTTGAAGTAATTTTTGATTAGACGCAAAATTAGATTTGTTTTTTTAAACAAAATATATTTTCGTGATTTCTGGCTATACCGTGAACTTTATAGAAAAATTGTTATTAAAGGATATACTCCTTAATTTATTCTCTTCCTAAGTTACTTGAAGTAATTTTTGATTAGACGCAAAATTAGTTTTTTCTTTTTAAACAAAATATATTTTCGTGATTTCTGGCTATACCGTGAACTTTATAGAAAAATTGTTATTAAAGGATATACTCCTTAATTTATTCTCTTCCTAAGTTACTTGAAGTAATTTTTGATTAGACGCAAAATTAGATTTGTTTTTTTAAACAAAATATATTTTCGTGATTTCTGGCTATACCGTGAACTTTATAGAAAAATTGTTATTAAAGGATATACTCCCTAATTTATTCTCTTCCTAAGTTACTTGAAGTAATTTTTGATTAGACGCAAAATTAGATTATTTTTTTTAAACAAAATATATTTTCGTGATTTCTGGCTATACCGTGAACTTTATAGAAAAATTGTTATTAAAGGATATACTCCTTAATTTATTCTCTTCCTAAGTTACTTGAAGTAATTTTTGATTAGACGCAAAATTAGATTATTTTTTTTAAACAAAATATATTTTCGTGATTTCTGGCTATACCGTGAACTTTATAGAAAAATTGTTATTAAAGGATATACTCCTTAATTTATTCTCTTCCTAAGTTACTTAAAGTAATTTTTGATTAGACGCAAAATTAGATTATTTTTTTTAAACAAAATATATTTTCGTGATTTCTGGCTATACCGTGAACTTTATACAAAAATTGTTATTAAAGGATATACTCCTTAATTTATTCTCTTCCTAAGTTACTTGAAGTAATTTTTTTTTTTTTTAAACAAAATATATTTTCGTGATTTCTGGCTATACCGTGAACTTTATAGAAAAATTGTTATTAAAGGATATACTCCTTAATTTATTCTCTTCCTAAGTTACTTGAAGTAATTTTTGATTAGACGCAAAATTAGATTTGTTTTTTTAAACAAAATATATTTTCGTGATTTCTGGCTATACCGTGAACTTTATACAAAAATTGTTATTAAAGGATATACTCCTTAATTTATTCTCTTCCTAAGTTACTTGAAGTAATTTTTGATTAGACGCAAAATTAGATTATTTTTTTTAAACAAAATATATTTTCGTGATTTCTGGCTATACCGTGAACTTTATAGAAAAATTGTTATTAAAGGATATACTCCTTAATTTATTCTCTTCCTAAGTTACTTGAAGTAATTTTTTATTAGACGCAAAATTAGATTTGTTTTTTTAAACAAAATATATTTTCGTGATTTCTGGCTATACCGTGAACTTTATAGAAAAATTGTTATTAAAGGATATACTCCTTAATTTATTCTCTTCCTAAGTTACTTGAAGTAATTTTTGATTAGACGCAAAATTAGATTATTTTTTTTAAACAAAATATATTTTCGTGATTTCTGGCTATACCGTGAACTTTATAGAAAAATTGTTATTAAAGGATATACTCCTTAATTTATTCTCTTCCTAAGTTACTTGAAGTAATTTTTGATTAGACGCAAAATTAGTTTTTTTTTTTAAACAAAATATATTTTCGTGATTTCTGGCTATACCGTGAACTTTATAGAAAAATTGTTATTAAAGGATATACTCCTTAATTTATTCTCTTCCTAAGTTACTTGAAGTAATTTTTGATTAGACGCAAAATTAGATTATTTTTTTTTAACAAAATATATTTTCGTGATTTCTGGCTATACCGTGAACTTTATAGAAAAATTGTTATTAAAGGATATACTCCTTAATTTATTCTCTTCCTAAGTTACTTGAAGTAATTTTTGATTAGACGCAAAATTAGATTTGTTTTTTTAAACAAAATATATTTTCGTGATTTCTGGCTATACCGTGAACTTTATAGAAAAATTGTTATTAAAGGATATACTCCTTAATTTATTCTCTTCCTAAGTTACTTGAAGTAATTTTTGATTAGACGCAAAATTAGATTTTTTTTTTTTAACAAAATATATTTTCGTGATTTCTGGCTATACCGTGAACTTTATAGAAAAATTGTTATTAAAGGATATACTCCTTAATTTATTCTCTTCCTAAGTTACTTGAAGTAATTTTTGATTAGACGCAAAATTAGATTTGTTTTTTTAAACAAAATATATTTTCGTGATTTCTGGCTATACCGTGAACTTTATAGAAAAATTGTTATTAAAGGATATACTCCTTAATTTATTCTCTTCCTAAGTTACTTGAAGTAATTTTTGATTAGACGCAAATTAGATTTTTTTTTTTAAACTAAATATATTTTCGTGATTTCTGGCTATACCGTGAACTTTATAGAAAAATTGTTATTAAAGGATATACTCCTTAATTTATTCTCTTCCTAAGTTACTTGAAGTAATTTTTGATTAGACGCAAAATTAGATTTGTTTTTTTAAACAAAATATATTTTCGTGATTTCTGGCTATACCGTGAACTTTATAGAAAAATTGTTATTAAAGGATATACTCCTTAATTTATTCTCTTCCTAAGTTACTTGAAGTAATTTTTGATTAGACGCAAAATTAGATTATTTTTTTTAAACAAAATATATTTTCGTGATTTCTGGCTATACCGTAAACTTTATACAAAAATTGTTATTAAACGATATACTCCTTAATTTATTCTCTTCCTAAGTTACTTGAAGTAATTTTTGATTAGACGCAAATTAGATTTTTTTTTTAAACTAAATATATTTTCGTGATTTCTGGCTATACCGTGAACTTTATAGAAAAATTGTTATTAAAGGATATACTCCTTAATTTATTCTCTTCCTAAGTTACTTGAAGTAATTTTTGATTAGACGCAAAATTAGATTATTTTTTTTAAACAAAATATATTTTCGTGATTTCTGGCTATACCGTGAACTTTATAGAAAAATTGTTATTAAAGGATATACTCCTTAATTTATTCTCTTCCTAAGTTACTTAAAGTAATTTTTGATTAGACGCAAAATTAGTTTTTTCTTTTTAAACAAAATATATTTTCGTGATTTCTGGCTATACCGTGAACTTTATAGAAAAATTGTTATTAAAGGATATACTCCTTAATTTATTCTCTTCCTATGTTACTTGAAGTAATTTTTGATTAGACGCAAAATTAGATTATTTTTTTTAAACAAAATATATTTTTGTGATTTCTGGCTATACCGTAAACTTTATACAAAAATTGTTATTAAACGATATACTCCTTAATTTATTCTCTTCCTAAGTTACTTGAAGTAATTTTTGATTAGACGCAAATTAGATTTTTTTTTTTAAACTAAATATATTTTCGTGATTTCTGGCTATACCGTGAACTTTATAGAAAAATTGTTATTAAAGGATATACTCCTTAATTTATTCTCTTCCTAAGTTACTTGAAGTAATTTTTGATTAGACGCAAAATTAGATTATTTTTTTTAAACAAAATATATTTTCGTGATTTCTGGCTATACCGTGAACTTTATAGAAAAATTGTTATTAAAGGATATACTCCTTAATTTATTCTCTTCCTAAGTTACTTAAAGTAATTTTTGATTAGACGCAAAATTAGTTTTTTCTTTTTAAACAAAATATATTTTCGTGATTTCTGGCTATACCGTGAACTTTAAACAAAAATTGTTATTAAAGGATATACTCCTTAATTTATTCTCTTCCTAAGTTACTTGAAGTAATTTTTGATTAGACGCAAAATTAGATTATTTTTTTTAAACAAAATATATTTTCGTGATTTCTGGCTATACCGTGAACTTTATAGAAAAATTGTTATTAAAGGATATACTCCATAATTTATTCTCTTCCTAAGTTACTTGAAGTAATTTTTGATTAGACGCAAAATTAGATTATTTTTTTTAAACAAAATATATTTTCGTGATTTCTGGCTATACCGTGAACTTTATAGAAAAATTGTTATTAAAGGATATACTCCTTAATTTATTCTCTTCCTAAGTTACTTGAAGTAATTTTTGATTAGACGCAAAATTAGATTTGTTTTTTTAAACAAAATATATTTTCGTGATTTCTGGCTATACCGTGAACTTTATAGAAAAATTGTTATTAAATGATATACTCCTTAATTTATTCTCTTCCTAAGTTACTTGAAGTAATTTTTGATTAGACGCAAAATTAGATTATTTTTTTTAAACAAAATATATTTTCGTGATTTCTGGCTATACCGTGAACTTTATAGAAAAATTGTTATTAAAGGATATACTCCTTAATTTATTCTCTTCCTAAGTTACTTGAAGTAATTTTTGATTAGACGCAAAATTAGTTTTTTTTTTTTAAACAAAATATATTTTCGTGATTTCTGGCTATACCGTGAACTTTATAGAAAAATTGTTATTAAAGGATATACTCCTTAATTTATTCTCTTCCTAAGTTACTTGAAGTAATTTTTGATTAGACTCAAAATTAGATTATTTTTTTTTAAACAAAATATATTTTCGTGATTTCTGGCTATACCGTGAACTTTATAGAAAAATTGTTATTAAAGGATATACTCCTTAATTTATTCTCTTCCTAAGTTACTTGAAGTAATTTTTGATTAGACGCAAAATTAGTTTTTTCTTTTTAAACAAAATATATTTTCGTGATTTCTGGCTATACCGTGAACTTTATAGAAAAATTGTTATTAAAGGATATACTCCTTAATTTATTCTCTTCCTAAGTTACTTGAAGTAATTTTTGATTAGACGCAAAATTAGATTATTTTTTTTAAACAAAATATATTTTCGTGATTTCTGGCTATACCGTGAACTTTATAGAAAAATTGTTATTAAAGGATATACTCCTTAATTTATTCTCTTCCTAAGTTACTTGAAGTAATTTTTGATTAGACGCAAAATTAGATTATTTTTTTAAACAAAATATATTTTCGTGATTTCTGGCTATACCGTGAACTTTATAGAAAAATTGTTATTAAAGGATATACTCCTTAATTTATTCTCTTCCTAAGTTACTTGAAGTAATTTTTGATTAGACGCAAAATTAGATTTGTTTTTTTAAACAAAATATATTTTCGTGATTTCTGGCTATACCGTGAACTTTATAGAAAAATTGTTATTAAAGGATATACTCCTTAATTTATTCTCTTCCTAAGTTACTTGAAGTAATTTTTGATTAGACGCAAAATTAGTTTTTTCTTTTTAAACAAAATATATTTTCGTGATTTCTGGCTATACCGTGAACTTTATAGAAAAATTGTTATTAAAGTATATACTCCTTAATTTATTCTCTTCCTAAGTTACTTGAAGTAATTTTTGATTAGACGCAAAATTAGTTTTTTCTTTTTAAACAAAATATATTTTCGTGATTTCTGGCTATACCGTCAACTTTATAGAAAAATTGTTATTAAAGGATATACTCCTTAATTTATTCTCTTCCTAAGTTACTTGAAGTAATTTTTGATTAGACGCAAAATTAGATTATTTTTTTTAAACAAAATATATTTTCGAGATTTCTGGCTATACCGTGAACTTTATAGAAAAATTGTTATTAAAGGATATACTCCTTAATTTATTCTCTTCCTAAGTTACTTGAAGTAATTTTTGATTAGACGCAAAATTAGATTATTTTTTTTAAACAAAATATATTTTCGTGATTTCTGGCTATACCGTGAACTTTATAGAAAAATTGTTATTAAAGGATATACTCCTTAATTTATTCTCTTCCTAAGTTACTTGAAGTAATTTTTGATTAGACGCAAAATTAGATTATTTTTTTTAAACAAAATATATTTTCGTGATTTCTGGCTATACCGTGAACTTTATAGAAAAATTGTTATTAAAGGATATACTCCTTAATTTATTCTCTTCCTAAGTTACTTGAAGTAATTTTTGATTAGACGCAAAATTAGATTTGTTTCTTTAAACAAAATATATTTTCGTGATTTCTGGCTATACCGTGAACTTTATAGAAAAATTGTTATTAAAGGATATACTCCTTAATTTATTCTCTTCCTAAGTTACTTGAAGTAATTTTTGATTAGACGCAAAATTAGATTTTTTTTTTTAAACAAAATATATTTTCGTGATTTCTGGCTATACCGTGAACTTTATAGAAAAATTGTTATTAAAGGATATACTCCTTAATTTATTCTCTTCCTATGTTACTTGAAGTAATTTTTGATTAGACGCAAAATTAGATTATTTTTTTTAAACAAAATATATTTTTGTGATTTCTGGCTATACCGTAAACTTTATACAAAAATTGTTATTAAACGATATACTCCTTAGTTTATTCTCTTCCTAAGTTACTTGAAGTAATTTTTGATTAGACGCAAATTAGATTTTTTTTTTAAACTAAATATATTTTCGTGATTTCTGGCTATACCGTGAACTTTATAGAAAAATTGTTATTAAAGGATATACTCCTTAATTTATTCTCTTCCTAAGTTACTTGAAGTAATTTTTGATTAGACGCAAAATTAGATTATTTTTTTTTAACAAAATATATTTTCGTGATTTCTGGCTATACCGTGAACTTTATAGAAAAATTGTTATTAAAGGATATACTCCTTAATTTATTCTCTTCCTAAGTTACTTGAAGTAATTTTTGATTAGACGCAAAATTAGTTTTTTTTTTTTAAACAAAATATATTTTCGTGATTTCTGGCTATACCGTGAACTTTATAGAAAAATTGTTATTACAGGATATACTCCTTAATTTATTCTCTTCCTAAGTTACTTGAAGTAATTTTTGATTAGACGCAAAATTAGTTTTTTCTTTTTAAACAAAATATATTTTCGTGATTTCTGGCTATACCGTGAACTTTATAGAAAAATTGTTATTAAAGGATATACTCCATAATTTATTCTCTTCCTAAGTTACTTGAAGTAATTTTTGATTAGACGCAAAATTAGATTATTTTTTTTAAACAAAATATATTTTTGTGATTTCTGGCTATACCGTGAACTTTATACAAAAATTGTTATTAAAGGATATACTCCTTAATTTATTCTCTTCCTAAGTTACTTGAAGTAATTTTTGATTAGACGCAAAATTAGATTATTTTTATTAAACAAAATATATTTTCGTGATTTCTGGCTATACCGTAAACTTTATAGAAAAATTGTTATTAAAGGATATACTCCTTAATGTATTTTCTTCCTAAGTTACTTGAAGTAATTTTTGATTAGACGCAAAATTAGTTTTTTTTTTTAAACAAAATATATTTTTGTGATTTCTGGCTATACCGTGAACTTTATAGAAAAATTGTTATTAAAGGATATACTCCTTAATTTATTCTCTTCCTAAGTTACTTGAAGTAATTTTTGATTAGACGCAAAATTAGATTATCTTTTTTAAACAAAATATATTTTCGTGATTTCTGGCTATACCGTGAACTTTATAGAAAAATTGTTATTAAAGGATATACTCCTTAATTTATTCTCTTCCTAAGTTACTTGAAGTAATTTTTGATTAGACGCAAAATTAGTTTTTTCTTTTTAAACAAAATATATTTTCGTGATTTCTGGCTATACCGTGAACTTTATAGAAAAATTGTTATTAAAGGATATACTCCTTAATTTATTCTCTTCCTAAGTTACTTGAAGTAATTTTTGATTAGACGCAAAATTAGATTTGTTTTTTTAAACAAAATATATTTTCGTGATTTCTGGCTATACCGTGAACTTTATAGAAAAATTGTTATTAAAGGATATACTCCTTAATTTATTCTCTTCCTAAGTTACTTGAAGTAATTTTTGATTAGACGCAAAATTAGTTTTTTCTTTTTAAACAAAATATATTTTCGTGATTTCTGGCTATACCGTGAACTTTATAGAAAAATTGTTATTAAAGTATATACTCCTTAATTTATTCTCTTCCTAAGTTACTTGAAGTAATTTTTGATTAGACGCAAAATTAGTTTTTTCTTTTTAAACAAAATATATTTTCGTGATTTCTGGCTATACCGTCAACTTTATAGAAAAATTGTTATTAAAGGATATACTCCTTAATTTATTCTCTTCCTAAGTTACTTGAAGTAATTTTTGATTAGACGCAAAATTAGATTATTTTTTTTAAACAAAATATATTTTCGAGATTTCTGGCTATACCGTGAACTTTATAGAAAAATTGTTATTAAAGGATATACTCCTTAATTTATTCTCTTCCTAAGTTACTTGAAGTAATTTTTGATTAGACGCAAAATTAGATTATTTTTTTTAAACAAAATATATTTTCGTGATTTCTGGCTATACCGTGAACTTTATAGAAAAATTGTTATTAAAGGATATACTCCTTAATTTATTCTCTTCCTAAGTTACTTGAAGTAATTTTTGATTAGACGCAAAATTAGATTATTTTTTTTAAACAAAATATATTTTCGTGATTTCTGGCTATACCGTGAACTTTATAGAAAAATTGTTATTAAAGGATATACTCCTTAATTTATTCTCTTCCTAAGTTACTTGAAGTAATTTTTGATTAGACGCAAAATTAGATTTGTTTCTTTAAACAAAATATATTTTCGTGATTTCTGGCTATACCGTGAACTTTATAGAAAAATTGTTATTAAAGGATATACTCCTTAATTTATTCTCTTCCTAAGTTACTTGAAGTAATTTTTGATTAGACGCAAAATTAGATTTTTTTTTTTAAACAAAATATATTTTCGTGATTTCTGGCTATACCGTGAACTTTATAGAAAAATTGTTATTAAAGGATATACTCCTTAATTTATTCTCTTCCTATGTTACTTGAAGTAATTTTTGATTAGACGCAAAATTAGATTATTTTTTTTAAACAAAATATATTTTTGTGATTTCTGGCTATACCGTAAACTTTATACAAAAATTGTTATTAAACGATATACTCCTTAATTTATTCTCTTCCTAAGTTACTTGAAGTAATTTTTGATTAGACGCAAATTAGATTTTTTTTTTAAACTAAATATATTTTCGTGATTTCTGGCTATACCGTGAACTTTATAGAAAAATTGTTATTAAAGGATATACTCCTTAATTTATTCTCTTCCTAAGTTACTTGAAGTAATTTTTGATTAGACGCAAAATTAGATTATTTTTTTTTAACAAAATATATTTTCGTGATTTCTGGCTATACCGTGAACTTTATAGAAAAATTGTTATTAAAGGATATACTCCTTAATTTATTCTCTTCCTAAGTTACTTGAAGTAATTTTTGATTAGACGCAAAATTAGTTTTTTTTTTTTAAACAAAATATATTTTCGTGATTTCTGGCTATACCGTGAACTTTATAGAAAAATTGTTATTACAGGATATACTCCTTAATTTATTCTCTTCCTAAGTTACTTGAAGTAATTTTTGATTAGACGCAAAATTAGTTTTTTCTTTTTAAACAAAATATATTTTCGTGATTTCTGGCTATACCGTGAACTTTATAGAAAAATTGTTATTAAAGGATATACTCCATAATTTATTCTCTTCCTAAGTTACTTGAAGTAATTTTTGATTAGACGCAAAATTAGATTATTTTTTTTAAACAAAATATATTTTTGTGATTTCTGGCTATACCGTGAACTTTATACAAAAATTGTTATTAAAGGATATACTCCTTAATTTATTCTCTTCCTAAGTTACTTGAAGTAATTTTTGATTAGACGCAAAATTAGATTATTTTTATTAAACAAAATATATTTTCGTGATTTCTGGCTATACCGTAAACTTTATAGAAAAATTGTTATTAAAGGATATACTCCTTAATGTATTTTCTTCCTAAGTTACTTGAAGTAATTTTTGATTAGACGCAAAATTAGTTTTTTTTTTTAAACAAAATATATTTTTGTGATTTCTGGCTATACCGTGAACTTTATAGAAAAATTGTTATTAAAGGATATACTCCTTAATTTATTCTCTTCCTAAGTTACTTGAAGTAATTTTTGATTAGACGCAAAATTAGATTATCTTTTTTAAACAAAATATATTTTCGTGATTTCTGGCTATACCGTGAACTTTATAGAAAAATTGTTATTAAAGGATATACTCCTTAATTTATTCTCTTCCTAAGTTACTTGAAGTAATTTTTGATTAGACGCAAAATTAGTTTTTTCTTTTTAAACAAAATATATTTTCGTGATTTCTGGCTATACCGTGAACTTTATAGAAAAATTGTTATTAAAGGATATACTCCTTAATTTATTCTCTTCCTAAGTTACTTGAAGTAATTTTTGATTAGACGCAAAATTAGATTATTTTTTTTAAACAAAATATATTTTCGTGATTTATGGCTATACCGTGAACTTTATAGAAAAATTGTTATTAAAGGATATACTCCTTAATTTATTCTCTTCCTAAGTTACTTGAAGTAATTTTTGATTAGACGCAAAATTAGATTATTTTTTTTTACCTTCATACAACAAAATATATTTTCGTGATTTCTGGCTATACCGTGAACTTTATAGAAAAGTTGTTATTAAAGGATATACTCCTTAATTTATTCTCTTCCTAAGTTACTTGAAGTAATTTTTGATTAGACGCAAAATTAGATTATTTTTTTTAAACAAAATATATTTTCGTGATTTCTGGCTATACCGTGAACTTTATAGAAAAATTGTTATTAAAGGATATACTCCTTAATTTATTCTCTTCCTAAGTTACTTGAAGTAATTTTTGATTAGACGCAAAATTAGATTATTTTTTTTAAACAAAATATATTTTCGTGATTTCTGGCTATACCGTGAACTTTATAGAAAAATTGTTATTAAAGGATATACTCCTTAATTTATTCTCTTCCTAAGTTACTTGAAGTAATTTTTGATTAGACGCAAAATTAGTTTTTTTTTTTAAACAAAATATATTTTCGTGATTTCTGGCTATACCGTGAACTTTATAGAAAAATTGTTATTAAAGGATATACTCCTTAATTTATTCTCTTCCTAAGTTACTTAAAGTAATTTTTGATTAGACGCAAAATTAGTTTTTTTTTTTAAACAAAATATATTTTTGTGATTTCTGGCTATACCGTGAACTTTATAGAAAAATTGTTATTAAAGGATATACTCCTTAATTTATTATCTTCCTAAGTTACTTGAAGTAATTTTTGATTAGACGCAAAATTAGATTATTTTTTTTAAACAAAATATATTTTCGTGATTTCTGGCTATACCGTGAACTTTATAGAAAAATTGTTATTAAAGGATATACTCCTTAATTTATTCTCTTCCTAAGTTACTTGAAGTAATTTTTGATTAGACTCAAAATTAGATTATTTTTTTTAAACAAAATATATTTTCGTGATTTCTGGCTATACCGTGAACTTTATAGAAAAATTGTTATTAAAAGATATACTCCTTAATTTATTCTCTTCCTAAGTTACTTGAAGTAATTTTTGATTAGACGCAAAATTAGTTTTTTCTTTTTAAACAAAATATATTTTCGTGATTTCTGGCTATACCGTCAACTTTATAGAAAAATTGTTATTAAAGGATATACTCCTTAATTTATTCTCTTCCTAAGTTACTTGAAGTAATTTTTGATTAGACGCAAAATTAGATTTGTTTTTTTAAACAAAATATATTTTCGTGATTTCTGGCTATACCGTGAACTTTATAGAAAAATTGTTATTAAAGGATATACTCCTTAATTTATTCTCTTCCTAAGTTACTTGAAGTAATTTTTGATTAGACGCAAAATTAGATTATTTTTTTTAAACAAAATATATTTTCGTGATTTCTGGCTATACCGTGAACTTTATAGAAAAATTGTTATTAAAGGATATACTCCTTAATTTATTCTCTTCCTAAGTTACTTGAAGTAATTTTTGATTAGACGCAAAATTAGATTATTTTTATTAAACAAAATATATTTTCGAGATTTCTGGCTATACCGTGAACTTTATAGAAAAATTGTTTTTAAAGGATAAACTCCTTAATTTATTCTCTTCCTAAGTTACTTGAAGTAATTTTTGATTAGACGCAAAATTAGTTTTTTTTTTTTAAACAAAATATATTTTTGTGATTTCTGGCTATACCGTGAACTTTATAGAAAAATTGTTATTAAAGGATATACTCCTTAATTTATTCTCTTCCTAAGTTACTTGAAGTAATTTTTGATTAGACGCAAAATTAGATTATTTTTTTTGAACAAAATATATTTTCGTGATTTCTGGCTATACCGTGAACTTTATAGAAAAATTGTTATTAAAGGATATACTCCTTATTTTATTCTCTTCCTAAGTTACTTGAAGTAATTTTTGATTAGACGCAAAATTAGATTATTTTTTTTAAACAAAATATATTTTCGTGATTTCTGGCTATACCGTGAACTTTATAGAAAAAATTTTATTAAAGGATATACTCCTTAATTTATTCTCTTCCTATGTTACTTGAAGTAATTTTTGATTAGACGCAAAATTAGATTATTTTTTTTTACCTTCATACAACAAAATATATTTTCGTGATTTCTGGCTATACCGTGAACTTTATAGAAAAATTGTTATTAAAGGATATACTCCTTAATTTATTCTCTTCCTAAGTTACTTGAAGTAATTTTTGATTAGACGCAAAATTAGTTTTTTTTTTTAAACAAAATATATTTTCGTGATTTCTGGCTATACCGTGAACTTTATAGAAAAATTGTTATTAAAGGATATACTCCTTAATTTATTCTCTTTCTAAGTTACTTGAAGTAATTTTTGATTAGACGCAAAATTAGATTTGTTTTTTTAAACAAAATATATTTTCGTGATTTCTGGCTATACCGTGAACTTTATAGAAAAATTGTTATTAAAGGATATACTCCTTAATTTATTCTCTTCCTAAGTTACTTGAAGTAATTTTTGATTAGACGCAAAATTAGATTTTTTTTTTAAACAAAATATATTTTCGTGATTTCTGGCTATACCGTGAACTTTATAGAAAAATTGTTATTAAAAGATATACTCCTTAATTTATTCTCTTCCTAAGTTACTTGAAGTAATTTTTGATTAGACTCAAAATTAGATTATTTTTTTTAAACAAAATATATTTTCGTGATTTCTGGCTATACCGTGAACTTTATAGAAAAATTGTTATTAAAGGATATACTCCTTAATTTATTCTCTTCCTAAGTTACTTGAAGTAATTTTTGATTAGACGCAAAATTAGTTTTTTTTTTTAAACAAAATATATTTTTGTGATTTCTGGCTATACCGTGAACTTTATAGAAAAATTGTTATTAAAGAATATACTCCATAATTTATTCTCTTCCTAAGTTACTTGAAGTAATTTTTGATTAGACGCAAATTAGATTTTTTTTTTTAAACAAAATATATTTTCGTGATTTCTGGCTATACCGTGAACTTTATAGAAAAATTGTTATTAAAGGATATACTCCTTAATTTATTCTCTTCCTAAGTTACTTGAAGTAATTTTTGATTAGACGCAAAATTAGTTTTTTCTTTTTAAACAAAATATGTTTTCGTGATTTCTGGCTATACCGTGAACTTTATAGAAAAATTGTTATTAAAGAATATACTCCATAATTTATTCTCTTCCTAAGTTACTTGAAGTAATTTTTGATTAGACGCAAATTAGATTTTTTTTTTTAAACAAAATATATTTTCGTGATTTCTGGCTATACCGTGAACTTTATAGAAAAATTGTTATTAAAGGATATACTCCTTAATTTATTCTCTTCCTAAGTTACTTGAAGTAATTTTTGATTAGACGCAAAATTAGTTTTTTCTTTTTAAACAAAATATGTTTTCGTGATTTCTGGCTATACCGTGAACTTTATAGAAAAATTGTTATTAAAAGATATACTCCTTAATTTATTCTCTTCCTAAGTTACTTGAAGTAATTTTGGATTAGACGCAAAATTAGATTTTTTTTTTTAAACAAAATATATTTTCGTGTTTTCTGGCTATACCGTGAACTTTATAGAAAAATTGTTATTAAAGTATATACTCCTTAATTTATTCTCTTCCTAAGTTACTTGAAGTAATTTTTGATTAGACGCAAAATTAGATTATTTTTATTAAACAAAATATATTTTCGTGATTTCTGGCTATACCGTGAACTTTATAGAAAAATTGTTATTAAAGGATAAACTCATTAATTTATTCTCTTCCTAAGTTACTTGAAGTAATTTTTGATTAGACGCAAAATTAGTTTTTTTTTTTTAAACAAAATATATTTTTGTGATTTCTGGCTATACCGTGAACTTTATAGAAAAATTGTTATTAAAGGATATACTCCTTAATTTATTCTCTTCCTAAGTTACTTGAAGTAATTTTTGATTAGACGCAAAATTAGATTATTTTTTTTGAACAAAATATATTTTCGTGATTTCTGGCTATACCGTGAACTTTATAGAAAAATTGTTATTAAAGGATATACTCCTTAATTTATTCTCTTCCTAAGTTACTTGAAGTAATTTTTGATTAGACGCAAAATTAGATTATTTTTTTTAAACAAAATATATTTTCGTGATTTCTGGCTATACCGTGAACTTTATAGAAAAATTGTTATTAAAGGATATACTCCTTAATTTATTCTCTTCCTATGTTACTTGAAGTAATTTTTGATTAGACGCAAAATTAGATTATTTTTTTTTACCTTCATACAACAAAATATATTTTCGTGATTTCTGGCTATACCGTGAACTTTATAGAAAAATTGTTATTAAAGGATATACTCCTTAATTTATTCTCTTCCTAAGTTACTTGAAGTAATTTTTGATTAGACGCAAAATTAGTTTTTTTTTTTTAAACAAAATATATTTTTGTGATTTCTGGCTATACCGTGAACTTTATAGAAAAATTGTTATTAAATGATATACTCCTTAATTTATTCTCTTCCTAAGTTACTTGAAGTAATTTTTGATTAGACGCAAAATTAGTTTTTTCTTTTTAAACAAAATATATTTTCGTGATTTCTGGCTATACCGTCAACTTTATAGAAAAATTGTTTTTAAAGGATATACTCCTTAATTTATTCTCTTCCTAAGTTACTTGAAGTAATTTTTGATTAGACGCAAAATTAGATTTGTTTTTTTAAACAAAATATATTTTCGTGATTTCTGGCTATACCGTGAACTTTATAGAAAAATTGTTATTAAAGGATATACTCCTTAATTTATTCTCTTCCTAAGTTACTTGAAGTAATTTTTGATTAGACGCAAAATTAGTTTTTTTTTTTAAACAAAATATATTTTTGTGATTTCTGGCTATACCGTGAACTTTATAGAAAAATTGTTATTAAAGAATATACTCCATAATTTATTCTCTTCCTAAGTTACTTGAAGTAATTTTTGATTAGACGCAAATTAGATTTTTTTTTTTAAACAAAATATATTTTCGTGATTTCTGGCTATACCGTGAACTTTATAGAAAAATTGTTATTAAAGGATATACTCCTTAATTTATTCTCTTCCTAAGTTACTTGAAGTAATTTTTGATTAGACGCAAAATTAGTTTTTTCTTTTTAAACAAAATATGTTTTCGTGATTTCTGGCTATACCGTGAACTTTATAGAAAAATTGTTATTAAAAGATATACTCCTTAATTTATTCTCTTCCTAAGTTACTTGAAGTAATTTTGGATTAGACGCAAAATTAGATTTTTTTTTTAAACAAAATATATTTTCGTGTTTTCTGGCTATACCGTGAACTTTATAGAAAAATTGTTATTAAAGTATATACTCCTTAATTTATTCTCTTCCTAAGTTACTTGAAGTAATTTTTGATTAGACGCAAAATTAGTTTTTTCTTTTTAAACAAAATATATTTTCGTGATTTCTGGCTATACCGTCAACTTTATAGAAAAATTGTTATTAAAGGATATACTCCTTAATTTATTCTCTTCCTAAGTTACTTGAAGTAATTTTTGATTAGACGCAAAATTAGTTTTTTCTTTTTAAACAAAATATATTTTCGTGATTTCTGGCTATACCGTGAACTTTATAGAAAAATTGTTATTAAAGGATATACTCCTTAATTTATTCTCTTCCTAAGTTACTTGAAGTAATTTTTGATTAGACGCAAAATTAGTTTTTTTTTTTAAACAAAATATATTTTTGTGATTTCTGGCTATACCGTGAACTTTATAGAAAAATTGTTATTAAAGAATATACTCCATAATTTATTCTCTTCCTAAGTTACTTGAAGTAATTTTTGATTAGACGCAAATTAGATTTTTTTTTTTAAACAAAATATATTTTCGTGATTTCTGGCTATACCGTGAACTTTATAGAAAAATTGTTATTAAAGGATATACTCCTTAATTTATTCTCTTCCTAAGTTACTTGAAGTAATTTTTGATTAGAAGCAAAATTAGTTTTTTTTTTTAAACAAAATATATTTTTGTGATTTCTGGCTATACCGTGAACTTTATAGAAAAATTGTTATTAAAGGATATACTCCTTAACTTATTCTCTTCCTATGTTACTTGAAGTAATTTTTGATTAGACGCAAAATTAGATTATTTTTTTTTACCTTCATACAACAAAATATATTTTCGTGATTTCTGGCTATACCGTGAACTTTATAGAAAAATTGTTATTAAAGGATATACTCCTTAATTTATTCTCTTCCTAAGTTACTTGAAGTAATTTTTGATTAGACGCAAAATTAGATTTTTTTTTTAAACAAAATATATTTTCGTGATTTCTGGCTATACCGTGAACTTTATAGAAAAATTGTTATTAAAAGATATACTCCTTAATTTATTCCCTTCCTAAGTTACTTGAAGTAATTTTTGATTAGACTCAAAATTAGATTATTTTTTTTAAACAAAATATATTTTCGTGATTTCTGGCTATACCGTGAACTTTATAGAAAAATTGTTATTAAATGATATACTCCTTAATTTATTCTCTTCCTAAGTTACTTGAAGTAATTTTTGATTAGACGCAAAATTAGTTTTTTCTTTTTAAACAAAATATATTTTCGTGATTTCTGGCTATACCGTCAACTTTATAGAAAAATTGTTATTAAAGGATATACTCCTTAATTTATTCTCTTCCTAAGTTACTTGAAGTAATTTTTGATTAGACGCAAAATTAGATTTGTTTTTTTAAACAAAATATATTTTCGTGATTTCTGGCTATACCGTGAACTTTATAGAAAAATTGTTATTAAAGGATATACTCCTTAATTTATTCTCTTCCTAAGTTATTTGAAGTAATTTTTGATTAGACGCAAAATTAGATTATTTTTATTAAACAAAATATATTTTCGAGATTTCTGGCTATACCGTGAACTTTATAGAAAAATTGTTATTAAAGGATAAACTCCTTAAGTTATTCTCTTCCTAAGTTACTTGAAGTAATTTTTGATTAGACGCAAAATTAGTTTTTTTTTTTTAAACAAAATATATTTTTGTGATTTCTGGCTATACCGTGAACTTTATAGAAAAATTGTTATTAAAGGATATACTCCTTAATTTATTTTCTTCCTAAGTTACTTGAAGTAATTTTTGATTAGACGCAAAATAAGATTTTTTTTTTAAACAAAATATATTTTCGTGATTTTTGGCTATACCGTGAACTTTATAGAAAAATTGTTATTAAAGGATATACTCCTTAATTTATTCTCTTCCTAAGTTACTTGAAGTAATTTTTGATTAGACGCAAAATTAGATTATTTTTTTTAAACAAAATATATTTTCGTGATTTCTGGCTATACCGTGAACTTTATAAAAAAGTTGTTATTAAAGGATATACTCCTTAATTTATTCTCTTCCTAAGTTACTTGAAGTAATTTTTGATTAGACGCAAAATTAGTTTGTTTTTTTTAAACAAAATATATTTTCGTGATTTCTGGCTATACCGTGAATTTTATAGAAAAATTGTTTTTAAAGGATATACTCCTTAATTTATTTTCTTCCTAAGTTACTTGAAGTAATTTTTGATTAGACGCAAAATAAGATTTTTTTTTTAAACAAAATATATTTTCGTGATTTCTGGCTATACCGTGAACTTTATAGAAAAACTGTTATTAAAGGATATACTCCTTAATTTATTCTCTTCCTAAGTTACTTGAAGTAATTTTTGATTAGACGCAAAATTAGTTTTTTCTTTTTAAACAAAATATCTTTTCGTGATTTCTGGCTATACCGTGAACTTTATAGAAAAATTGTTATTAAAGGATATACTCCTTAATTTATTCTCTTCCTAAGTTACTTGAAGTAATTTTTGATTAGACGCAAAATTAGATTATTTTTTTTAAACAAAATATATTTTCGTGATTTCTGGCTATACCGTGAACTTTATACAAAAATTGTTATTAAAGGATATACTCCTTAATTTATTCTCTTCCTAAGTTACTTGAAGTAATTTTTGATTAGACGCAAAATTAGATTATTTTTATTAAACAAAATATATTTTCGTGATTTCTGGCTATACCGTGAACTTTATAGAAAAATTGTTATTAAAGGATATACTCCTTAATTTATTCTCTTCCTAAGTTACTTGAAGTAATTTTTGATTAGACGCAAAATTAGTTTTTTTTTTTTAAACAAAATATATTTTCGTGATTTCTGGCTATACCGTGAACTTTATAGAAAAATTGTTATTAAAGGATATACTCCTTAATTTATTCTCTTCCTAAGTTACTTGAAGTAATTTTTGATTAGACGCAAAATTAGTTTTTTTTTTTAAACAAAATATATTTTTGTGATTTCTGGCTATACCGTGAACTTTATAGAAAAATTGTTATTAAAGGATATACTCCTTAATTTATTCTCTTCCTAAGTTACTTGAAGTAATTTTTGATTAGACGCAAAATTAGATTATTTTTTTTAAACAAAATATATTTTCGTGATTTCTGGCTATACCGTGAACTTTATAGAAAAATTGTTATTAAAGGATATACTCCTTAATTTATTCTCTTCCTAAGTTACTTGAAGTAATTTTTGATTAGACGCAAAATTAGTTTTTTCTTTTTAAACAAAATATATTTTCGTGATTTCTGGCTATACCGTGAACTTTATAGAAAAATTGTTATTAAAGGATATACTCCTTAATTTATTCTCTTCCTAAGTTACTTGAAGTAATTTTTGATTAGACGCAAAATTAGTTTTTTTTTTTAAACAAAATATATTTTTGTGATTTCTGGCTATACCGTGAACTTTATAGAAAAATTGTTATTAAAGAATATACTCCATAATTTATTCTCTTCCTAAGTTACTTGAAGTAATTTTTGATTAGACGCAAATTAGATTTTTTTTTTTAAACAAAATATATTTTCGTGATTTCTGGCTATACCGTGAACTTTATAGAAAAATTGTTATTAAAGGATATACTCCTTAATTTATTCTCTTCCTAAGTTACTTGAAGTAATTTTTGATTAGAAGCAAAATTAGTTTTTTTTTTTAAACAAAATATATTTTTGTGATTTCTGGCTATACCGTGAACTTTATAGAAAAATTGTTATTAAAGAATATACTCCATAATTTATTCTCTTCCTAAGTTACTTTAAGTAATTTTTGATTAGACGCAAATTAGATTTTTTTTTTTAAACAAAATATATTTTCGTGATTTCTGGCTATACCGTGAACTTTATAGAAAAATTGTTATTAAAGGATATACTCCTTAATTTATTCTCTTCCTAAGTTACTTGAAGTAATTTTTGATTAGACGCAAAATTAGTTTTTTCTTTTTAAACAAAATATGTTTTCGTGATTTCTGGCTATACCGTGAACTTTATAGAAAAATTGTTATTAAAAGATATACTCCTTAATTTATTCTCTTCCTAAGTTACTTGAAGTAATTTTGGATTAGACGCAAAATTAGATTTTTTTTTTTAAACAAAATATATTTTCGTGTTTTCTGGCTATACCGTGAACTTTATAGAAAAATTGTTATTAAAGGATATACTCCTTAATTTATTCTCTTGCTAAGTTACTTGAAGTAATTTTTGATTAGACGCAAATTAGTTTTTTCTTTTTAAACAAAATATATTTTCGTGATTTCTGGCTATACCGTGAACTTTATAGAAAAATTGTTATTAAAGGATATACTCCTTAATTTATTCTCTTCCTAAGTTACTTGAAGTAATTTTTGATTAGACGCAAAATTAGTTTTTTTTTTTAAACAAAATATATTTTTGTGATTTCTGGCTATACCGTGAACTTTATAGAAAAATTGTTATTAAAGAATATACTCCATAATTTATTCTCTTCCTAAGTTACTTGAAGTAATTTTTGATTAGACGCAAATTAGATTATTTTTTTTAAACAAAATATATTTTCGTGATTTC
The DNA here is from genome assembly GCA_947425015.1 of Pterostichus niger. Classification (NCBI taxonomy): domain Eukaryota; kingdom Metazoa; phylum Arthropoda; class Insecta; order Coleoptera; family Carabidae; genus Pterostichus; species Pterostichus niger. The sequence continues at coordinate 21,457,520 of OX380351.1, read as the reverse complement.
TGGCTATACCGTGAACTTTATAGAAAAATTGTTATTAAAGGATATACTCCTTAATTTATTCTCTTCCTAAGTTACTTGAAGTAATTTTTGATTAGACGCAAAATTAGTTTTTTCTTTTTAAACAAAATATGTTTTCGTGATTTCTGGCTATACCGTGAACTTTATAGAAAAATTGTTATTAAAAGATATACTCCTTAATTTATTCTCTTCCTAAGTTACTTGAAGTAATTTTGGATTAGACGCAAAATTAGATTTTTTTTTTTAAACAAAATATATTTTCGTGTTTTCTGGCTATACCGTGAACTTTATAGAAAAATTGTTATTAAAGGATATACTCCTTAATTTATTCTCTTCCTAAGTTACTTGAAGTAATTTTGGATTAGACGCAAAATTAGATTTTTTTTTTTAAACAAAATATATTTTCGTGTTTTCTGGCTATACCGTGAACTTTATAGAAAAATTGTTATTAAAGAATATACTCCATAATTTATTCTCTTCCTAAGTTACTTGAAGTAATTTTTGATTAGACGCAAATTAGTTTTTTCTTTTTAAACAAAATATATTTTCGTGATTTCTGGCTATACCGTGAACTTTATAGAAAAATTGTTATTAAAGGATATACTCCTTAATTTATTCTCTTCCTAAGTTACTTGAAGTAATTTTTGATTAGACGCAAAATTAGTTTTTTTTTTTAAACAAAATATATTTTTGTGATTTCTGGCTATACCGTGAACTTTATAGAAAAATTGTTATTAAAGAATATACTCCATAATTTATTCTCTTCCTAAGTTACTTGAAGTAATTTTTGATTAGACGCAAATTAGATTTTTTTTTTTAAACAAAATATATTTTCGTGATTTCTGGCTATACCGTGAACTTTATAGAAAAATTGTTATTAAAGGATATACTCCTTAATTTATTCTCTTCCTAAGTTACTTGAAGTAATTTTTGATTAGACGCAAATTAGTTTTTTCTTTTTAAACAAAATATATTTTCGTGATTTCTGGCTATACCGTGAACTTTATAGAAAAATTGTTATTAAAGGATATACTCCTTAATTTATTCTCTTCCTAAGTTACTTGAAGTAATTTTTGATTAGACGCAAAATTAGTTTTTTTTTTTAAACAAAATATATTTTTGTGATTTCTGGCTATACCGTGAACTTTATAGAAAAATTGTTATTAAAGGATATACTCCTTAATTTATTCTCTTCCTAAGTTACTTGAAGTAATTTTTGATTAGACGCAAATTAGATTTTTTTTTTAAACAAAATATATTTTCGTGATTTCTGGCTATACCGTGAACTTTATAGAAAAATTGTTATTAAAGGATATACTCCTTAATTTATTTTCTTCCTAAGTTACTTGAAGTAATTTTTGATTAGACGCAAAATTAGTTTTTTCTTTTTAAACAAAATATGTTTTCGTGATTTCTGGCTATACCGTGAACTTTATAGAAAAATTGTTATTAAAAGATATACTCCTTAATTTATTCTCTTCCTAAGTTACTTGAAGTAATTTTGGATTAGACGCAAAATTAGATTTTTTTTTTTAAACAAAATATATTTTCGTGTTTTCTGGCTATACCGTGAACTTTATAGAAAAATTGTTATTAAAGGATATACTCCTTAATTTATTCTCTTCCTAAGTTACTTGAAGTAATTTTTGATTAGACGCAAATTAGATTTTTTTTTTTAAACAAAATATATTTTCGTGATTTCTGGCTATACCGTGAACTTTATAGAAAAATTGTTATTAGTCGTTTCTTGTATGTGAAAGAGAAAAATAGATATAAAATATTAGAAACAAGGATTGCTAAATAGTAAATATGTTAAAATAAATATTATGTTTGTAAAATAAATGTTATTTTAACAAAATAATACATTAAAACACTCAGAAATACATATTTATCACAAAAATACACATCAAATTCATGTCGAGACCGTTGAAACTTATTTTACGCAAAAGTTAAAAATGTTTCAAGCAAAACAGTTTTATTTTCAAATGTCCTGGATATTTTAATTAGAATATTTTATAATAAAGCCCTGAAATTTAAAATAATCGTACATTTATAAGAAATATAAAGTAGCAAATATTTCTTTAACTAAGGGATGAATCAAAAAAAGTTTCAAACAAAACTTCTTAGTTTTTCAATTCTCCATCACATTTATTTGAAGCATTTTTCGATTTACTCCCTCAGTTCAGAGATATTCACTCACGTATATAGTTCTTAAGTTTGCGAAAAGATGGCGCCAGCAGTCTCGTTTGTAAATATCCAAAATATATTTTACCGATTTCTGGCTATACCGTTAATGTTACAAAAAAATTGTAATGAAAGAAAATACTCCTTAATTTATTCTCAATCTAAGATATTTGAAGTATTTTTTGATTAGGCGCAAATTTATTATGTGCCTGAACCCCGCAAATTAATGTGTATAAATGTCGGACACCAGTGAGTTCAATCACCGATAAAACTAATACAATTATTGCGGTGAAACTTATTTTACGTCAAATCAAAAAATGTTTCAAATAAAAGTGTCTTATGTTATTATTTCCTGTACATTTTAATTAGAGTATTTTTTTATTAAGGCCCTTGTGTTCAGAATAATCGTGCATTTATATGAAATATAAAGTAGCAAATATTTCTTTAACTAAGGGATGAATCAAAAAAAGTTTCAAACAAAACTTCTTAGTTTTTCAATTCTCTATCACATTTATTTGAAGTATTTTTCGATTTACTCCCCCAGTTCTGAGATATTCACCCTGGTATATAGTTCTTAAGTTTGCTAAGAGATAGCACCAGCAGTCTCGTTTCAAAATATCCAAAATATATTTTACCGATTTCTGGCTATACCGTTAATGTTATAAAAAAGTTGTAATGAAAGAAAAGACTCCTTAATTTATTATCTAACAAAGTTATTTGAAGCATTTTTTGATTAGACGCAAAATTAGTATGTGTCTGAACCCCGCAAATTCATACGTATAAATGATAAAACTAACACCATTTTTGCGGTGAAACTTATTTTACGTCAAATCAAAAAATGTTTCAAATAAAACTATCTTATATTATTATTTCCTGGACATTTTAATTAGAGTATTTTTTGATTAAGGCCCTTGTGTTCAGAATAATCGTGCATTTATATGAAATATAAAGTAGCAATTATTTCTTTAACTAAGGGATGAATCAAAAATAAGTTTCAAATAAAACTTCTTAATTTTGCGATTCCCTGTTACAATTATTTAAAATGACTGTCATTTTCCTAAAATTTCCTCCAATTCATTTATAAGATTGTCATCTTTGCATAAAGATTAATTTATTATATATATATATATATATATATATATATATATATATATATATATATATATATTTGCATTAATTGTTTATATATTAAATTGACGTCTTGTAATCGCCCAAAAATCTGAAATTGCAGATTAAGCACGTGTAGAAATACATACAGAACCATTTAAAATTTATTTCATTCATTTATTCCAATTATTTCAGGCGCAATTAATTTTTAAAATTTACAGATAATATTTTTCAAATAGTTAGTAATATTTTGCATCGATAAAATAATATTTATTTTAATTCAAGTCACACTTTGAAACCTATATAATTGCAAAAGATAGTATATACTTGTATTCGCGCATCGCGATATCATAAGAAACAAGCTCAAACGGCTCCGTGACGTCACCAACCTGGCTGTTTGGCGATCCGCAACAATTTTTCGTTTCTGCCCGGCCACTGTGCGTATACAGGCCCGCTGCACTCAGCCTCATTGCTGGCTGTATACCTCTTTACCCGCTGGCGAAACGGTTGCATAAGCTTGCTAGTCGCTATACCATCAATTTCATTCTGAATGCTTCTTTAAGTGTTGTAATAAAATGACTTTATTTTCGTTTGGCGACAAATTAAAATAATTATTTAAAAATATGAATAGATATAGTAGAATGTTTTCAGGGGCTTCAGAATTTTTTTAGGGACTGTATGAATTTTTTGGGGAAGAGCCCACAGTCTTAAAAATACGTCAGGATGTTTTCAGGAACTTTAGAATTATTTTAGGGACTGTATGAATTTTTTGGGGAAAGGACACAGTCTTAGAAATATGTCAGGATGTTTTCAGGGAATTCAGAAATTTTTTAGGGACTGTTTGATTTTTTTTGGAGAAAGTCCATAGTCTTAGAAATATGTCAGAATGTTTTCAGGGACTTCAGAATTTTTTTAGGGACTAAATGAATTTTTTGGGGAAAGTTCATAGTCTTAGAAATATGTCCGAATGTTTTCAGGGACTTCAGAATTTTTTTTAGGGACTTCAGAATTTTTTAAAGGACTGTATGAATTTTATGGGGAAAGTCCATAGCCTTAGAAATATGTCAGAATGTTTTCAGGGACGTCAGAATTTTTTTTAGGGACTGAAGAATTTTTTTGGGCACAGTCCATAGTCTAAGAAATATGTCAGAATGTTTTCAGGGACTAGAGAATTTTTTTAGGGACTGTATGAATTTTTTGGGGAAAATCCATAGTCTTAGAAATTTATCAGAATGTTATCAGGGACTTCAGAATTTTTGTAGGGACTGAAAGATTTTTTTGGGGAAAGTCCATAGTCTTAGAAATATATCAAAGCGTTGTCAGGGACTTTAGAATTTTTTTACGGACTGAAGGAATTTTTTGGGAGAAGTCCGTAGTCTTCGAAATAGGTCAGAATGTTTTCAGAGACTTCAGAATTTTTTTAGGGACTAAATGAATTTTTTGGGGAAAGTCCATAGTCTTAGAAATATGTCCGAATGTTTTCAGAGACTTCAGAATTTTTTTACGGACTGTATGATTTTTTTATGGAAAGTCCATAGTCTTAGAAATATGTCAGAGCGTTTTCATGGACTTCAGAATTTTTTTAAGGACTGTATGAATTTTTTGGAGAAAGGCTTACAGTCTTAAAAATATGTCAGAATGATTTCAGGCACTTTAGAAGTTTTTTAGAGACTTCAGAATTTTTTGGGGAAAGGGCACAGTCTTAGAAATATGTCAGAATGTTTTCAGGGACTTCAGAATGATTATAGGGACTGTAGGAATTCTTTGGGGAAAGGCCGCAGTCTTAAAAGTATGTAAGAATAATTATTGGAACATTAGAAATCATTCGGCCCTACAAAAATTTATTTGCGATAAGCCGTAGTCTATTTTCCTGCACTTTTCGTACCGACTAGCTCCACGGCAAGGTATTTATAAAATTTCAACGAATTCGAATATACAATATTAATTACAATTTTAAAAAGTACCGATGAACCTCATATTATTTTTTGCCTTTAATTATTAAACTATCTTCAATCACACTGAAATTTTGCATGCAGCTTCTAGGATTTAATACTGAGGGCAGAGTTCACGAACAACCCTTAATTTTTAATTAATACAAAAGATATTTTACTTTAAGGGTGGTTATTTGTATCTTCGAAGTTAGCAGTTGTACAGAAAAAAGTTTCAAACAAAAAATGTACAGAATGAAAAAATAAAATCTAGATTTTAAAATGTTGCATCTTACGTTACATGTGAATAAATATGATATATCTGAAAAATTAAACAAGATATGATATTGCGCTCAACGGCATTGAATTCCCCGTGTCCGAATTGACTTGTAAGCAAATTTTCATGCAATTTTAAGCAATTTCATTTTTTGTAATTATTTCCTGAGGTATATACCTTTGGTTTTTTCAGATTTTAATTCAATTTTCCTAAAAATCCTTAATCATAGGAATATTGTAACGAAAATTTACATACATATGTATTTTGAACCACTGAATCCAGTGGTGAAATGTTTAAATGCATAAGTCTTATAGTTTTTGAGAAAATGTCAAAAAACAGCTTTTTGCGATTTTTTTGGCGAAATTAGGAAAAAAAATAAAAATCGCTGAAACTATGTTTATAAGTTAACTGAAGCACGAGAAAGTCAATGCCGTTGACCGCATTTTCATATCGCTTGTAGTTTTTGAGATATAGGCTCGGAAAAGTACAAAATTTGAATAAATATGATATATCTGAAAAATTAAACAAGATATGATATTGCGCTCAACGGCATTGAATTCCCCGTGTCCGAATTGACTTGTAAGCAAATTTTCATGCAATTTTAAGCAATTTTTTTTTGTAATTATTTCCTAAGGTATATATATACCTTTGGTTTTTTCAGATTTTAATTCAATTTTCCTAAAAATCCTTAATCATAGGAATATTGTAACGAAAATTTACATACATATGTATTTTGAACCACTGAATCCAGTGGTGAAATGTTTAAATGCATAAGTCTTATAGTTTTTGAGAAAATGTCAAAAAACCGCTTTTTGCGATTTTTTTGGCGAAATTTGGAAAAAAAATTAAAATCGCTGAAACTATGTTTATAAGTTAACTGAAGCACCAGTCGTCAAATCACGGCCCCCACGCTAAATCAAAAAATATTTCAAATAAAAAAGTTTCATTTTGTTATTTCTTGGCTCTTTTAATTAAACTTTTTTTCTATTAAAGTCTTCATATCTAAAATAATCGTGCATTTACATGATTAATAAAGATACAAATATTTCTTTAACTAAGGGATGAATTGAAAAATGTTTCAAATAAATCGTCTTAATTTTTTAATTCTCCGTCATATTTACTTGAAGTATTTTTCCATTTCATCCCCCAATTTCGAGATATTTATCTTCATATATAGTACCCAAGTTGCCAATAGATGGTGCCAATAGTCTCGTTTGATGACCCAACAAAATATATTTTTCAAGTTTCTGGCTATACCGTAAACTTTATAGAAAAATTGTTATTAAAGAATATACTCCTTAATTTATTCTCTTCCTAAGTTATTTGAAGTGTTTTTTGATTAGACTCAAAATTTGATTTTTTTTAGACCCCGCAAAAACACATTACTAATGTCGGCCACCGGCGACTTCAACTACCAATGAAACAAACATAGTTTTTGCGGTGAAACTTATTCTACGCTAAATCAAAAAATGTTTCAAATAAAAAAGTTTCATTTTGTTATTTCTTGGCTCTTTTAATTAAACTTTTTTTCTATTAAAGTCTTCATATCTAAAATAATCGTTCATTTACATGATTAATAAAGATACAAATATTTCTTTAACTAAGGGATGAATTGAAAAATGTTTCAAATAAATCGTCTTAATTTTTTAATTCTCCGTCACATTTACTTGAAGTATTTTTCCATTTAATCCCCCAATTTCGAGATATTTATTTTCATATATAGTACCCAAGTTGCAAATAGATGGTGCCAATAGTCTCGTTTGATGACCCAACAAAATATATTTTTCAAGTTGCTGGCTATACCGTAAACTTTAAAGAAAAATTGTTATTAAAGGATATACTCCTTAATTTATTCTCTTCCTAAGTTATTTGAAGTGTTTTTTGATTAGACTCAAAATTTGATTTTTTTTAGACCCCGCAAAAACACATTACTAATGTCGGCCACCGGCGACTTCAACTACCAATGAAACAAACATAGTTTTTGCGGTGAAACTTATTCTACGCTAAATCAAATAATGTTTCAAATAAAAAAGTTTCATTTTGTTATTTCTTGGCTCTTTTAATTATACTTTTTTTCTATTAAAGTCTTCATATCTAAAATAATCGTGCATTTACATGATTAATAAAGATACAAATATTTCTTTAACTAAGGGATGAATTGAAAAATGTTTCAAATAAATCGTCTTAATTTTTTAATTCTCCGTCATATTTACTTGAAGTATTTTTCCATTTCATCCCCCAATTTCGAGATATTTATCTTCATATATAGTACCCAAGTTGCCAATAGATGGTGCCAATAGTCTCGTTTGATGACCCAACAAAATATATTTTTCAAGTTTCTGGCTATACCGTAAACTTTATAGAAAAATTGTTATTAAAGAATATACTCCTTAATTTATTCTCTTCCTAAGTTATTTGAAGTGTTTTTTGATTAGACTCAAAATTTGATTTTTTTTAGACCCCGCAAAAACACATTACTAATGTCGGCCACCGGCGACTTCAACTACCAATGAAACAAACATAGTTTTTGCGGTGAAACTTATTCTACGCTAAATCAAAAAATGTTTCAAATAAAAAAGTTTCATTTTGTTATTTCTTGGCTCTTTTAATTAAACTTTTTTTCTATTAAAGTCTTCATATCTAAAATAATCGTTCATTTACATGATTAATAAAGATACAAATATTTCTTTAACTAAGGGATGAATTGAAAAATGTTTCAAATAAATCGTCTTAATTTTTTAATTCTCCGTCACATTTACTTGAAGTATTTTTCCATTTAATCCCCCAATTTCGAGATATTTATTTTCATAAATAGTACCCAAGTTGCCAATAGATGGTGCCAATAGTCTCGTTTGATGACCCAACAAAATATATTTTTCAAGTTGCTGGCTATACCGTAAACTTTAAAGAAAAATTGTTATTAAAGAATATACTCCTTAATTTATTCTCTTCCTAAGTTATTTGAAGTATTTTTTGATTAGACTCAAAATTAGATTTTTTTTAGACCCCGCAAAAAACACATTACAAATGTCGGCCACCAGCAACTTCAACTACCGATGAAACAAACATAGTTTTTGCGGTGAAACTTATTCTACGCTAAATCAAATAATGTTTCAAATAAAAAAGTTTCATTTTGTTATTTCTTGGCTCTTTTAATTATACTTTTTTTCAATTAAGGTCTTTATATTTAAAATAATTGTGCATTTACAAGATAAATAAAGATACAAATATTTTCTTAACTAAGAGATGAATTGAAAAATGTTTGAAATAAATCTTTTTAATTTTTTATATCTCTGTCACAAGGAGAAACAGCCTAATATATATTTAATTTGTTTCATAATAAAGTGTATAATTCGATACAATCAAATATATTCTTTAGAGCCTAGTTGTTAAAGCCTAGAATGGCATGAAATCAGTTTTTGGCTATTAATTGAAATTATGTTCTAACTTGTTACTTTAATCGTCAGTCTACGAACGAATTTTGTTTAAAATGTCGTGTTTTATTTGTGTCTCAAGTAAAAATATTGTAAAATCAGTGATTTTTTAGTGAAATATAAGTGTAATATAGTGTAAGTGTTAGTGTATACTGGATGTGAAGTGAATTTATAGTGGTACGAGCCTGGAACTTTTCAGAGAGGAATGGATAGGACTTAGTACACGCCAGCCAAAAGGTAGATGCATTATTTGTTTGTATTAGAATATAGTCGTTATTAAAATAAATTAGTATGAATGTTTGGCGAAGATTTACTACCAAATATTTAATTGATTTATTTTTAAGATGTTTACGCAATCAATCATTTCGAAGAATGTCAGTTTCGTAAAGAGGCCTTTAAAAATATTTTCTTTCCAAAAAGTTCCACAAATCATTTATAAGTCTTATCTTTCCAAAAATCTTCCCAATCATTTATAAAACTATAATCTTCCCAAAAAAATCTCTAAATCATTCATAACAAAGTCTTTTCCTCAAAAAATCTTTATTAATCGTATACATATATAGTAATTTGACGGTTTAGTACCACCCAAATATCTGCAATTGCATATTCTGCACGTATAGAAATATATGTTGAACACTTTAAAATTTATTTCATTTATTTGCAACAAATATTTCAGTCGCAATTAATTTTTAAGATTTATAGATAATATTTTTCAAATAGTTAGTAATATTTCGAATCGATAAAATTATATTTATTCTAATTCTAGTTTGATCATGAAACCTATACAGGGCATTGAATTCGCCGTATCCGAATTTTCATGCAATTTTAAGCAATTTCATTTTTTAATTATTTCCTAAGGGGTTTTTGGTTTTTTCAGATTTTAATTCAATTTTCCCGAAAATCCTTAATCGTAGGTATACAACATTTAAATAAATAAACAAATTTATATTTAAATTTTCTTATATAAATGGATGAATATAATTGAAGGTTTATTGTGTGCACGAATGATTCTTTTATGAAAAGAATTATGACTGTGGATGAAGCGAAAGTGGTATATTTGTCATAAGATTAATTGCAGAATAAATCTGATGAATAAATATTGGGTGTATGTACCAACATTTCGTGCTACCCCATTTAATGGGGCATAGTATGATGTTATGTATGTATGTATTCACAAGTTCCGTAACAAAATAATGACCTTCATTTTAATAATTATTCTGATTTAATAAATTATTAATTCTAGTTGTTCTATTATCTAAATATTGTAGTTTTAACATTTATTTAATTTTTACTTCCTTGTACGAAGTAAAGGAAGTATTGTAATCGCGAAAATTTTCGGTTCTCAGATTTCAACGGAAATAGGTATTTTGGCCCTCCCTGAATTCATTTTGACTAATTTCGTCATGCCGTCTGTACGTACGTACGTATCTCGCATAACTCAAAAACGGTAAGCCGTAGAAAATTGAAACTTTATATTTAGGACTGTTATAACATCTAGTTGTGCACCTCCCTTTTTGGTCATTATACAACTACCGGAAGTGGTACTTTACTTCAAGCCTATAATAGATTTTCATGAAAAACTATATTCAAATATAATTTAAAACTTTCCAAATTTGGTATATAAGACTATTATATCAATGGAAATAATATAATAGATTTTAGTTAAAATAGACTAACCGGAAGTGGCACATTACATGAAGCTGCTAACAGTTTTCCTTGAAAAAAATGGTATTATTTAAATTTTAGAAATAAATGCTGCAAATAAAAGTTTTAGAGAATTAAATTCTGCGTCTAGCACATTAAGAATTTTTAAATTAGCTTTTTGCATAAACGAGATATCTAAATTTAAATATTATATTTTTTTTTCTTCAAAATTAAGTTTGCTATGGATTAGAACAAAAAATAAAAGATTTAATGTCAAATATGTGCAATTAAAAAAATATCTATAATTTAAAACGCGTACAAGGAAGTCAAGTAAAGTAGCACTCCCGGTAGTTGTATAATGACCAAAAAGGGAGGTGCACAACTAGATGTTATAATAGTCCTAAATATAAAGTTTCAATTTTCTACGACTTACCGTTTTTGAGTTATGCGAGATACGTACGTACAGACGGCACGGCGAAATTAGTCAAAATGGATTCAGGAAGGGCCAAAATACCTATTTCCGTTGAAATCTGAGAACCGAAAATTTTCGCGATTACAATACTTCCTTTACTTAGAGTCGGTCTGTGGATCTTGTGAACCCTGGTTCGAAATTTTTATCTTGTTTAATTTTTCAGATATACGCTTAGGAAATAATTACAAAAAATGAATTTGCTTCAAATTGCATGAAAATTTGCTTACAAGTCAATTCGGACACGGGGAATTCAATGCCGTTGAGCGCAATTTCATATCTTGTTTAATTTTTTAGATATACGCTCCGGAAAAGTGAAATTTTAATTTTATTCAGATTTTGTACTTTCCCGAGCCTATATCTCAAAAACTACAAGCGATATGAAAATGCGGTCAACGGCATTGACTTTCTCGTGCTTCAGTTAACTTATAAACATAGTTTCAGCGATTTTTATTTTTTTTCCAAATTTCGCCAAAAAAATCGCAAAAAGCGGTTTTTTGACATTTTCTCAAAAACTATACGATTTATGCATTTAAACATTTCACCACTGGATTCAGTGGGTCAAAATACATATGTATGTAAATTTTCGTTACAATATTCCTATGATTAAGGATTTTTGGGGAAATTGAATTAAATCCTGAAAAAACCAGAGGTATATACCTTAGGAAATAATTACAAAAAATGAAATTGCTTCAAATTGCATGAAAATTTGCTTACAAGTCAATTCGGACACGGGGAATTCAATGCCGTTGAGCGCAATTTCATATCTTGTTTAATTTTTTAGATATACGCTCCGGAAAAGTGAAATTTTAATTTTATTCAGATTTTGTACTTTCCCGAGCCTATATCTCAAAAACTACAAGCGATATGAAAATGCGGTCAACGGCATTGACTTTCTCGTGCTTCAGTTAACTTATAAACATAGTTTCAGCGATTTTAATTTTTTTTCCAAATTTCGCCAAAAAAATCGCAAAAAGCGGTTTTTTGACATTTTCTCAAAAACTATAAGACTTATGCATTTAAACATTTCACCACTGGATTCAGTGGGTCAAAATAATTGAACTTGTATATTTATGGCATATTTTAAGAAGAATCTTGGTAATTTTAGGATGCAGTCGTCAAAGAGCTATCTCTTCAGGTCCTGAAGGAAGTCCAGTCGATGAGCATTCATGATGATGAGCTGCAAAGCCAGTCCACTGCGGAACGAGCCTTCATTACACTGCAACTACCTGATTTCAACAGCTAAGTAGACACTTGTTATTTCTTTATTTTCCAAGTTAGTTACTAGTAGCGGTCAACCGTAACTAACATTCATTCCTCAACTTATAAGACGTACACATCATCTTACACCCTCAATACATCTTATTTATACAAAAGTAATACATATTATTACATAGAATACATTTATTATTATATTATTACATAGAATAAATTTGATATTTAAATTAAAACTATTACTATGTTTGTATTGATTACTATTTTACTATATTTATTGAAGTATTTATAAAGTAAATATTTACTCTTTTAATTTATTTTGGTGGTTAATTTGTGAACTACATGCAAGCCGCTACTCGCTTGTTTTTCTCTAGTGTTAACTTTTTAAACTAGTTTCACGTAGCCCTCTTTTTATGGATAATAGAAACTATTACATATTATTACATAGAATAAATTTGATATTTAAATTAAACCTATTACTATGTATGTATTGATTACTATTTTACTATATTTATTGAAGTATTTATAAAGTAAATATTTACTCTTTTAATTTATTTTGGTGGTTAATTTGTGAACTACATGCAAGCCGCTACTCGCTTGTTTTTCTCTAGTGTTAATTTTTTAAACTAGTTTCACGTAGCCCTCTTTTCATGGATAATAGAAACTATTATATATTATTACATAGAATAAATTTGATATTTAAATTAAACCTATTACTATGTATGTATTGATTACTATTTTACTATATTTATTGAAGTATTTATAAAGTAAATATTTACTCTTTTAATTTATTTTGGTGGTTAATTTGTGAACTACATGCAAGCCGCTACTCGCTTGTTTTTCTCTAGTGTTAATTTTTTAAACTAGTTTCACGTAGCCCTCTTTTCATGGATAATAGAAACTATTATATATTATTACATAGAATAAATTTGATATTTAAATTAAAACTATTAATATGTTTGTATTGATTACTATTTTACTATATTTATTGAAGTATTTATAAAGTAAATATTTACTCTTTTAATTTATTTTGGTGGTTAATTTGTGAACTACATGCAAGCCGCTACTCGCTTGTTTTTCTCTAGTGTTAACTTTTTAAACTAGTTTCACGTAGCCCTCTTTTCATTGATTATAGAAACTATTACATATTATTACATAGAATAAATTTGATATTTAAATTAAAGCTATTAATATGTTTGTATTGATTACTATTTTACTATATTTATTGAAGTATTTATAAAACAAATATTTACTCTTTTAATATATTTTGGTGGTTAATTTGTGAACTACATGCTAGTCGCTACTAGTTTGTTTTTCTCTAGTGTTTACTTTTTAAACTAGTTTCACGTAGCCCTCTTTTCATGGATATTAGAAACTATTACATATTATTACATAAATTAAATTTGATATTTAAATTAAAACTATTAATATGTTTGTATTGATTACTATTTTACTATATTTATTGAAGTATTTATAAAGTAAATATTTACTCTTTTAATATATTTGGGTGGTTAATTTGTGAACTACATGCAAGTCGCTAATAGTTTGTTTTTCTCTAGTGTTAACTTTTTAAACTTGTTTCACGTAGCCCTCTTTTTATGGATAATAGAAACTATTACATATTATTACATAGAATAAATTTGATATTTAAATTAAACCTATTACTATGTATGTATTGATTACTATTTTACTATATTTATTGAAGTATTTATAAAGTAAATATTTACTCTTTTAATTTATTTTGGTGGTTAATTTGTGAACTACATGCAAGCCGCTACTCGCTTGTTTTTCTCTAGTGTTAATTTTTTAAACTAGTTTCACGTAGCCCTCTTTTCATGGATAATAGAAACTATTATATATTATTACATAGAATAAATTTGATATTTAAATTAAAACTATTAATATGTTTGTATTGATTACTATTTTACTATATTTATTGAAGTATTTATAAAGTAAATATTTACTCTTTTAATTTATTTTGGTGGTTAATTTGTGAACTACATGCAAGCCGCTACTCGCTTGTTTTTCTCTAGTGTTAACTTTTTAAACTAGTTTCACGTAGCCCTCTTTTCATTGATTATAGAAACTATTACATATTATTACATAGAATAAATTTGATATTTAAATTAAAGCTATTAATATGTTTGTATTGATTACTATTTTACTATATTTATTGAAGTATTTATAAAACAAATATTTACTCTTTTAATATATTTTGGTGGTTAATTTGTGAACTACATGCTAGTCGCTACTAGTTTGTTTTTCTCTAGTGTTTACTTTTTAAACTAGTTTCACGTAGCCCTCTTTTCATGGATATTAGAAACTATTACATATTATTACATAAATTAAATTTGATATTTAAATTAAAACTATTAATATGTTTGTATTGATTACTATTTTACTATATTTATTGAAGTATTTATAAAGTAAATATTTACTCTTTTAATATATTTGGGTGGTTAATTTGTGAACTACATGCAAGTCGCTAATAGTTTGTTTTTCTCTAGTGTTAACTTTTTAAACTAGTTTCACGTAGCCCTCTTTTTATGGATAATAGAAACTATTACATATTATTACATAGAATAAATTTGATATTTAAATTAAACCTATTACTATGTATGTATTGATTACTATTTTACTATATTTATTGAAGTATTTATAAAGTAAATATTTACTCTTTTAATTTATTTTGGTGGTTAATTTGTGAACTACATGCAAGCCGCTACTCGCTTGTTTTTCTCTAGTGTTAATTTTTTAAACTAGTTTCACGTAGCCCTCTTTTCATGGATAATAGAAACTATTATATATTATTACATAGAATAAATTTGATATTTAAATTAAACCTATTACTATGTATGTATTGATTACTATTTTACTATATTTATTGAAGTATTTATAAAGTAAATATTTACTCTTTTAATTTATTTTGGTGGTTAATTTGTGAACTACATGCAAGCCGCTACTCGCTTGTTTTTCTCTAGTGTTAATTTTTTAAACTAGTTTCACGTAGCCCTCTTTTCATGGATAATAGAAACTATTATATATTATTACATAGAATAAATTTGATATTTAAATTAAAACTATTAATATGTTTGTATTGATTACTATTTTACTATATTTATTGAAGTATTTATAAAGTAAATATTTACTCTTTTAATTTATTTTGGTGGTTAATTTGTGAACTACATGCAAGCCGCTACTCGCTTGTTTTTCTCTAGTGTTAACTTTTTAAACTAGTTTCACGTAGCCCTCTTTTCATTGATTATAGAAACTATTACATATTATTACATAGAATAAATTTGATATTTAAATTAAAGCTATTAATATGTTTGTATTGATTACTATTTTACTATATTTATTGAAGTATTTATAAAACAAATATTTACTCTTTTAATATATTTTGGTGGTTAATTTGTGAACTACATGCTAGTCGCTACTAGTTTGTTTTTCTCTAGTGTTTACTTTTTAAACTAGTTTCACGTAGCCCTCTTTTCATGGATATTAGAAACTATTACATATTATTACATAAATTAAATTTGATATTTAAATTAAAACTATTAATATGTTTGTATTGATTACTATTTTACTATATTTATTGAAGTATTTATAAAGTAAATATTTACTCTTTTAATATATTTGGGTGGTTAATTTGTGAACTACATGCAAGTCGCTAATAGTTTGTTTTTCTCTAGTGTTAACTTTTTAAACTAGTTTCACGTAGCCCTCTTTTTATGGATAATAGAAACTATTACATATTATTACATAGAATAAATTTGATATTTAAATTAAACCTATTACTATGTATGTATTGATTACTATTTTACTATATTTATTGAAGTATTTATAAAGTAAATATTTACTCTTTTAATTTATTTTGGTGGTTAATTTGTGAACTACATGCAAGCCGCTACTCGCTTGTTTTTCTCTAGTGTTAATTTTTTAAACTAGTTTCACGTAGCCCTCTTTTCATGGATAATAGAAACTATTATATATTATTACATAGAATAAATTTGATATTTAAATTAAACCTATTACTATGTATGTATTGATTACTATTTTACTATATTTATTGAAGTATTTATAAAGTAAATATTTACTCTTTTAATTTATTTTGGTGGTTAATTTGTGAACTACATGCAAGCCGCTACTCGCTTGTTTTTCTCTAGTGTTAATTTTTTAAACTAGTTTCACGTAGCCCTCTTTTCATGGATAATAGAAACTATTATATATTATTACATAGAATAAATTTGATATTTAAATTAAAACTATTACTATGTTTGTATTGATTACTATTTTACTATATTTATTGAAGTATTTATAAAGTAAATATTTACTCTTTTAATATATTTTGGTGGTTAATTTGTGAACTGCATGCAAGCCGCTACTCGCTTGTTTCTCTCTAGTGTTAATTTTTTAAACTAGTTTCACGTAGCCCTCTTTTCATGGATAATAGAAACTATTATATATTATTACATAGAATAAATTTGATATTTAAATTAAACCTATTACTATGTATGTATTGATTACTATTTTACTATATTTATTGAAGTATTTATAAAGTAAATATTTACTCTTTTAATTTATTTTGGTGGTTAATTTGTGAACTACATGCAAGCCGCTACTCGCTTGTTTTTCTCTAGTGTTAATTTTTTAAACTAGTTTCACGTAGCCCTCTTTTCATGGATAATAGAAACTATTATATATTATTACATAGAATAAATTTGATATTTAAATTAAAACTATTAATATGTTTGTATTGATTACTATTTTACTATATTTATTGAAGTATTTATAAAGTAAATATTTACTCTTTTAATTTATTTTGGTGGTTAATTTGTGAACTACATGCAAGCCGCTACTCGCTTGTTTTTCTCTAGAGTTAATTTTTTAAACTAGTTTCACGTAGCCCTCTTTTCATGGATAATAGAAACTATTATATATTATTACATAGAATAAATTTGATATTTAAATTAAAACTATTACTATGTTTGTATTGATTACTATTTTACTATATTTATTGAAGTATTTATAAAGTAAATATTTACTCTTTTAATATATTTTGGTGGTTAATTTGTGAACTGCATGCAAGCCGCTACTCGCTTGTTTCTCTCTAGTGTTAATTTTTTAAACTAGTTTCACGTAGCCCTCTTTTCATGGATAATAGAAACTATTATATATTATTACATAGAATAAATTTGATATTTAAATTAAAACTATTAATATGTTTGTATTGATTACTATTTTACTATATTTATTAAAGTATTTATAAAGTAAATATTTACTCTTTTAATTTATTTTGGTGGCTAATTTGTGAACTACATGCAAGCCGCTACTCGCTTGTTTTTCTCTAGAGGTAATTTTGTAAACTAGTTTCACGTAACCCTCTTTTCATGGATAATAGAAACTATTATATATTATTACATAGAATAAATTTGATATTTAAATTAAAACTATTACTATGTTTGTATTGATTACTATTTTACTATATTTATTGAAGTATTTATAAAGGAAATATTTACTCTTTTAATTTATTTTGGTGGTTAATTTGTGAACTACATGCAAGCCGCTACTCGCTTGTTTTTCTCTAGTGTTAATTTTTTAAACTAGTTTCACGTAGCCCTCTTTTCATGGATAATAGAAACTATTATATATTATTACATAGAATAAATTTGATATTTAAATTAAAACTATTACTATGTTTGTATTGATTACTATTTTACTATATTTATTGAAGTATTTATAAAGTAAATATTTACTCTTTTAATTTATTTTGGTGGTTAATTTGTGAACTACATGCAAGCCGCTACTCGCTTGTTTTTCTCTAGTGTTAATTTTTTAAACTAGTTTCACGTAGCCCTCTTTTCATGGATAATAGAAACTATTATATATTATTACATAGAATAAATTTGATATTTAAATTAAAACTATTACTATGTTTGTATTGATTACTATTTTACTATATTTATTGAAGTATTTATAAAGGAAATATTTACTCTTTTAATTTATTTTGGTGGTTAATTTGTGAACTACATGCAAGCCGCTACTCGCTTGTTTTTCTCTAGTGTTAATTTTTTAAACTAGTTTCACGTAGCCCTCTTTTCATGGATAATAGAAACTATTATATATTATTACATAGAATAAATTTGATATTTAAATTAAAACTATTACTATGTTTGTATTGATTACTATTTTACTATATTTATTGAAGTATTTATAAAGTAAATATTTACTCTTTTAATTTATTTTGGTGGTTAATTTATGAACTACATGCAAGTCGCTACTCGCTTGTTTTTCTCTAGTGTTAACTTTTTAAACTAGTTGCACGTAGCCCTCTTTTCATGGATAATAGAAACTATTATATATTATTACATAGAATAAATTTGATATTTAAATTAAAACTATTACTATGTTTGTATTGATTACTATTTTACTATATTTATTGAAGTATTTATAAAGGAAATATTTACTCTTTTAATTTATTTTGGTGGTTAATTTGTGAACTACATGCAAGCCGCTACTCGCTTGTTTTTCTCTAGTGTTAAATTTTTAAACTAGTTTCACGTAGCCCTCTTTTCATGGATAATAGAAACTATTATATATTATTACATAGAATAAATTTGATATTTAAATTAAAACTATTACTATGTTTGTATTGATTACTATTTTACTATATTTATTGAAGTATTTATAAAGTAAATATTTACTCTTTTAATTTATTTTGGTGGTTAATTTATGAACTACATGCAAGTCGCTACTCGCTTGTTTTTCTCTAGTGTTAACTTTTTAAACTAGTTGCACGTAGCCCTCTTTTCATGGATAATAGAAACTATTACATATTATTACATAGAATAAATTTGATATTTAAATTAAAACTATCAATATGTTTGTATTGATTAATATTTTACTATATTTATTGAAGTATTTATAAAGTAAATATTTATTCTTTTAATATATTTTGGTGGTTAATTTATGAACTACATGCAAGTCGCTACTCGCTTGTTTTTCTCTAGTGTTAACTTTTTAAACTAGTTTCACGTAGCCCTCTGTTCATGGATAATTGAAACTATTATATATTATTACATAGAATAAATTTGATATTTAAATTAAAACTATTAATATGTTTGTATTGATTACTATTTTACTATATTTATTGAAGTATTTATAAAGCAAATATTTACTTTTTTAATATGTAATTATTTTTCTTTTAGAAATGTAAACATGATATTGCCGTGGTCGAGCGGTTAAAGGCGTCGCCGGGCGATCAGGGTAGTTAAGCAACATTGACAGAGGGTACATGTTGGATGGGTGACCGTCCCATATAACTTTTTATTTTATTTTGTCCCCAAAGATATTAGTTGTGCGAGAGCCACAGGGGTAGATTTAAATTGGTGAAAATTGTTTGTCGGCTGTGGGGATCGAACCAGAGTTCTCAAGATCCACCACTAAGCCACCTACCCCATTTGAATTGAATATGTTAATTATTATTAATTAATTTGTACAAAACTGCCAACTTTTTTTCTGCAAATTACATTCCATATTCTTATTTTAAAATACTTGCAAATTTTGCAATTGTAGAATGCAAAATTATATAAATTGACTGATAATAATTAACGGTTAGTTTGTAATTAAAGATCGAATTATTATTGTTTTTATTTAGGCTCGAATTTGAAATTAAAATTAAAATTTAAAATCCAGGGCATAAATCGGTTTAGAAAAACATTAACCCTAATTTTAATCGTTATTTTTAAAGCTACAAATAACGATATAATTTAACAAAAAAATATTAAACCAGTTTTATTATAATATTCTAAGTTTATTCATATTTAAGGAATTAAAGTAGGCAACCAACTCCACAGCAGGTAGAGAAGTATACATGCCCGCAATGAGCCCGAATGTAACGGGATTGCATACGCACAGAGATTCAAGGGGCTCAGCAGGAAAGAAATTTTGTTGCTGATCGCCGAATTGTGAGTTCGAGTGACGTCACGGCGCCGTTCGAACTTGTTCCTTAGGAGGAAATCGCGTTTCGCGATTACAAGTACATACTATCTATTGTAATAATTTAGGTTTCGTGAGGTGACTAGAATTGTAATAAATATTATTTTAATTATATAAAATATTACTATCTGTTTCAAAAATATTAACTGCAATTTTTAAAATTTAATTACGCCTGTAATAATTGTTATAAATGAATGAAACAAACTTGAAATGGTTTAGTATGCATTTCTACATATTCCTAATATGCAATTGCAGATATTTGGGCGGTTACAAGACGTCAAATTAGTAAGTTTAAATGATTTATGTTTTAATAAATAAATGTATTAGGTTGCACGCCACGGCCTCGCCAATGCATTAAAATTACCCCTTTGGGGGCCGTGATCCGACGGCTGGGAACTGCATTTCACCCGCAAAATATATAACTTACCAAGTATCAGAGTGCTACACCCAGATATAGGTAAATGGAGTAATAATATATAATTATTTATTTAACCCATCAAATGTCAACAGCGAACAAAAATTACTTCCAATAGGATGACGTATCATTAAAAGCTAGTTATTGTAAAACAGTATTTTTATTTAAAATTAATAAATAAATAAATATAAATATATCATCACGCCTTGTACTCATCAACCACAAGGGTAGATTTAATTTGGTGAAAATTGTTTGTTTTTCACCAAATTAAAATCTACCTATGTGGCTCTCCCTTCACTAACATATTTGGGGGCCGTTATTTGACGGCTGGTAATCGCACTTCACACGAACAAATATATTACTTACTGAGATCTGCTCCGGCAGAGTGCCACACCCAGTAATGGTTCAAAGGCGTGTTGATATATTTATTTTATTTATTTATTTCTCATCACACTTTTTACCCATTACTGGGTGTGGCACTCTGCCGGAGCAGATCTCAGTAAGTGATATATTTCTCCGCGTGAAGTGCGGCTACCAGCCGTCAAATCACGGCCTCCAAAGATGTTAGTGGAGGAGGAGCCACAGGGGTAGATTTTAATTTGGTGAAAACAAATAATTTTCATGAAATTAAATCTACCCTACTAACATCTTTGGGATCCGTAATTTGACGGTCGGTACCCGTGCTTCACGCGAAAAAATATATCACTTACCGAGATCTGCTAAGACAGAGTGCCACACCCAGTAATGGATAAAAGACGTGATGATATATTTGTTTTATTTATTTAGTTTAGTTTTTAAGATAGTCTCGGGATTATACAAAAGCTAAATAATAAGAAAAATTTGTTTATAACAAACATTAAATAATAATTTAAAAATAATTGCAAATAACCATAAGTTCATATATTTTTTTATGAAAAGAAAAATTACTTAAACTTTCATTAAACTTATATATTAATATGATGCTTACAACAAATGCTACAGTTTTTAGTAATTAATTTATTTTAATTTACAAATAATATTTTTCAAACAGGTAGTAATATTTAAATTCTAGACATCTCTTGAAAACTATTTTATTACAACAGATAGTATGTACATATATACGCTGAACACGACGTCCTAAGTAACAAACTTGGACGGCGTCGTGACGTCACAAACAGTTCCTGTCCCCCCAGCCCCTTGAATCTCACGGCATCCAGGCTAAATGCTCGCTGTGAAGTCAGTTGCCAGATACATGAAGTTGTGCTTCATTTAAATGAATGTCTCGTGCTTTAGTTCACTTTTATTTATTTATTTTTTTTTTTTTTAATTTCAAAAAAAATCGGAAAAACAATCAAGAATTATTTGCCTAATTTTATGTTGTGAATTTAATAATATTTAAAGTACTAGTTTTCATATAAATTTAATGTTTACGTACTTATATTTTTGTTTAAATATCTTAAATACTCATAAAATTCAAAGGCATTTAATTACAAATACAATTTCCTAAAGTTTAGTTTTTAAGATATAGCCGAGGAAAAGTAGAAAATCTGAAGAAAATTACAGATTTATCTTTCCGGAGCGTATATCTCAAAAATTAAACAAGATATGAAAATGCGCTCAACGGCATTGAATTCCCCGTGTCCGAATTGACTTGTAAGCAAATTTTCATGCAATTTTAAGCAATTTTAATTTTTTAATTATTTCCTAAGGTTTCAAATAAATCGTCTTAATTTTTTAATTCTCCGTCACATTTACTTGAAGTATTTTTCCCTGATAATGCTATATCCACTATAGTACAATTTTAAAAATTGATTTTTTTGCTGATTGTGTAAGCCATATTTCTCCAAACGTTGACATTTTATCTGTCACAACGTCAAACGTTGATGTATTGACAGATAAAACGTCAAGCATTTTTTTTTTATTTTTTTTTGTTCAATTCCATAGCTATCAATATTTTTGACATTTTTATATTTAATTTCTGTCGTTACAGAGCACGTAAAAGTAATTCTGTTTGATGCCCTAAAACTTTTATTTGAAGCGTTTTTGCTTAAAATAATTAGGGATGCAGGAAATTGCAATAAATTGATTTCCCATGTGAAAGTCCTATGACCGGCTGAGCGAGTCACCCCCCTGTAGAATAGAAATTGTTAAGATGGAACATGTCTTGTTTATTTTCAGCTTCACCGCTGGCGTCGGCTGTTGTCCACCGACCAGTGGGTCAGTGTCACAGGATAGTTGTGCACCAGGTGGATGATGCGTTTCCTGTGGATTCGACTGCTACTGGAAGGTAGGAAGCCATATTTATTATCGATTAGCTAAACAAAAGTTAGCGGTTTCAATAAAATACGATTGTGTCTTGTAACGTTCAATTCTTCTTCGCGCGTATTTTTGTGCAACTTGTGCTGACAGCCGTTCCGCGCTGTGTGGCGTTGCGCAGCGGAAGCGGTCATGGTCAATGAGGCTACACGTGTTTTCTGTTACCGCTGTGGAATTTGCTTTACTTGAACGACATTTAAATTTTATAATCGTTGATTATGTATTCTGCGTTGAACTAACATCCTAAGTAAGTAGTATTCTAGATTATTTTATCATATTACAACGTGTTTGGTTGTTTATGCTCAATCTAGTTAGCGTGTCTGTGAAAACAGATGTCCGTTTCCCACGTGGACCCGGCATCGCGGTCTGGGAGCAATAGCATAATTTTTGTTACTGGTAGCGTGAGTTTCGTTTTAGCATTCCGGTCTCTAAATTCATTTCTTTTTGTTTGGATTCTCACCTATCACGGCAAATAATTATTTTACACCGATTAAAATTTTGGGAGGTTAATTTGTTATTAAATCTGTAAATTTGGGTTATAAATCATTTGTGTTGTGAGCACCGTAATCGACAGCGATTTCATTTCTTAACGGCGGCTCTGTTCATCTCAATGTCATCATTCATCGAGTGGATGTGCGTGTGCCTGTGACAGACGACTGGACTTCGACTTTTTGGACGATCCCGGAGTAAGTCTTGTGCCGTAGCACTTTTTGCAGGTTAGTTTACGACCGGGTGAGACGAAGAGTTTCAGTAGCGTTGTAGTTTAAGTGTTTTAGTTATAAGTTTGTTTGGTTGGCTTGAATTTTTAGTATAGTTAATTAGTTTGGGATAATTCACAGCCAACACTAGTTACTGAAACTCTGGGGCTCTGGTGTTCTTGATGCTTTCGCATCATCCGTCGCGAAAGTCCGTTTTCTGCAAATCACCATCATCTTATCACCCCCTTTGATCCTTCTCTTCCTCCCTGCTTTGCGTAAATTCAATCAAAGATTTTGTTAGTTCTCAAATTTTGCTTTGCATTCATTGACAGTAGATTTGTAATATATTTGTAACTTTGTTTATATTCATACTTGTATCTTTGTAAGTAATTTTTCTTTTGAGAGCTCATAGTTATAAATAGTTTAGCTGTTTAGAAGGATTTGTGCTTCATTTTGTGTTTGGTATTAAAATCATTTACACAATATTGTTTGAACAAGTTACTGGCGCTGTGTTGTACTGTTTTAGCGTTGATACCAGCCAGAAGGGATCAAAGGTAACTATTTATTCTTTCTTCCAGGCGTAATCGGAGAGAAATGTGACCACTGTCCCTACCGCTGCGTACTCATCCAAGCCGTTGAAGAGTTCTCTATTGGAACCTGCAGAACAGGAGTCGAGGAATTTAAACAGAATGAGCTTCGCTAGAGAGCTAGCTATAGAAATGCAAGCGAGGTGCCTCTATGGCGACATGTACAACTTACTACTGAAGCACGTCCAGGTACTTTTCTTTAAATACATTTTGTCAAAGAGAGTGGTTCTTCTGTTTTTCAATTAGTCATTGAAAGCTTGCAGCAGCTGTCAAGCTCTTATTGCACTCCTGCGCTAATTGGCTTACGAATGCGATTGTTAGTTTAGCGTGGGAATTAGTGACGCATTAGTATCGATAGATACTGTAAACAAATCATTAGAAATACTTAGAGTGCTGGTGTTGCCTTAGATAAATAAATTGAAAATAAATAATATGTATTTTCATTTCAGACAGGTGATGGTGAAGACGACGATCGCTCTCCAGAAACCTACTCTTCATGTCGGAAGAGAAGAGAATGGATTGCTCTTCTTCTACGTGGCAGATCAGAAACATTTGCACTATGTGGCGCTGTTTATTATCAATGCTCCAGTGCGTGTTCAACTGCGACTTGGAGTCGGAATCAGACGGAAACTCCGTGCACGAAAATGTTCTGGCATTGGTGAGAATGTTATTTATAAATAAAATCACGCCGTTTACCCATCACTGGGAAATGAGCAAAAAACAAATTATTCACATATAAACATTTCACGTTTTAAATTTGTTTACTTTTATAAAAAATATAACAATAATCATTTATAATAATTAATTAAAAAAGTAAAATGAGAAATATTTTATTTGAAATGTAAATATCATGCGTATGTTTCAAGGTAACACAAAGGTTATAAGTTGTGTAATCAATTAGAGGCTAATGAGTCATCATGCAACGAGCTCAAGCTCCGCACTTGCAAACAAGCAGAGCTGGTGTTCATACCATATCTCTTGCTAGTAAGTTGTTAGTGCTAGTGAAACGTTTTGATACATTATCAGTTAATATTAAGGGTGAGCAATTATATTTCTATCACTTTTATTACAAGTATTTTTCTTTTTACTAGCGGTCATTGTATTTTATAAAAATACTTGTACCCTTTTGGGTAATTGTTTCCAATATTTAAAATATATAAGACTTTTCAAAGTTTTCTTAACAATATTTAAATTAGAGTGTACCTATTTATCATCATTTAAAACAATGACCTACAAATTTCACCACTAACAACCCAATAATGGATAAAAGATGTGATGATATAATTATACTTTCAATTAATTAATTAATTAATTACACCATGCTAACACAAGAGACATTACTTTTTAAAATTTATTTCTACTCGACTGTGTTCATTTAGGTGACTTTGGACAGCTGCAAGAAGTCTACCGAGAATCTGATGTACGAGAAAACCGAGCTGGAGGAACCAGCAATGGAGATGATGGCCCCGGGGACTTGACGTTTGATGGCGTGTCTGGACGTTTCACTTCCATTACTTTTACAAGTGAGTGTATCTTTTAAAATTTAAATTGGCTGTAAATATGGTTAATTTTATTGTTTTTCTGAGAGAAATAATAAAATGTCGGCTGAAACATGTAGAATTGAACATTTTTTAAACTAGTAAAGATAATTGAAATTGGTTTTAAATTTTGAATTCTCCATCTTTTCAACTATATATAATCATATTTTTATTATGAAAATGTTTGTTAAAGATTGGTTCTTTGATAAATCTGATGAATGGATTGGTTTCAATATAAACCTACGTTCCGCGTACATCTGTGTAAAAGCCATTTAATTGAGTCCTTGCCCTAAATAATTTTGTTGGACGATTACATATTCTCGTATAAGTATTTTTGATGTACATTGCGTAAAATCGGATAGTTTTTAAGAGATAGCTTTTGGAAAAGCGAAATTCCTTATTTTCTTCAGATTTTCAACTTTCTTGAGGGTAAATCTTAAAAACTAAACGACGACATATGAAGTTGCGCTCAACGGAATTAATTTTCTCGTGCTTCAATTAACTTGTAAACATATTTTTAGCCATTAACCATACACTTATATATTTGTTAAATAAAAAATAAATTATTGAAACTTGAATTAATTTATAATGTGCCAATGTCGTTTTTAGGTATGGATTTCATGTATAAACCATTGACATATGTCAGGGAATGAAAACAATATTTATCAACTTTAATACGAATTATTATGAAAGACTAATCTTTACAATCGCCGACAAAACCAAGGAGAAAAAAGAGCACTTGAGGACCTCGTGCACCAGGTTTTAGAAAGCTCTTTGGCAAATTGAAAGCTCAAAACAGGTGAGATGGTTTTTGATTTATATTTTTGAGGCTTTATTTTTTGTTTCTTTGTACTTTTAAAATATCTCTATTAGTAAGATATGTGATAATATCATTTATTTATGTTTTTCAATTAGTTTAAAAATTATGTAGTCCATGAAAATAACTCAGATGCAAATTTGCACAAAGTTAGGAGTTGTACAAATTTGTTAAAAATAAGAAAAGAAATTCTGAATAATTTGTTTACAATTTAATTGAGACACGGCATTGACATACTTTCCGTACGTAGGTACATCTGGCGCATGAACGATACAATATTTCAAAGTTATTATTTTACTTTTGTGTTTATAAATACAAATATCACAATAACAATAATTATTTATAATAATATTAAAGTAAAATGATATTTGAAGTGTAGATTTGCATGTTTCAAGGTAAACATTTCTTATTTGTTTAATATATAGTTGAGCATTTATAAAATAAATTCATTTTCATTTTAAAATAAGTAAATAGTAACTGACAATCTGCTAGATATTTTTTAATGATAACTCTAGTAAATTATTAGCTGGTGACAAATTGTCTGTTAGTATTAAGGGTAATTAACTATATTATTAAGTCTTCCAAAATTATTAATGTTTGAAGTAAAAGTTGAATATAAATAAATTGTTTCCAATATTTAACAAATGAGTTCTAAAAAGGTTTCTTTACAATATTTAAATTTGAAACGTTGAGAAAACAGACAGAATTAATATTTAATCATTTCAAATAATTTATATTGAAAAGAGAACTAGTTTTTGCAGTTATATAAAGCATGCGAAATTAATATTGTTTATTGATTTAAATACAGATTTGTATGATCTACAACATTTACTTGAAACCAGGGTTCGTAAATATCATGATATTTATAATAAATATCAAAATATCTGATATATAAGATATATATCAGATAAATATCACTTTTTGGATATTTATTTTTTAATTTTAGTTTTTGTACACATTTAGAAAAACTGAAAAATTCGAAAAATTTCACTTTTCCGGAGGCTATATCTCAAAAACTAAACAAGATATGGAAATGCGCTCAACGGCGTTGAATTCCCCGTGTTCGAATTGACTTATAAGCAAATTTTCATACAATTTTATGCAATTTAATATTTTTAATTATTTCTTAAGGGGTACCCCTTTGGTTTTTTCAGATTTTAATTCAATTTTACCAAAAATCCTTAATCGTAGGATTATTAAAACGAAAATTTACATACATATGTATTTTGACCCTCTGAATCCAGTGGTGTAATCTTCAAATGCATATGACTTCTGGTTTTCGAGAAAATGTTAAAAAACCGCTTTTTGCGATTTTTTTGGCGGAAAATAGAAAAAAAATTAAAATCGCTGAAACTATGTTTATAAGTTAACTGAAGCACGAGAAAATTAAAGCCGTTGAGCGCGTTTTCATATCACATTTAGTTTTTGAGATATAGCCTCGGAAAAGTAGAAAAACTGAAAAATTCGAAAAATTTCACTTCTCCGGAGGCTATATCTCAAAAACTATTTGATATTTTTATATAATGGATATATATCATTGCAAAAATATGACGATATATATCAAAATAAATATCATGATATATATCGATCGATATATATCTTCGAACCCTGCTTGAAACAATTTCCTCTAAAATAATTTGGGGAGCAATACGCATTATTTTTCCATGTTCACCGGCAATGTGTACTTAATTATCCGGTATCAAACTACCCCTTGAGGTTACTAAAAACATGAGCTCGTAAATCGAGGAAATCAATTTCAATTACTATTTTCAAAATATTATTAGTAATTGTTTCTAATTATTTGTTGTTGTGTTTGTTAGTTGTGGCATCGAAGAAAACCAAGGTCTTCTGCAGCTGGTGTTCTGTATCATCGTGAACATCATCATCTGAGCGAACATCTCTTCAAAGTTAACGCAGAATGTCGTCAAGTCCGCTGCTCGCAACATCCAATGTAAGAAAATTATTATTTTTAAATGGGTTTTATTTAATTGAGCACCAAAATTTCAGCCCTAAATTATTCATAATTGGTTCACCCAAATCTAATCTGTTTCTCAATTTCAACACCAAATATTTATTTTTGCTTTTGCCATTTAATTTAATCCAGGAAGCTTATTTACTATTCGTAGATATAAAAATTATATTTTAAGATCGTTTATTATTTTTAGTATTCATTGATTTATTTCTGGTCAGAGCAACACAGTTTTTATTGATAAAATGATTTCGGTGCTCATTTAAATGATTCCCTTTTGAAATGATTTGGGTAAAATATTTAAATGGAGTGTATCTTTTAAATTTGAATAGAATTGAAAATGTGAACTGCCTATAGTTTTGTTTGTAAATCTGGCTAATTGTATTAATTTTTTTAGAGAAAATATGAACGACAGTTTTTCCGTAACTTTTCGTACACATATAAACAATTACATGTACTACAATAAGTAATGAACAGAAAAGTGAAATTTTAGTTAAATGAGGTGTTATGGATACATTTATACCTAGCTATAGATTTCGTTAAAACCACCCCTATTTAATTCTCAGCTATGAAACTTCTTACACATATAAACAATTACGTTTACTTCAATAAACTATCAACAAACATGTGAAAAGTTAGTTGAAATGAGGCGTTATGGACATACTTATATCTAGCAATAAAACCATCCCTATTAAATTTATTATTTTGATTTTTTTTTATTAAAGTACGATAGAAATTCAAGAATTGTTTCCCTATTTCTATGTTGTAAATTTAATCATATTTTAAGTACTAGTTTTCTTTAAATTCAATGTTTACATACTTATTTCTGTATTTAAATATTTTAATTACTGATGAAATTCATAAACACTAATTAAAAAAACAATTTTTGAATTAATGTTATTAAATATATGTCATTTTCAATAAATTATAATTTTTATACATAAAATACACTCCAAGACATTTTGATGTGCACTGGTTTGCTCGGAAGGTCGCTGGCGCTGCGTCGACTTCACAGTTCATAACTTGCAAGCGTGGTAGCTAGATGTGCTGCTAGAAAATTAGTGATTTAAGTAAAAATATCAATAAATGTTAATAAAATATAGTGCCTTTCGTAAGTATAGATGTTATTCTAACGATTTTGATACAAATTTCACCCGAGAACATTATTCTAATATTTTCGATAGATATTTGTACTTAAAAATAGTGTAAAATGTACTTTGTAATACATAACAGCTACAAGTGTTACGACATCTTAATAATGTATTTAACTAGTTGGTTTTGCCAATTGTTATTATTATTTCAAAACAATATTCTATTCATTTTGAGTATCTTTCTCAATTTTCATTTATAAAAATTTAATTCAAATATTGTTAATGGCTAAATACGTGTTCATGTTATTTATTATCATTTGCTTTCTATATATTTAAATTGATAAAAGTATTGATTTGATGGCAGCTGAAACAATAATTAAAACAAGTCTGTGCGTATTCAAGTTCACCTGCACTCAACAAGCAGCGTTTACAAATACAGTCTTAATAATATTTACTCAATTCAGCCATTTTGTAGTTGGTGATGGCATTCGAAAGCCTTCTAAATGGTAGGTTCTTTTTTTAAAGCATTTTAGAGCTATTCTATTAATTGTTTTCTCTGTTATCATTATTAACTTTAATAAATGTTATGAAGTGTGTTACTAATATATTGTTTTTATGTTTATAGGGACTTCACGGGACCTGCAAGCATCCTCAGCGTGTATCTACACCCCGGAGGCATCAGCGAAGACGAGCTTGAATATTAAATCTGCTGCTCTCAACATCAATAATGTAAGAACATTGTTATTTTTTAATTATTTGTTTAATATTTATTTGAGAATTTGTGAAATAAATTCATATTCAGTTTAAAATAATAATGATGAATAGTAAATAGATATTTGTTAATGATAACGCTAGTAAATTGTTAGCTAGTGTCAGTTATTATGAAGGGTAGTTAACTATATTTTTAATTGCTAAACCTTCCGGAATTATTTTGGTCAAAAATATTTCAAGTTAAAGTTGGATATAAATAAATGTTCTGTCCTAAAATAATGAAAATGAATGTCCCTGAAGAGACTAGCGGTCATTGTATTGAATTGAGTGCTGGTGAATGAGGG
The DNA here is from genome assembly GCA_947425015.1 of Pterostichus niger. NCBI lineage: Eukaryota > Metazoa > Arthropoda > Insecta > Coleoptera > Carabidae > Pterostichus > Pterostichus niger. The sequence continues at coordinate 21,426,781 of OX380351.1, read as the reverse complement.
GAATGAGGGGGAGGCACCTAGGAGGAAGGAAGCCATGTTTATTATCGATTAGCTAAACAAAAGTTAGCGGTTAATTAGCAATTACAATTAATAGTAAGTGTTTATTGTTTGTTCCAGGCGTAATCGGAGAGAAATGCGAGCACTGGATACTCCTCCACAACGACATGAAACCCTCCGTGGAGAGAAGAGATTGGAACCTGCAGAACCGGAGTCGAGGAATTTAAACAGAATGAGCTTCGCCAGAGAGCAGCTGTCCTGCTCTTATTGCATTCCTGCGCTGATTGGGAATTGGTACCGATCGATATTTTAAACAAATCATTAGAAATACTTGGAGAGCTGGTGTTGACTCAGACAGCAAACACCGTGGTGATGGTGTCGACGACGATCGCTCTTCACAAACCTATTCTTCATGTCGGCAGCAAGAGAAGAGAATGGAATCAGACGGAAATGTTCTGGCATTGGTGAGAAACTTATTTATAAAACAAATCACGCCTTTTACCCATTACTGGGACATTATTCACGTATAAACGTTTCACGTTTTAAATTTGTTTACTTTTATAAAAAATATATAACAATAATAATTTATAATAATTAATGAAAAACGTAAAATGAGAAATATTTAATTTGAAATGTAGACATGTTGTGTAAGTTTGAATGTATTGAGTTGTGTCATCAATTAATTAGTCGGGCGAGTCATCATGCAACGAGCTCGAGCGCCGCACTTGCAAACAAACCGCTGCCCAGAGCTGGTCGCTTGAACAACATCACGTGCTAGTTAGTTGTTAGTTAGTGACACGTTGTGCTAGTGAGTTGTTAGTGCTAGTGATTAGTATCAAAGGTGAGCAACTATATTTCTATCACGAGCAGTCCGTGTATTTTGTAAATAAAGTTCACAAATACTTTTACCTTTTTGGGTAATTATTTCCAATATTTAAAATATATAAGAGTTTTAAAAGTTTTCTTTACAATATTTAAATTGGGTTGTACGTATTTATCATCATTTAAAACAATGACCTACATCTGTGGTGGCTGTGATTTGACCCAATAATGGGTAAAAGGTGTGGTGATGTAATTATACATTCAATTAATTAATTAATTACAATATCGTAACACAAGAGACTTGATATGTTTGACACCCGCTCTGTGCTCATTCAGGTGACTTTGGACAGCTGCAAGAAGTCGACGGAGAATCTGGAGCACCAGGAAGCCGAGCTGGAGGAGATGATGGCCCCGGAGACTTGATGTTTGATGGCGTGTCCGGACGCTTCACTTCCAGTACTTTTGCAGGTGAGTGTATCTTTTAAAATTTAAATTTACTGTAAATTATAAAATGGCTGTAACTTGTACAAGTAAACAATTTTTTAAACGGCTATAACTTTTAAATTAGTCACGATAATTGAAATTGGTTTTAAATTTTGAATTCTCCATGTTTTCAACTATATTTAATCATATTTTTATTATGAAAATGATTCTTCGATGAATCTGATGAGTGAATTAGTTTCAATATAAACCTACGTTCCGCGTACATCTGTGTAAAAGCCATTTAATTGAGCCCTTGGCCTAAATAATTTAGTTGGACGATTACATATTCTTCTAGAAGTATTTTTGATTTGATAAATTACGTAAAACATTAATTGTCTCTTGCTTCAATTAACTTGTAAACATATTTTCAGTCATTAACCAAACACTTATATATTTGTTAATTAAAATACTAATATGATGGATTGTAATTGCCCAAAATCTGCAATTGCAGATTAAGCATGAGCATACTGAACCCCCTTTACAGTTTGTTTCATTCATGAACTTGAAATAGTCTAAAATATTCTTTACAAAATCTCGTGAATTTTATATGAAAAACTTTTCACGTTTAATTAAATTAATTGAAGCACAAAATTATTTTATTTTAATTATTTTACGTTTAAATTATCTACATATTTATTTTAAAATAAGTTTAATAGTTTTTCAATCAGTCATTTTGAATTCAAATATAAATATCAAAAGTAGAGAATTTATTTATCACTAAATTAATTTTGGCACACCTGCAATCATTTATAGACGGGTAAAAAAATCCGTAGACTACTTTGGGGGCAAGTACATTAAAATATTAGTTTTCGGGGTTAAATGCTGTTTATAATTAAAAAATATGTTATGAACGTTAATAATAATTATTAATAAATAATATAGAGTAGTTTTTATTGATTTGAAATCAAATTATTTTTATAATATAAACACCCAATAATTTGGATGCATACTGCGCCACTGATATAGTTCAACGTTTTATGAATAGGTGGCAGTAGTCTGTTAGTTGTCAGAAACTGATATTTGACAAGTAAACTACGTTTGTGAAATGATGTGATTTTAAACTAAAATATTGTTAATTAGCAACAAAATGTAGTAGAATAAGTAAGTTTGAATTTAAATTAATTTCTAATGCGCCAATGTCGTTTTTAGGTATGTATTTCATGCACAAACCATAGACAGATGTCAGAGAATGAAAACAACATTTGTCGACATTAAAACCAATTATTATGAAAGACAATGTTTACAATCACCACAAATCAACGACAAAACCAACTTGTGGACCTGGTGCACCAGGTTGTAGATGCACAGTGAAACCGCCAAACAGGTGAGATGATTTTTTATTTATATTTTTGAGGCTATATTTTTTGTTTCTTTGTACTTTTAAAATATCTCGATTAGTACAAGACTTACGCGCTGCTAAATAAATTAAATTATTTTTTAATTAAATTACTTTTTAAACAATGAGTGTATCTTTTAAATGACTAAATGTGGGTTTCCTTTTACTATTTCTAGTATACTCACTCTCAAAAGTTATGATGATTATGAAACTTAAAATAAACATGATGAAGGGTGCTATGCTATGTTACTAATACATTGTTTTTATGTTTATAGGGACATCATCAAGATGTTGAAGCAGCTGGTGTCATTGGAGCTGCCGCCATCCAGAGCTTGGAGCAGCTGGAGCTGGTGTCGCCGTGGACATTATCATCAATGTAAGTACATTGTTATTTTTTTAAATATTTGGGTAAAAACAATAATAATAATGATTGTGAATGATTAGTAACTGACAATCTACTAAATATTCATTAATGATAACGGTAGTACATTATTAGCTAGTCAAGGGTGATTAATTATAAAGCTTGTCCCAGAAAAAAATATCGCCTATAATTTTTAACTAAAAACCATATAATTAAATGAATTTGTTTAAAACTATTGAAGACTTTATTGATCAACAACTAAATAGTACATAATAGCATATATTTACATTTTATTTATGATTCATCCAAACGTTGTGCAATTTCCTTTTCAGCCCTTCATTAAAATTTGTACAGCATAATCAGATATCATTTTTGTAATTTGTTTCCACTTATATTTAAAATTATCGACAGAATTGGTTTGTTTCTTATATTTTAATAACTTCTGCTTCATATGGGCCCAATATTTTTTGATTGGGCGCAATTCAGGACAATTTGTAGGATTTTCAGATTTATGTACAAATTCTATATGTGGGGTTGCTTTTATACCAATCAATGATATGTTGCCAAATCTGGCCAAAATAGTATTGGTGTGTTATGAAGCCTTATAAAGGGCAATAATCATCTTTCAAGACACTCGCTTAAATATCTTTCGCCGTTGATTGTCGATGTCGAAAAATAAGGCATACTGCGTTTGCCACAGGAACAAATGGCCTGCCATACAAGCATCTTTTTTGAGAATTTTTCTATTTTAATTACCTTCAATTAGCTACTAACAGATTTTCTGAACTTTCCAGAATAATAATAACAGGGTTCGAAGATATATATCGATCGATATATATCATGATATTTATTTTGATATATATCGTCATATTTTTGCAATGATATATATCCATTATATAAAAATATCAAATAGTTTTTGAGATATAGCCTCCGGAGAAGTGAAGTTTTTCACATTTTTCAGTTTTTCTACTTTTCCGAGGCTATATCTCGAAAACTAAATGTGATATGAAAACGCGCTCAACGGCATTAATTTTCTCGTGCTTCAGTTAACTTATAAACATAGTTTCAGCGATTTTTATTTTTTTTCAATTTTCCGCCAAAAAAATCGCAAAAGGCGGTTTTTTAACATTTTCTCGAAAACCAGAAGTCATATGCATTTGAAGATTGTACCACTGGATTCAGTGGGTCAAAATACATATGTATGTAAATTTTCGTTTTAATAATCCTACGATTAAGGATTTTTGGGAAAATTGAATTAAAATCTGAAAAAACCAAAGGGGTACCCCTTAGAACATAATTAAAAATATTAAATTGCATAAAATTGTATGAAAATTTGCTTATAAGTCAATTCGGACACGGGGAATTCAACGCCGTTGAGCGCATTTCCATATCTTGTTTAGTTTTTGAGATATAGCCTCCGGAGAAGTGAAATTTTTCGAATTTTTCAGTTTTTCTAAATGTGTACAAAAACTAAAATTAAAAAATAAATATCCAAAAAGTGATATTTATCTGATATATATATCTTATATATCAGATATTTTGATATTTATTATAAATATCATGATATTTACGAACCCTGCTTTAAAGTAAAGTTTTCTTGATCTTGATTTTGTGTTAGTTTCTTGCTTAGTATTCCTGTTAGGTACTTTTGTTTTTTTTAATGACTTTATAGAATTCTTTAGCTTAATTTTCTGGACTGTTGATTGAGTAGTTTCTTAGCCAAATCTCTCACAGAAAGATTTGTATTTTTACACAAAGCCTTTAAGACATTTTCTCAATATTTTAATCTACAAATCCAGGTTTGCATCCACTTCCACATTATTTTGTGTATCACCCGTTTCATTATATCTTCTTAACACCCTTTGAACAGTCCTTGTTGTAGATTTTAACTCGAAAGCTACTTTTCTTGTGGATATATGCCTATTTTGAACACATTTGTACAAAATATTTTCGCGCAATTCTTCGTGTTTCGATGACATCTTTGTATACTAAATTGTATGAAAGTTGTCAACTAATTGTTTTTGTATAATGCATAGCCAAATAATAAAAACGCATCACATAAAATTTTATATATCTATAAAAGCAGTAAACGAAAAGGCCTAAACCTAAGCGACATTTTTTTCTGGGGCAAGCTTTATTTTACTTTTACAATTATTTTTCTCCTAAAATAATTGATGTCCGGTTCAAAGCAGAAAATTAAAATTAATCTCGTTTAATAATTTGATTTTACTAGCGGTGACTTTTACCCAATATTTAAAATATATGAGTTTTAAAAATGTTGTTTACAACATTTAACTTTGAAGAGGTTTGAAAATGTGGGCTTGTCTATAGTTTTGTTTGTAAATCTGGCGAATTTTATTAATTTTCTGAGAGAAAATATGAACGACAGTTTTTCTGTAACTTTAGATCAACATGTTTTAAAAACTGCTGTAATTTAGTAACCAGTCAACCGGGTTTCAACATTCAATTCCTCATCTATTGACCATAGTTTCATCCCTTAATATCAACCCTCTAGAAAGTAATTAATTCTAAAATGAAGAATTATTCACAATTGGTTTAAACATATAATTTTATTTTGATCATTTACTATTGTTTAATATTAAAAATTACTTTTAAATATTGTTTAGTATTTTTAATGATAGATGCTTATTTTAAATTCTTTTTAATGATAGATGCTTATTTTAAATTCTGTTTTGCATGCATATTTGAATGCGGCATTCAGTCCCAGGACTCGAGCGCCATGCCCAAGTTGTCCACGCTGTCCACGCTGTCCACCGGTTGCTTCAACACACTTCAGGAATAAAAGATAAGTACAAATTTTATTTATATTTTAATTAATCTAAAAAATGAGAAAAGAAATTATTAATAATTTATTTAGAATTTTATTGAGACACAGCCTTGACATACATCTGCTGTCTTTTAATTTCATTTATTGTTAGATGTGAGAAATATTTGTTTAAAGTGTTTTAAAAGTAAATTGCTAAATTCAAAAAATAGTATATTATTCAATGAGTAAGTAATATAAGCTGTTACTCAGGAGAATGAAGTTTGCAACACGAGCCGAAGGTGAGTGTTGTAAATCATTCGAGTGAGTAATAGCTATTACTTGCGAATAGAATACTATACTTTATCTACGACTATATGTTATTATGTAATAAGATTTTACAATTATTTTTTTTATGTTACATTATGAATAAGTCAGATTGCTTAAATTTTTTGTTTTTATTTTTATTTAATAAATATGAACACTACTTAACATTTTTGCGTATTCGCCAATCCATAAAAGTTTTATAAACTTGTTCATACTTTTTTTTTGATTTTTCGGGCAGTAAATTTAAGAAACGTACGTGTGCGGCTTCTATGAAAATTCAGACGTGTGATTGGTCGTGAAGTGTTGAGTAATGAATTATTATTTAACACTGTCAATAATGATTAGTATTACTTATCATAAATTTCATAAGTAATGAATACATTATTTAATAAGAGTAGATAAACGTTATTATTTTACTTTTGTTTATACTAAATAATAATATATTAATAATATTAATAATTTCTAATAATAATAACAGTAAACTGAGTAATATTGTATTTGAAGTGTATGTTAGATGTGTATATGTTGTGCATGTTTCAAATTCACTTTAATTTTAAGTAGGTCGCTGCGAGTCTGCAACAAGAAGTTCACTTGCCAAACAAACGTCGTCGTCGTGTAATTTAACTTTTGTCTGCCTTATTTAAAGGCCTTCATAACTTCATAACCGATATCGTATCGTGGGCTTGATTTATAGTTATACTATAAGATCAACTTCCCGAGTCGATATCGTGTTTGTTTTTATTGTTTACTCACTACGTACATTTTAATTTAGTTAGTTAGTTGCTGCCTTAATAGGAGGCCATCCTAACTGTGTGTAGTTCTTTTCGTGGGGTTGATTTATTACTATAAATCAATTTTACGAATCGAAATTGGTTAGAACAATATCTATCGTGGGGTTGATTTATTTCCATAAATCAATTTTACGAATTGATATTGTGATATCTATCGTGGGTTTGATGTGTAATCAACCTCACGAGTCGATATCGGATGTTTTGTATTGTCCACCACAAAACGCTGGCCCCACGTGGGGCCCCATCATAGCGTTTCGCGGTTGCTTTGTTGTAGATTCGTAGCTAGTCTTTGACAAACACTTAGGTAAGATAGGGTAGGTAGGGAGAAGAAGGACACCATCATTGAAAACTTATTGTTTTTTAAGGAGTATTTGTACTTGTTTCTAATAATATTTTATTGTTAGGTGCGGTGGTGAATGAAGAAAACCAACGTTTCCTGTTGGTGATTACATCAAAATGCTGGGAAGATTCATCAGCAGCAGAATCAACAGCTTCTCTTCAAACACATCCGAAGATGACTGCAAAGTCAACGCAGAATGTCGTCAAGACCGCTGCCTCCAACATCAATATAAGATAATTATTAGTTTTAAGTGGGTTGTATTTAATCGAGCACCAAAATATCAGCTCTAAATAATTCATATTCGATTTCCAAAATACTAGACTTTGCTAATCTGTTTATCAATTTAAATATCAAATATTTGTATTTCCTTATTGCCATATTAGCATTTAATTTTCCATGAAGCTTATTTGCTATTATATTTAAAGATCAGTTAGTATTTTTTATGCCTAATTATTATTTTTAGTATTCATTTAATTATTTCAGACTATCAAAATATAATTTAACTAGGGTTAAAAATATATATTTTTGGTGTTTAATAAATATATTTCTGGCAAGAGCAACACAGCTCTTATTGATTATTTAAGATACAATGATTTCGGTGCTCATTTAAATTATTCTTTTTTTAAATTATTTGGGTAAAAGTCTGTTAAAAACAGTAATAAATATGTTGTTTTAAATTAATATAAAATAGCGCAATTGTGTACAAGAGAGAATGTGAGTGAAAATGGACAGAGAGTGATTGATTTTAATCTGTGGGATGAATGATTGATGCTCGGTTTTTCACTACATTCTGACATTTAAATGACGTAATTATTTGTCACAATTTTGTTGAGCGACTTGGTCGTGTTAGAAGACCTAAAATAATTAGAACTATAGTAAAACCGTCAGAAGGGTATCATTAGAAATATATTACAATATACACTTTTCTATTTACTATTTCATATACAATTTAATTCTTTTATTATTGAGTTAATTTGTAATTTTACGTATTCCTCTTTTTTTGCCAATTTGCTCCAATTTTTAATTGTCTGCCCCCATTATTTTTCTCTTTTAAAAATCATTTAAACTTGTGCTAGAATTTTAATGAACACGTACCTGACGTAGAATTTAATGACGTAGAATTTAAATTTAATCTTGTACATTATTAATATTTGTATCTTTGGACTAGAGAACTTTTAAAATTTTGGCCCTACAGTATTAAATGAGGCAGAAATTTCCTCCCAACACTTTTCTTCTCCTTAACACAATACTTTATCAATTTTTTTTTCATTCTATACATGTTTTTAACTCTCACTAAATCTATTAATAATTCAACTTCATTGGTGGAAAAATTTGCAGCTCTTTTAATATTTCCCATCATGTGTATATAAATATATTTCTTATTTTGCCTGTGACAGAATATAAACTGAATTTCGATAATCAAGACAATGATTATAATTTGACATTCAGTTTAGGTTCAGCTGAACTAGATTAATTTGACAAGTTGTAAACAAAAAAAAATGTTCAGACTCAAGTTCAAGGTTCAACTGAAAAACCGAGCAGGAGAAGTTGATTTGATGGTGTCGCGTATACGTCTGGATAAAAGTTGGTGAATGAGGGTGTATAATGAGGATGTTAGAGAAATGTCTGTTGAGTAAATAAATGAATGAATGAATGAATGGTACGAATGGTGAATTATATTGTGGAATGAATCAGATGTGAGGAATAGATGGTGTGAGTATTTTAGGGGTTTGTATGGTAGCGTAAATGGACTGAATGGTTGTAGGAGAAATTGCAAGGGAAAATGTTAGAGGTGAGAATGATGTCGGCTTGAATGAGATGTTGATGTATGGAGGTGAGAGGTTATTTGACTCCTGGTGATTGGAAATGCGCGCACGCAGTTAGAGTGTTTGAAGGTAGCGAGGCTGCGGTAGTGTCTGCGTTACCTGGTGCGGATGATGTTGTTGTAAATGATTTCAATAAATGAAGCAGAAAACGATTTAAATAATGTTAATTAATGATAATGTGTTAGTAGAATTAGTATTTAGTTTTATAAATTTGGTCAGAAGGTAGATATGGTTTACAAACACTTATATATTGTACAAATACAAAAATAATTGTTAATAGAGAGAGGGACTGTTTAGGGAATGTACTTTAATGACAAGGGCTATGAAAGTTGAGTTTATAACATCTAAATATTCATTCATTAGTTTCTGTTCGGCCCTAACGGCTTTCTTAATTTTAAAAGCTTCAAGGAAAGTGAATCGATATCCTTTCCTTTTATATGTAGAACTGACAAATTACATATAGAACTTTTATGATAAAAATCTATCAAGTGTTTAGCTAGATTAGACTGGGGACTTTTGGTCATATAATTATAACAATACTCTTTAAATCTAGTCTGGAAACTTGGTCCTGTTTGCTCTATATAAACAAATTCACAATCTTTACATTTAATTTAACAAAGGGTCTTTATTCATTAGTTTATTATTATTAGTATATAATGTCAAATTTCCTCCAATTCTTGGCCATACTACGATTCATGCCATTAACATAATTTAATTTTTTTATAAATTGATTTAGATCTAGTTTCAAAGTGTACAGGATAAAATTAATTTCTTGTAATTGATCTAATTTTCTTATTTATTAGCTTCACAGTGATTGACTATTGTTTTCTGCAATATTTAAAATGATTATAATTCAGATCATCAGATAAATTATAAAACGTTGCTAGCTTTATATTACATGGGTGATACAAATTAGTGGGTTTCCTGTAAATATAAAAATTAAATTTATTGTTAATGTGTTGGATAGTAATGGCCAAGATATTTATGCTTTTATTAACTTTCACTTCAGTGGTGAATTATGTATTTTAATCAAATGAATTAAGGACATTTAGTAGTTGTAAATATTTTAGGAGGTATTTATTAGAATTGAGGCATATATATTCTCAAAATTGTTGATGAATATTTCAAATAATAAAGACCCTCATTTTGTTACAAATGTCACCAAAGAGCAAAAATAATTTGTTTGTAGACAAACTTCCAGCAAGTTTAAAACCTCCCGAGTTATAGTTGAAGTTATATGGTTAACTTTAAGCTGACATATAAGTGTTTGCAAAACCATTTCTAAATTCATGAAACAAAATGCCAAGTGTTTGTATTTATTAATTTTAAATCATGTTTCGCCGAATGCAAACAGCTTCATTAATTGAAATGATGAATGTGTTAGTGTTTGAGAAGAGCGATTGCAATGTTTCGGTGATGGATGATGTGAGATTGGAGATGAAATGAATGTGTTTGTATATTAGGGTAGTATGTTCTCGGGGTATGGACGTATTAATTCAGAATACATTGGTGTATGTTGTATGATGACTCTGAGATTGACATGAATGTTGTTGAAAGAGTGAGTATAAGTCAGATGAGATAGTTTAGGAATGTGGAACGTGTGTGGAATGGAAGATATGAATGTATATGTATGTATTTATGTATGAAGAGCATGTGGTTGAAGCAAGGATGACTGAATGTTTCTGGGGTTCGTGTTACCCCATTTAATAAGATATTATCTTTACAACATATGTATTATTTGTTTAAACTATATAATAATGAATGATTCACTTTAAAATTATAATGATGAATCGTTCTCATCTGTAACACAATACTTTGCTAGCTGACAATTTATTATACATACATATATATTTTTTATTGTAACATTAGCAGATTGTCAGCTACTGAAACATTGTGATATAGTGACAGTTAGTATAAAAAACAAACAAATTACGGATGATTAACTAGATTTTTCATTGTTAAACGTTCCGGCATTATTTTATACAAATATATTTCAAGTAAATGATTGATATAAATAAATTTGAATCAGTTTTATTTTAAATATTATTCTCTAAACAACTTATGACCGATTTAAATAAAATTAATCAAATCATCCTCCATCGATTATTTATACTAACAGTCAACATATTTTTTAAATAAAGATAATGAAATACTTTTACCCAAAATAATTGTATCAAAGTATTAATTCTAAAAGTTTCCTTTATTATAATTAAATGGATTTCTTTTTAAAAATTGGGAAAACTGACAGAATTGATATTTACTAATGATAATAACAAATATATTTTAAGTAGATAGTTTACAATAACTTTGTTTAACACATATTTATTGTTTAAGAATAAGAAATAGGGTACCCATTGTAATAAGTTAACATATATCTTATTACAATATTCCTTATTCTTAAAGAATAAATGTGTGTTGAAGAGATTTATTGTGAATTATTTAATTTAAAATATAGTTTTTATTGTTTAATATAAATAAGTTAATAAAATTGTTGTAATTCAGTATGTAATAATAAGAAATATTGTAATAAGAAAACATACATCTTATTACAATACGTCTTATACTTCAAGAAAATATATGTTTTAAAGAGACTTATTCTAAATTAATTTATTTAAAAAATAGTTTGTATTATAAATAAAATAGTTTGTATTATAAATAAAATGTACTAGTCTAGGAATTTAAACAGAATGAGCTTCGCCAGAGAGCAGCTGTCCTGCTCTTACTGCATTCCTGCGCTGATTGGGAATTGGTACCGATCGATATTTTAAACAAATTATTAGAAATACTTGGAGAGCTGGTGTTGACTCAGACAGCAAACATCGTGGTGATGGTGTCGACGACGATCGCTCTTCAGAAACCTACTCTTCATGTCGGCAGCAAGAGAAGAGAATGGAATCAGACGGAAATGTTCTGGCATTGGTGAGAAACTTATTTATAAATCAAATCACGCCTTTTACCCATTACTGGGAAATGATTCACGTATAAACGTTTCACGTTTTAAATTTGTTTACTTTTATAAAAAAATATAACAATAATAATTTATAAGAATTAATGAAAAAAGTTAAATGAGAAATATTTTATTTGAAATGTAGACATGTTGTGTAAGTTTCAATGTATTGAGTTGTGTCATCAATTAATTAGTCTGGCGAGTCATCATGCAACGAGCTCGAGCTCCGCACTTGCAAACAAAACGCTGATCAGAGCTGGTCGCTTGAAAATAATCACGTGCTAGTTAGTTGTTAGTTCGAGTGGCTGTGATTTGACCCAATAATGGGTAAAAGGTGTGGTGATTTAGTTATACATTCAATTAATTAATTAATTACAACATCCTAACACAAGAGACTTGATATGTTTGACACCTGCTCTGTGTTCATTCAGGTGACTTTGGACAGCTGCAAGAAGTCTACGGAGAATCTGGAGCACCAGGAAGTCGAGCTGGAGGAGATGATGGCCCCGGGGACTTGATGTTTGATGGCGTGTCCGGACGCTTCACTTCCAGTACTTTTGCAGGTGAGTGTATCTTTTAAAATTTAAATTTGCTGTAAATATGTCGGCTGTAACTTTTAAATTAGTCAAGATAATTGAAATTGGTTTTAAATTTTGAATTCTTCATGTTTTCAACTATATTTAATCATATTTTTATTTTGAAAATGATTCTTTGTTGAATCTGATGAGTGAATTGGTTTCAATATAAACCTACGTTCCGCGTACATCTGTGTAAAAGCCATTTAATTGAGCCCTTGGCCTAAATAATTTAGTTGGACGATTAAATATTCTTCTAGAAGTATTTTTGGATTTGGTAAATTACGTAAAACATTAATTGTCTCGTGCTTCAATTAACTTGCAAACATATTTTCAGTCATTAACCATACACTTATATATTTGTTAATTAAATAACTAGTATGATGAATTGTAATTGCCCAAAATCTGCAATTACAGATTAGGCATGTGCATACTGAACCTTTTAGAGTTTATTTCATTCGTGAACTTGGAATAGTCTAATATTCTTTACAAAATCTCATGAATTTTATATGAAAAACTTTTCATTCCGCTAAAATCCACGTTTAATTAAATTAATTGAAGCACCAAACTATTTTATTTTAATTATTTTACGTTTAAATTATATACATATTTATTTTAAAATAAGTTTAAATAGTTTTTAAACTAAAATATTGTTAATTACCAACAAAATGTAGTAGAATAAGTAAGTTTGAATTTAAATTAATTTCTAATGTGCCAATGTCGTTTTTAGGTATGTATTTCATGTACAAACCATAGACAGATGTCAGAGAATGAAAACAACATTTGTCTACTTTAAAACCAATTATTATGGAAGACAATGTTTACAATCACCACAAATCCACGACAAAACCAACTTGTGGAGCTGGTGCACCAGGTTGTAGATGCACAGTGAAACCGCCAAACAGGTGAGATGATTTTTATTTATATTTTTGGGGCTTTATTTTTTGTTTCTTTGTACTTTTAAAATATCTTGATTAGTACAAGACTTACGTGCTGCTAAATAAATTAAATTATTTTTTTAATTTAATTACTTTTTAAACAATGAGTGTAACTTTTAAATGACTAAATGTGGGTTTCCTTTTACTATTTCTAGTACACTCACTCTCAAAAGTTATGATGATTATGAAACTTAAAATAAACATGATGAAGGGAGCTCTGCTATGTTACTAATACATTGTTTTTATGTTTATAGGGACATCATCAAGATGTTGAAGCAGCTGGTGTCATTGGAGCTGCCGCCATCCAGAGCTTGGAGCAGCTGGAGCTGGTGTCACCGTGGACATTATCATCAATGTAAGTACATTGTTATTTTTTTAATTATTTGGGTAAAAACAATAATAATAATGATGGTGAATGATTAGTAACTGACAATCTACTAAATATTAATTAATGATAACGCTAGTACATTATTAGCTAGTCAAGGGTGATTAATTATAAAGCTTGTCCCAGAAAACAATGTCGCCTATAATTTTTAACTAAAAACCATATAATTAAATGAATTTTTTTAAAACTATTGAAGACTTTATTGATCAACAACTAAATAGTATATAATAGCATATATTTACATTTTAATTATGATTCATCCAAAAGTTGCACAATTTCCTTTTCAGCCCTTCATTAAAATTTGTACAGCATTCAATCTAAAAATTATATAAACTATCACACTGCGGCTCGGTGAGTGCGGACCCTGTACTGTAATTGGGATTAAATTCCTGTTGTACAGCGTAACATAAATAAATAAATAAATAAATAATCAGATATCATTTTTGTAATTTGTTTCCACTTATATTTGAAATTATCGACAGAATTGAGTGGTTTCTTATATTTTAATAACTTCTGCTTCATATGGGGCCAATATTTTTTGATTGGGCGCAATTCAGGACAATTTTTAGGATTTTCAGATTTATGTACAAATTCTATATGTGGGGTTTCTTTTATACCAATCAATGACATTTTTTGTGTAATGACATGTTGCCAAATCTGGCCAAAATAGTATTGGGAATAATCATCTTTCAAGGCACTCGCTTAAATATCTTTCGCCGTTGGAACAAATGGCCTGCCATACAAGCATCTTTTTTGAGAATTTTTCTATTTTAATTACCTTCAATTAGCTACTAACAGATTTTCTGAACTTTCCAGAATAATAATAATGACTTGGTCGAGATTTTAATTCAAGTTAACAATACGTTTCGACATCCATGATAACACATAATTTTTTTTGATATCACTTTAAAGTAAAGTTTTCTTGATCTTCATTTTGTGTTAGTTTCTTGCTTAGTATCCCTGTTAGGCACTTTTGTTTTTTTTAAATACTTTATAGAATTCTTTAGCTTAATTTTCTGGACTGTTGATTGAGTAGTTTCAAATTTCTTAACCAAATCTCTCACAGAAAGATTTTTATTTTCACACAAAGCCTTTAAGACATTTTCTCAATATTTTAATCTACAAATCCAAGTTTGCATCCACTTCCACATTGTTTTGTGTAACACCCGTTTCATTATATCTTCTTAACACCCTTTGAACAGTCCTTGTTGTAGATTTTAACTCTAAAGCTACTTTTCTTGTGGATATATGCCTATTTTGAACACATTTGTACAAAATATTTTCGCGTAATTCTTCGTGTTTCGATGGCATCTTTGTATACTAAATTGTATGAAAGTTGTCAACTAATTGTTTTTGTATAATGCAAAGCCAACTATAAAAACGCATCACATAAAATTTTATATATCTATAAAAGCAGTAAACGAAAAGGCCTAAACCTAAGAAGCGACAATTTTTTCTGGGGCAATCTTTATTTTACTTTTACAATTATTTTTCTCCTAAAATAATTGATGTCCGGTTCAAAGCAGAAAATTTAAATTAATCTCGTTTAATAATTTGATTTTACTAGCGGTGACTTTTAGCCAATATTTAAAATATATGAGTTTTAAAAATGTTGTTTACAACATTTAATTTTGAAAAGGTTTGAAAATGTGGACTGTCTATAGTTTTGTTTGTAAATCTGGCTAATTTGATTAATTTTCTGAGAGAAAATATGAACGACAGTTTTTCAGTAAACATATTTTAAAAACGGCTGTAATTTAGTAACCAGTCAACCGGGTTTCAACATTCAATTCCTCATCTATTGACCATAGTTTCATCCCTTAATATCAACCCTCCAGAAAGTAATTAATTTTAAAATAAACTTTATTGAAGCGGGGATGCTGTGTTGGGTTGAGTGGATGTTCTGTGAATGTCGCAGTGGAAAATTATTCACAATTGGTTTAAACAAATAATTTTATTTTGATAATTTACTATTCTTTAATATTAAAAATTACTTTTAAATATTGTTTAGTATTTTTAATGATAGATACTCATATTAAATTGAGTTTTGCAGTTTACGCAAATTATCTGAATGCGGCATTCAGTCCCAGGAGTCGAGCGCCATGGCCACGTTGTCCACGCTGTCCACCGGGTGCTTCAACACACTTCAGGAACAAAAGATAAGTACAAATATCGTTTATTTACATTTTAATTAATCTAAAAAATGCGAAAAGAAATTATTAATAATTTGTTTACAATTTTATTGAGACACTGCCTTGACATACATCTGCTGTCTTTTAATTTAATTTATTATTTGATGTGATAAATATTTGTTTATACTAAATAATAATATATTAATAACATTAATAATTTCTAATAATAATAACAGTAAACTGAGTAATATTGTATTTGAAGTGTATGTTAGATGTGTATATGTTGTGTATGTTTCAAATTCACTTTAATTTTAAGTAGGTCGCTGCGAGTCTGCAACAAGAAGTTCACTTGCCAAACAAACGTCGTCGTCGTGTGTAATTTAACTTTTGTCTGCCTTATTTAAAGGCCTTCATAACTTCATAACCGATATCGTATCGTGGGCTTGATTTATAGTTATACTATAAGATCAACTTCTCGAGTCGATATCGTGTTTGTTTTTATTGTTCACTCACTACGTACATTTTAATTTAGTTAGTTAGTTGCTGCCTTAATAGGAGGCCATCCTAACTGTGTGTAGTTCTTTTCGTGGGGTTGATTTATTACTATAAATCAATTTTACGAATCGAAATTGTGTAGATCGATATCTATCGTGGGTTTGATTTGAAATCAACCTCACGAGTCGATATCGTGTATTTTGTATTTTCCACCACAAAACGCAGGCCCCACGTGGGGCCCCAACATACATCCCATCACCAGGAGGCAAGTTTGTAAGCGTTTCGCGATGCGGGTGGGGCGAGTCCCTCGCGAGCGTACTGCTGAGTGTAGCTAGAAGGTGTAAGCCGATGCCTTGGGTGGTCGAGTTATCGAATCACAGGAACCA
This sequence comes from Pterostichus niger, assembly GCA_947425015.1. Taxonomy (NCBI): domain Eukaryota; kingdom Metazoa; phylum Arthropoda; class Insecta; order Coleoptera; family Carabidae; genus Pterostichus; species Pterostichus niger. The sequence goes on along the minus strand of OX380351.1, from coordinate 21,409,876 downwards.
TATTGTCCAATGAGTCATTGGGAGATCTAGACATAATTCGACTGTTCGAGCACTGCGAAATCTTCCCAGCAGTCGGGTAGGTTGGTAGGCGGTGAACCGAGAGGTCGTGGGCACGGAATATGCTCAACGTTTTTGCTAACTTGACAAGCACGCTTCGGTTGCTTTGTCGTAGATTCGTAGCTAGTCGTTGGCAAACACTTAGGCAAGATAGGGTAGGTAGGGAGAAGAAGATGGCACCTTCATTGAAGACTACGTAAAATGTGAGTCTCTTTCAGGTTCTTCCTAACACTTGACCGATATCTTATCGTGGATATGATTTATAGTTATACTATAAGATCATATTCACGAGTCAATATCGTGTCTTTTATCTCTACGTACATTTAAATTTAGTTAGTTTGGTTTCTGCCTTATTAGAAGGCCTTCCTAACAACTGGGTAGTTCTTTTCGTGGGGTTGATTTATTACTATAAATCAATTTTACGAATCGAAATTGGTTAGAACAATATCTATCGTGGGGTTGATTTATTTCCATAAATCAATTTTACGAATTGATATTGTGATATCTATCGTGTGTTTGATGTGTAATCAACCTCACGAGTCGATATCGGATGTTTTGTATTGTCCACCACAAAACGCTGGCCCTCCGTGGGACTGTAAGCGTTTCGCGGTTGCTTTGTTGTAGATTCGTAGCTAGTCTTTGACAAACACTTAGGTAAGATAGGGTAGGTAGGGAGAAGAAGGACACCATCATTGAAAACTTATTGTTTTTTAAGGAGTATTTGTACTTGTTTCTAATAATATTTTATTGTTAGGTGCGGTGGTGAATGAAGAAAACCAACGTTTCCTGTTGGCGATTACATCAAAATGCTGGGAAGATTCATCAGCAGCAGAATCAACAGCTTCTCTTCAAACACATCCGAAGATGACTGCAAAGTCAACGCAGAATGTCGTCAAGACCGCTGCCTCCAACATCAATATAAGATAATTACTAGTTTTAAGTGGGTTGTATTTAATCGAGCACCAAAATATCAGCTTTAAATAATTCATATTCAATATCCAAAATACTAGACTTTGCTAATCTGTTTATCAATTTAAATATCAAATATTTATATTTGCTATTTGCCATATTAGCATTTAATTTTCCATGAAGCTTATTTACTATTATATTTAAAGATCAGTTAGTAATTTTTTTATTATTATTTTTAGTATTAATTTAATTATTTCAGACTATCAAAATATAATTTAACTAGGGTTAAAAATATATATTTTTGGTGTTTAATAAATATATTTCTGGCAAGAGCAACACAGCTCTTATTGATTATTTAAGATACAATGATTTCGGTGCTCATTTAAATTATTCCCTTTTTAAATTATTTGGGTAAAAGTCTGTTAAAAACAGAAATAAATATGTTGTTTTAAATTAATATAAAATAGCGCAATTGTGTACAAGGGAGAATGTGAGTGAAAATGGACAGAGAGTGATTGATTTTATTCTGTGTGATGAATGATTGATGCGCGGTTTTTCAGTACATTCTGACATTTATATGTCATAATTATTTGTCGCAATTTTGTTCAGTAAAGAAACTGTGAGAAGGGTATCATTAGAAATATATTACAATATACACTTTTCTATTTACTATTTCATATACAATTTAATTCTTTTATTATTGAGTTAATTTGTAATTTTACGTATTCCTCTTTTTTTGCCAATTTGCTCCAATTTTTAATTGTCTGCCCCCATTATTTTTCTCTTTTAAAAATCATTTAAACTTGTGCTAGAATTTTAATGAACACGTACCTGACGTAGAATTTAATGACGTAGAATTTAAATTTAATCTTGTACATTATTAATATTTGTATCTTTGGACTAGAGAACTTTTAAAATTTTGGCCCTACAGTATTAAATGAGGCAGAAATTTCCTCCCAACACTTTTCTTCTCCTTAACACAATACTTTATCAGTTTTTTTTTTTCATTCTATACATGTTTTTAACTCTCACTAAATCTATTAATAATTCAACTTCATTGGTGGAAAAATTTGCAGCTCTTTTAATATTTTCCATCATGTGTATATAAATATATTTCTTATTTTGCCTGTGACAGAATATAAACTGAGGCAATGATTATAATTTTCTCAGAATCCCAAATTACACAACACCATAAAATTATGTTGACATTCAGTTTAGGTTCAGCTGAACTAGATTAATTTGACAAGTTATAAACAAAAAAATGTTGAGGCTCAAGTTCAAGGTTCAACTGAAAAACCGAGCATGAGAAGTTAGAGATATGTCTGTTGAGTAAATAAATGAATGAAGGAATGGTACGAATGATGAATTATATTGTGGAATGAATCAGATGTTAGGAATAGATGGTGTGAGTATTTTAGGGGTTTGTATGGTAGCGTAAATGGACTGAATGGTTGTAGTGAAATTGCAAGAGAAAATGTTAGAGGTGAGAATGATGTCGGCTTGAATGAGATGTTGATGTATGGAGGTGAGAGGTTATTTGACTCCTGATGATTGGAAATGCGCGCACGCAGTTAGAGTGTTTGAAGGTAGCGAGGCTGCGGTAGTGTCTGCGTTACCTGGTGCGGATGATGTTGTTGTAAATGATTTCAATAAATGAAGCAGAAAACGATTTAAATAATGTTAATTAATGATAATGTGTTAGTAGAATTAGTATTTAGTTTTATAAATTTGGCAATAATATTTATTGGTAGATATGGTTTACAAAACAAATTTACAAACACTTATATATTGTACAAATACAAACACATTGTTAATAGAGAGAGGGACTGTTTAGGGAATGTCCTTTAATGACAAGGGCTATGAACATCTAAATATTCATTCATTAGTTTCTGGTCGGCCCTAACGGCTTTCTTAATTTTAAAAGCTTCAAGGAAAGTGAATCGATATCCTTTCCTTTTATATGTAAAACTGACAAATTACATATAGAACTTTTATGATAAAAATCTATCAAGTGTTTAGCTAGATTAGACTGGGGACTTTTGGTCATATAATTATAACAATACTCTTTAAATCTAGTCTGGAAACTTTGTCCTGTTTGCTCTATATAAACATATTCACAATCTTTACATTTAATTTAACAAAGGGTCTTTATTCATTAGTTTATTATTATTAGTATATAATGTCAAATTTCCTCCAATTCTTGGCCATACTACGATTCATGCCATTAACATAATTTAATTTTTTATAAATTGATTTAGATCTAGTTTCAAAGTGTACAGGATAAAATTAATTTCTTGTAATTGATCTAATTTTCTTATTTATTAGCTTCACAGTGATTTCTGCACTGTAACCATTGTTTGCTGCAATATTTAAAATGATTTTAATTCAGATAAATTATATTACATGGGTGATACAAATTAGTGGGTTTCCTGTAAATATTAAAATTAAATTTATTGTTAATGTGTTGGATAGTAATGGCCAAGATATTTATGCTTTGATTAACTTTCACTTCAGTGGTGAATTATGTATTTTAATCAAATGAATTAAGGACATTTAGTAGTTGTTGCTCCTGGTGTAAACATCGTCGATATATCTATACCAAAAATTAAATTTTTTAGGAGGTATTTTTTTGAATTGAGGAATATATTCTCTAAATTGTTGATGAATATTTCAGATAATAAAGACCCACATTTTGTTAATTATAAATGTCACCAAAGAGCAAAAATAATTTGTTTGTAGGCAAACTTCCAGCAAGTTTAAAGTTACATGGTTAACTTCAAGCTGTTTTTAATGATGTCTAGAATTTTGAAAATTGGAATGGAAGTTAATTCCCAAAACCTCCCTCTCTCTATTAACAGAGTTAGTTTGTATTTGAACTACTTATAAGTGTTTGCAAAACCAAGTGTTTTTATTTATTAATTTTAAATCACGTTTCGCCGAATGCAAACAGCTTCATTAATTGAAATGATGAATGTGTTAGTGTTTGAGAAAAGTGATTGCAATGTTTCGGTGATGGATGTATGTTGTATGATGACTCTGAGATTGACATGAATGTTGTTGAAAGAGTGAGTATAAGTCAGATGAGATAGTTTAGGAATGTGGAACGTGTGTGGAATGGAAGATATGAATGAACTTGTATGAATGTATATGTATGTATTTATGTATGAAGAGCATGTGGTTGAAGCAAGGATGACTGAATGTTTCTGGGGTTCGTGTTACCCCATTTAATAAGATATTATCTTTACAACATATGTATTATTTGTTTAAACTATATAATAATGAATGATTCACTTTAAAATTATAATGATGAATCGTTCTCATCTGTAACACAATACTTTGCTAGCTGACAATTTATTATACACACATATATATTTTTTTTATTGTAACATTAGCAGATTGTCAGCTACTGAAACATTGTGATAGTGACAGTTAGTATAAAAAACAAACAAATTACGGATGATTAACTAGATTTTTCATTGTTAAACATTCTGGCATTATTTTATACAAATATATTTCAAGTAAATGATTGATATAAATACATTTGAATCAGTTTTATTTTAAATATTATTCTCCAAACAACTTATGACCGATTTAAATAAAGTTAATCAAATCATCCTCCATCGATTATTTATACTAACAGTCAACATATTTTGTAAATAAAGATAATGAAATACTTTTACCCAAAATAATTGTATCAAAGTATTAATTCTAAAAGTTTCCATTATAATAATTAAATTGATTTCTTTTTAAAAATTGGGAAATCTGACAGAATTGATATTTACTAATGATAATAACAAATATGTTTTAAGTAGATAGTTGACAATAACTTTGTTTAATACATATTTATTCTTGAAGAATAAGAAATAGATACCTATTGTAATAAGTTATACATACATCTTATTACAATATTCTTTATTCTTAAAAAATAAATCTGTTTTGAAGAGATTTATTATGAATTATTTAATTTAAAATATAGTTTTTATTGTTTAAGATAAATAAGTAAATAATATTATTGTAATTTAATATGTAAAAATAATAACAAATATGTTTTAAATAGATAGTTTACAATAACTTTGTTTAACACATATTTATTGTTTAAGAATAAGAAATAGGGTACCCATTGTAATAAGTTAACATATATCTTATTACAATATTCCTTATTCTTAAAGAATAAATGTGTGTTGAAGAGATTTATTGTGAATTATTTCATTTAAAATATAGTTTTTATTGTCTAAGTTAATAAAATTGTTGTAATTCAGTATGTAAAAATAAATATGTTTTAAATAGATAGCTTAGAATAACTCTGTTTAAAACATATCTATTCTTTAAGAATAAGAAATATTGTAATAAGAAAACATACATCTTATTGCAATACGTCTTATACTTCAAGAATAAATATATTTTAAAGAGACTTATTCTAAATGAACATTATGAAGAAGTTTGTGTTTGTTCACTTGCCAAACAAACGTCGTCGTCGTGTAATTTAACTTTTGTCTGCCTTATTTAAAGGCCTTCATAACTTCATAACCGATATCGTATCGTGGGCTTGATTTATAGTTTTTGTTTGTTGATTTTCCGAGAAGCTTATTTACTATTCTTGGATATTAAAAATTACTTTTAAAGATCGTGTTTAGTATTGTAGATGATAGGTGCTCATTTTAAATTCTTTTTTGCAGTTTACGCAAATTAGCTGAATTCGGCATTCAGTCCTGGGAGTTGAACCCCATGCCCAAGTTTTCCACGCTGTCTACCAGTTGCTTCACTTGTTAACAGAATCACACAGTTCAGGAACAAAAGATAAGTAAACGTGTTATTTATTTATATTTTAATTAATCTAAAAAGTATGTAGTCTGTGACAAAATGAGGAAAGTAATTATGAATAGTTTGTTTACAATTTTATTGAGACACAGCCTTGACATACTTCTGCTTTCTTTTAATAGTTATTTGTGTATTAAGAGCGTAAAGTGATTCTTTGTTACTCGAGCACGGTAATTGCAGCGCGAGCTGTAATAGTGTAAGAGGAACAAAGACACTTTACGCTCGTGATACACACAATTGTTTCGACGATTGCATCTTAAAGTTTTTAAAAAACGTAGGTATACGTCTAAAACTAAATTCGTTTTGTTAACTGTCTATATGACAAGTTTCTGTTTTGTTTGTATCCCTGGTAACTATTGAAATAATCTTTTTCGCGCGTTGCCATTGGAAACGCGCGAATTTAACGTCTTTTTCGCACGTTGCCATTGGAGACGGGCAAAAAAGATATATTCACGAGTCAATATCGTGTCTTTTATTATCCATTACGTACATTTAAATTAGTTAGTTAGTTTCTGCCTTAATAGGAGGCCATCCTAACTGTGTGTAGTTCTTTTCGTGGGGTTGATTTATTGCTATAAATCAATTTTACGAATTGATATTGTGTAGATCGATATC
>OX380351.1:21088477-21398477 GCA_947425015.1 Pterostichus niger | reverse complement strand
AATACATATATATTTAATAAAATAAATATCGCAATACATATATATTTAATAAAATAAATATCGCAATACATATATATTTAATAAAATAAATATCGCAATACATATATATTTAATAAAATAAATATCGCAATACATATATATTTAATAAAATAAATATCGCAATACATATATATTTAATAAAATAAATATCGCAATACATATATATTTAATAAAATAAATATCGCAATACATATATATTTAATAAAATAAATATCGCAATACATATATATTTAATAAAATAAATATCGCAATACATATATATTTAATAAAATAAATATCGCAATACATATATATTTAATAAAATAAATATCGCAATACATATATATTTAATAAAATAAATATCGCAATACATATATATTTAATAAAATAAATATCGCAATACATATATATTTAATAAAATAAATATCGCAATACATATATATTTAATAAAATAAATATCGCAATACATATATATTTAATAAAATAAATATCGCAATACATATATATTTAATAAAATAAATATCGCAATACATATATATTTAATAAAATAAATATCGCAATACATATATATTTAATAAAATAAATATCGCAATACATATATATTTAATAAAATAAATATCGCAATACATATATATTTAATAAAATAAATATCGCAATACATATATATTTAATAAAATAAATATCGCAATACATATATATTTAATAAAATAAATATCGCAATACATATATATTTAATAAAATAAATATCGCAATACATATATATTTAATAAAATAAATATCGCAATACATATATATTTAATAAAATAAATATCGCAATACATATATATTTAATAAAATAAATATCGCAATACATATATATTTAATAAAATAAATATCGCAATACATATATATTTAATAAAATAAATATCGCAATACATATATATTTAATAAAATAAATATCGCAATACATATATATTTAATAAAATAAATATCGCAATACATATATATTTAATAAAATAAATATCGCAATACATATATATTTAATAAAATAAATATCGCAATACATATATATTTAATAAAATAAATATCGCAATACATATATATTTAATAAAATAAATATCGCAATACATATATATTTAATAAAATAAATATCGCAATACATATATATTTAATAAAATAAATATCGCAATACATATATATTTAATAATAATGAAAAAAATAATTCTAAGTAAATTGCAAATACCAATTGCACATATAGAATGAAAAAAATAATTCTAAGTAAATTGCAAATACCAATTGCACATATAGAATGAAAAAAATAATTCTAAGTAAATTGCAAATACCAATTGCACATATAGAATGAAAAAAATAATTCTAAGTAAATTGCAAATACCAATTGCACATATAGAATGAAAAAAATAATTCTAAGTAAATTGCAAATACCAATTGCACATATAGAATGAAAAAAATAATTCTAAGTAAATTGCAAATACCAATTGCACATATAGAATGAAAAAAATAATTCTAAGTAAATTGCAAATACCAATTGCACATATAGAATGAAAAAAATAATTCTAAGTAAATTGCAAATACCAATTGCACATATAGAATGAAAAAAATAATTCTAAGTAAATTGCAAATACCAATTGCACATATAGAATGAAAAAAATAATTCTAAGTAAATTGCAAATACCAATTGCACATATAGAATGAAAAAAATAATTCTAAGTAAATTGCAAATACCAATTGCACATATAGAATGAAAAAAATAATTCTAAGTAAATTGCAAATACCAATTGCACATATAGAATGAAAAAAATAATTCTAAGTAAATTGCAAATACCAATTGCACATATAGAATGAAAAAAATAATTCTAAGTAAATTGCAAATACCAATTGCACATATAGAATGAAAAAAATAATTCTAAGTAAATTGCAAATACCAATTGCACATATAGAATGAAAAAAATAATTCTAAGTAAATTGCAAATACCAATTGCACATATAGAATGAAAAAAATAATTCTAAGTAAATTGCAAATACCAATTGCACATATAGAATGAAAAAAATAATTCTAAGTAAATTGCAAATACCAATTGCACATATAGAATGAAAAAAATAATTCTAAGTAAATTGCAAATACCAATTGCACATATAGAATGAAAAAAATAATTCTAAGTAAATTGCAAATACCAATTGCACATATAGAATGAAAAAAATAATTCTAAGTAAATTGCAAATACCAATTGCACATATAGAATGAAAAAAATAATTCTAAGTAAATTGCAAATACCAATTGCACATATAGAATGAAAAAAATAATTCTAAGTAAATTGCAAATACCAATTGCACATATAGAATGAAAAAAATAATTCTAAGTAAATTGCAAATACCAATTGCACATATAGAATGAAAAAAATAATTCTAAGTAAATTGCAAATACCAATTGCACATATAGAATGAAAAAAATAATTCTAAGTAAATTGCAAATACCAATTGCACATATAGAATGAAAAAAATAATTCTAAGTAAATTGCAAATACCAATTGCACATATAGAATGAAAAAAATAATTCTAAGTAAATTGCAAATACCAATTGCACATATAGAATGAAAAAAATAATTCTAAGTAAATTGCAAATACCAATTGCACATATAGAATGAAAAAAATAATTCTAAGTAAATTGCAAATACCAATTGCACATATAGAATGAAAAAAATAATTCTAAGTAAATTGCAAATACCAATTGCACATATAGAATGAAAAAAATAATTCTAAGTAAATTGCAAATACCAATTGCACATATAGAATGAAAAAAATAATTCTAAGTAAATTGCAAATACCAATTGCACATATAGAATGAAAAAAATAATTCTAAGTAAATTGCAAATACCAATTGCACATATAGAATGAAAAAAATAATTCTAAGTAAATTGCAAATACCAATTGCACATATAGAATGAAAAAAATAATTCTAAGTAAATTGCAAATACCAATTGCACATATAGAATGAAAAAAATAATTCTAAGTAAATTGCAAATACCAATTGCACATATAGAATGAAAAAAATAATTCTAAGTAAATTGCAAATACCAATTGCACATATAGAATGAAAAAAATAATTCTAAGTAAATTGCAAATACCAATTGCACATATAGAATGAAAAAAATAATTCTAAGTAAATTGCAAATACCAATTGCACATATAGAATGAAAAAAATAATTCTAAGTAAATTGCAAATACCAATTGCACATATAGAATGAAAAAAATAATTCTAAGTAAATTGCAAATACCAATTGCACATATAGAATGAAAAAAATAATTCTAAGTAAATTGCAAATACCAATTGCACATATAGAATGAAAAAAATAATTCTAAGTAAATTGCAAATACCAATTGCACATATAGAATGAAAAAAATAATTCTAAGTAAATTGCAAATACCAATTGCACATATAGAATGAAAAAAATAATTCTAGTTTATAAGAAAGAAACAAAATTGTTTTATTGTAAATTAATTTTAGCTAGTTTATAAGAAAGAAACAAAATTGTTTTATTGTAAATTAATTTTAGCTAGTTTATAAGAAAGAAACAAAATTGTTTTATTGTAAATTAATTTTAGCTAGTTTATAAGAAAGAAACAAAATTGTTTTATTGTAAATTAATTTTAGCTAGTTTATAAGAAAGAAACAAAATTGTTTTATTGTAAATTAATTTTAGCTAGTTTATAAGAAAGAAACAAAATTGTTTTATTGTAAATTAATTTTAGCTAGTTTATAAGAAAGAAACAAAATTGTTTTATTGTAAATTAATTTTAGCTAGTTTATAAGAAAGAAACAAAATTGTTTTATTGTAAATTAATTTTAGCTAGTTTATAAGAAAGAAACAAAATTGTTTTATTGTAAATTAATTTTAGCTAGTTTATAAGAAAGAAACAAAATTGTTTTATTGTAAATTAATTTTAGCTAGTTTATAAGAAAGAAACAAAATTGTTTTATTGTAAATTAATTTTAGCTAGTTTATAAGAAAGAAACAAAATTGTTTTATTGTAAATTAATTTTAGCTAGTTTATAAGAAAGAAACAAAATTGTTTTATTGTAAATTAATTTTAGCTAGTTTATAAGAAAGAAACAAAATTGTTTTATTGTAAATTAATTTTAGCTAGTTTATAAGAAAGAAACAAAATTGTTTTATTGTAAATTAATTTTAGCTAGTTTATAAGAAAGAAACAAAATTGTTTTATTGTAAATTAATTTTAGCTAGTTTATAAGAAAGAAACAAAATTGTTTTATTGTAAATTAATTTTAGCTAGTTTATAAGAAAGAAACAAAATTGTTTTATTGTAAATTAATTTTAGCTAGTTTATAAGAAAGAAACAAAATTGTTTTATTGTAAATTAATTTTAGCTAGTTTATAAGAAAGAAACAAAATTGTTTTATTGTAAATTAATTTTAGCTAGTTTATAAGAAAGAAACAAAATTGTTTTATTGTAAATTAATTTTAGCTAGTTTATAAGAAAGAAACAAAATTGTTTTATTGTAAATTAATTTTAGCTAGTTTATAAGAAAGAAACAAAATTGTTTTATTGTAAATTAATTTTAGCTAGTTTATAAGAAAGAAACAAAATTGTTTTATTGTAAATTAATTTTAGCTAGTTTATAAGAAAGAAACAAAATTGTTTTATTGTAAATTAATTTTAGCTAGTTTATAAGAAAGAAACAAAATTGTTTTATTGTAAATTAATTTTAGCTAGTTTATAAGAAAGAAACAAAATTGTTTTATTGTAAATTAATTTTAGCTAGTTTATAAGAAAGAAACAAAATTGTTTTATTGTAAATTAATTTTAGCTAGTTTATAAGAAAGAAACAAAATTGTTTTATTGTAAATTAATTTTAGCTAGTTTATAAGAAAGAAACAAAATTGTTTTATTGTAAATTAATTTTAGCTAGTTTATAAGAAAGAAACAAAATTGTTTTATTGTAAATTAATTTTAGCTAGTTTATAAGAAAGAAACAAAATTGTTTTATTGTAAATTAATTTTAGCTAGTTTATAAGAAAGAAACAAAATTGTTTTATTGTAAATTAATTTTAGCTAGTTTATAAGAAAGAAACAAAATTGTTTTATTGTAAATTAATTTTAGCTAGTTTATAAGAAAGAAACAAAATTGTTTTATTGTAAATTAATTTTAGCTAGTTTATAAGAAAGAAACAAAATTGTTTTATTGTAAATTAATTTTAGCTAGTTTATAAGAAAGAAACAAAATTGTTTTATTGTAAATTAATTTTAGCTAGTTTATAAGAAAGAAACAAAATTGTTTTATTGTAAATTAATTTTAGCTAGTTTATAAGAAAGAAACAAAATTGTTTTATTGTAAATTAATTTTAGCTAGTTTATAAGAAAGAAACAAAATTGTTTTATTGTAAATTAATTTTAGCTAGTTTATAAGAAAGAAACAAAATTGTTTTATTGTAAATTAATTTTAGCTAGTTTATAAGAAAGAAACAAAATTGTTTTATTGTAAATTAATTTTAGCTAGTTTATAAGAAAGAAACAAAATTGTTTTATTGTAAATTAATTTTAGCTAGTTTATAAGAAAGAAACAAAATTGTTTTATTGTAAATTAATTTTAGCTAGTTTATAAGAAAGAAACAAAATTGTTTTATTGTAAATTAATTTTAGCTAGTTTATAAGAAAGAAACAAAATTGTTTTATTGTAAATTAATTTTAGCTAGTTTATAAGAAAGAAACAAAATTGTTTTATTGTAAATTAATTTTAGCTAGTTTATAAGAAAGAAACAAAATTGTTTTATTGTAAATTAATTTTAGCTAGTTTATAAGAAAGAAACAAAATTGTTTTATTGTAAATTAATTTTAGCTAGTTTATAAGAAAGAAACAAAATTGTTTTATTGTAAATTAATTTTAGCTAGTTTATAAGAAAGAAACAAAATTGTTTTATTGTAAATTAATTTTAGCTAGTTTATAAGAAAGAAACAAAATTGTTTTATTGTAAATTAATTTTAGCTAGTTTATAAGAAAGAAACAAAATTGTTTTATTGTAAATTAATTTTAGCTAGTTTATAAGAAAGAAACAAAATTGTTTTATTGTAAATTAATTTTAGCTAGTTTATAAGAAAGAAACAAAATTGTTTTATTGTAAATTAATTTTAGCTAGTTTATAAGAAAGAAACAAAATTGTTTTATTGTAAATTAATTTTAGCTAGTTTATAAGAAAGAAACAAAATTGTTTTATTGTAAATTAATTTTAGCTAGTTTATAAGAAAGAAACAAAATTGTTTTATTGTAAATTAATTTTAGCTAGTTTATAAGAAAGAAACAAAATTGTTTTATTGTAAATTAATTTTAGCTAGTTTATAAGAAAGAAACAAAATTGTTTTATTGTAAATTAATTTTAGCTAGTTTATAAGAAAGAAACAAAATTGTTTTATTGTAAATTAATTTTAGCTAGTTTATAAGAAAGAAACAAAATTGTTTTATTGTAAATTAATTTTAGCTAGTTTATAAGAAAGAAACAAAATTGTTTTATTGTAAATTAATTTTAGCTAGTTTATAAGAAAGAAACAAAATTGTTTTATTGTAAATTAATTTTAGCTAGTTTATAAGAAAGAAACAAAATTGTTTTATTGTAAATTAATTTTAGCTAGTTTATAAGAAAGAAACAAAATTGTTTTATTGTAAATTAATTTTAGCTAGTTTATAAGAAAGAAACAAAATTGTTTTATTGTAAATTAATTTTAGCTAGTTTATAAGAAAGAAACAAAATTGTTTTATTGTAAATTAATTTTAGCTAGTTTATAAGAAAGAAACAAAATTGTTTTATTGTAAATTAATTTTAGCTAGTTTATAAGAAAGAAACAAAATTGTTTTATTGTAAATTAATTTTAGCTAGTTTATAAGAAAGAAACAAAATTGTTTTATTGTAAATTAATTTTAGCTAGTTTATAAGAAAGAAACAAAATTGTTTTATTGTAAATTAATTTTAGCTAGTTTATAAGAAAGAAACAAAATTGTTTTATTGTAAATTAATTTTAGCTAGTTTATAAGAAAGAAACAAAATTGTTTTATTGTAAATTAATTTTAGCTAGTTTATAAGAAAGAAACAAAATTGTTTTATTGTAAATTAATTTTAGCTAGTTTATAAGAAAGAAACAAAATTGTTTTATTGTAAATTAATTTTAGCTAGTTTATAAGAAAGAAACAAAATTGTTTTATTGTAAATTAATTTTAGCTAGTTTATAAGAAAGAAACAAAATTGTTTTATTGTAAATTAATTTTAGCTAGTTTATAAGAAAGAAACAAAATTGTTTTATTGTAAATTAATTTTAGCTAGTTTATAAGAAAGAAACAAAATTGTTTTATTGTAAATTAATTTTAGCTAGTTTATAAGAAAGAAACAAAATTGTTTTATTGTAAATTAATTTTAGCTAGTTTATAAGAAAGAAACAAAATTGTTTTATTGTAAATTAATTTTAGCTAGTTTATAAGAAAGAAACAAAATTGTTTTATTGTAAATTAATTTTAGCTAGTTTATAAGAAAGAAACAAAATTGTTTTATTGTAAATTAATTTTAGCTAGTTTATAAGAAAGAAACAAAATTGTTTTATTGTAAATTAATTTTAGCTAGTTTATAAGAAAGAAACAAAATTGTTTTATTGTAAATTAATTTTAGCTAGTTTATAAGAAAGAAACAAAATTGTTTTATTGTAAATTAATTTTAGCTAGTTTATAAGAAAGAAACAAAATTGTTTTATTGTAAATTAATTTTAGCTAGTTTATAAGAAAGAAACAAAATTGTTTTATTGTAAATTAATTTTAGCTAGTTTATAAGAAAGAAACAAAATTGTTTTATTGTAAATTAATTTTAGCTAGTTTATAAGAAAGAAACAAAATTGTTTTATTGTAAATTAATTTTAGCTAGTTTATAAGAAAGAAACAAAATTGTTTTATTGTAAATTAATTTTAGCTAGTTTATAAGAAAGAAACAAAATTGTTTTATTGTAAATTAATTTTAGCTAGTTTATAAGAAAGAAACAAAATTGTTTTATTGTAAATTAATTTTAGCTAGTTTATAAGAAAGAAACAAAATTGTTTTATTGTAAATTAATTTTAGCTAGTTTATAAGAAAGAAACAAAATTGTTTTATTGTAAATTAATTTTAGCTAGTTTATAAGAAAGAAACAAAATTGTTTTATTGTAAATTAATTTTAGCTAGTTTATAAGAAAGAAACAAAATTGTTTTATTGTAAATTAATTTTAGCTAGTTTATAAGAAAGAAACAAAATTGTTTTATTGTAAATTAATTTTAGCTAGTTTATAAGAAAGAAACAAAATTGTTTTATTGTAAATTAATTTTAGCTAGTTTATAAGAAAGAAACAAAATTGTTTTATTGTAAATTAATTTTAGCTAGTTTATAAGAAAGAAACAAAATTGTTTTATTGTAAATTAATTTTAGCTAGTTTATAAGAAAGAAACAAAATTGTTTTATTGTAAATTAATTTTAGCTAGTTTATAAGAAAGAAACAAAATTGTTTTATTGTAAATTAATTTTAGCTAGTTTATAAGAAAGAAACAAAATTGTTTTATTGTAAATTAATTTTAGCTAGTTTATAAGAAAGAAACAAAATTGTTTTATTGTAAATTAATTTTAGCTAGTTTATAAGAAAGAAACAAAATTGTTTTATTGTAAATTAATTTTAGCTAGTTTATAAGAAAGAAACAAAATTGTTTTATTGTAAATTAATTTTAGCTAGTTTATAAGAAAGAAACAAAATTGTTTTATTGTAAATTAATTTTAGCTAGTTTATAAGAAAGAAACAAAATTGTTTTATTGTAAATTAATTTTAGCTAGTTTATAAGAAAGAAACAAAATTGTTTTATTGTAAATTAATTTTAGCTAGTTTATAAGAAAGAAACAAAATTGTTTTATTGTAAATTAATTTTAGCTAGTTTATAAGAAAGAAACAAAATTGTTTTATTGTAAATTAATTTTAGCTAGTTTATAAGAAAGAAACAAAATTGTTTTATTGTAAATTAATTTTAGCTAGTTTATAAGAAAGAAACAAAATTGTTTTATTGTAAATTAATTTTAGCTAGTTTATAAGAAAGAAACAAAATTGTTTTATTGTAAATTAATTTTAGCTAGTTTATAAGAAAGAAACAAAATTGTTTTATTGTAAATTAATTTTAGCTAGTTTATAAGAAAGAAACAAAATTGTTTTATTGTAAATTAATTTTAGCTAGTTTATAAGAAAGAAACAAAATTGTTTTATTGTAAATTAATTTTAGCTAGTTTATAAGAAAGAAACAAAATTGTTTTATTGTAAATTAATTTTAGCTAGTTTATAAGAAAGAAACAAAATTGTTTTATTGTAAATTAATTTTAGCTAGTTTATAAGAAAGAAACAAAATTGTTTTATTGTAAATTAATTTTAGCTAGTTTATAAGAAAGAAACAAAATTGTTTTATTGTAAATTAATTTTAGCTAGTTTATAAGAAAGAAACAAAATTGTTTTATTGTAAATTAATTTTAGCTAGTTTATAAGAAAGAAACAAAATTGTTTTATTGTAAATTAATTTTAGCTAGTTTATAAGAAAGAAACAAAATTGTTTTATTGTAAATTAATTTTAGCTAGTTTATAAGAAAGAAACAAAATTGTTTTATTGTAAATTAATTTTAGCTAGTTTATAAGAAAGAAACAAAATTGTTTTATTGTAAATTAATTTTAGCTAGTTTATAAGAAAGAAACAAAATTGTTTTATTGTAAATTAATTTTAGCTAGTTTATAAGAAAGAAACAAAATTGTTTTATTGTAAATTAATTTTAGCTAGTTTATAAGAAAGAAACAAAATTGTTTTATTGTAAATTAATTTTAGCTAGTTTATAAGAAAGAAACAAAATTGTTTTATTGTAAATTAATTTTAGCTAGTTTATAAGAAAGAAACAAAATTGTTTTATTGTAAATTAATTTTAGCTAGTTTATAAGAAAGAAACAAAATTGTTTTATTGTAAATTAATTTTAGCTAGTTTATAAGAAAGAAACAAAATTGTTTTATTGTAAATTAATTTTAGCTAGTTTATAAGAAAGAAACAAAATTGTTTTATTGTAAATTAATTTTAGCTAGTTTATAAGAAAGAAACAAAATTGTTTTATTGTAAATTAATTTTAGCTAGTTTATAAGAAAGAAACAAAATTGTTTTATTGTAAATTAATTTTAGCTAGTTTATAAGAAAGAAACAAAATTGTTTTATTGTAAATTAATTTTAGCTAGTTTATAAGAAAGAAACAAAATTGTTTTATTGTAAATTAATTTTAGCTAGTTTATAAGAAAGAAACAAAATTGTTTTATTGTAAATTAATTTTAGCTAGTTTATAAGAAAGAAACAAAATTGTTTTATTGTAAATTAATTTTAGCTAGTTTATAAGAAAGAAACAAAATTGTTTTATTGTAAATTAATTTTAGCTAGTTTATAAGAAAGAAACAAAATTGTTTTATTGTAAATTAATTTTAGCTAGTTTATAAGAAAGAAACAAAATTGTTTTATTGTAAATTAATTTTAGCTAGTTTATAAGAAAGAAACAAAATTGTTTTATTGTAAATTAATTTTAGCTAGTTTATAAGAAAGAAACAAAATTGTTTTATTGTAAATTAATTTTAGCTAGTTTATAAGAAAGAAACAAAATTGTTTTATTGTAAATTAATTTTAGCTAGTTTATAAGAAAGAAACAAAATTGTTTTATTGTAAATTAATTTTAGCTAGTTTATAAGAAAGAAACAAAATTGTTTTATTGTAAATTAATTTTAGCTAGTTTATAAGAAAGAAACAAAATTGTTTTATTGTAAATTAATTTTAGCTAGTTTATAAGAAAGAAACAAAATTGTTTTATTGTAAATTAATTTTAGCTAGTTTATAAGAAAGAAACAAAATTGTTTTATTGTAAATTAATTTTAGCTAGTTTATAAGAAAGAAACAAAATTGTTTTATTGTAAATTAATTTTAGCTAGTTTATAAGAAAGAAACAAAATTGTTTTATTGTAAATTAATTTTAGCTAGTTTATAAGAAAGAAACAAAATTGTTTTATTGTAAATTAATTTTAGCTAGTTTATAAGAAAGAAACAAAATTGTTTTATTGTAAATTAATTTTAGCTAGTTTATAAGAAAGAAACAAAATTGTTTTATTGTAAATTAATTTTAGCTAGTTTATAAGAAAGAAACAAAATTGTTTTATTGTAAATTAATTTTAGCTAGTTTATAAGAAAGAAACAAAATTGTTTTATTGTAAATTAATTTTAGCTAGTTTATAAGAAAGAAACAAAATTGTTTTATTGTAAATTAATTTTAGCTAGTTTATAAGAAAGAAACAAAATTGTTTTATTGTAAATTAATTTTAGCTAGTTTATAAGAAAGAAACAAAATTGTTTTATTGTAAATTAATTTTAGCTAGTTTATAAGAAAGAAACAAAATTGTTTTATTGTAAATTAATTTTAGCTAGTTTATAAGAAAGAAACAAAATTGTTTTATTGTAAATTAATTTTAGCTAGTTTATAAGAAAGAAACAAAATTGTTTTATTGTAAATTAATTTTAGCTAGTTTATAAGAAAGAAACAAAATTGTTTTATTGTAAATTAATTTTAGCTAGTTTATAAGAAAGAAACAAAATTGTTTTATTGTAAATTAATTTTAGCTAGTTTATAAGAAAGAAACAAAATTGTTTTATTGTAAATTAATTTTAGCTAGTTTATAAGAAAGAAACAAAATTGTTTTATTGTAAATTAATTTTAGCTAGTTTATAAGAAAGAAACAAAATTGTTTTATTGTAAATTAATTTTAGCTAGTTTATAAGAAAGAAACAAAATTGTTTTATTGTAAATTAATTTTAGCTAGTTTATAAGAAAGAAACAAAATTGTTTTATTGTAAATTAATTTTAGCTAGTTTATAAGAAAGAAACAAAATTGTTTTATTGTAAATTAATTTTAGCTAGTTTATAAGAAAGAAACAAAATTGTTTTATTGTAAATTAATTTTAGCTAGTTTATAAGAAAGAAACAAAATTGTTTTATTGTAAATTAATTTTAGCTAGTTTATAAGAAAGAAACAAAATTGTTTTATTGTAAATTAATTTTAGCTAGTTTATAAGAAAGAAACAAAATTGTTTTATTGTAAATTAATTTTAGCTAGTTTATAAGAAAGAAACAAAATTGTTTTATTGTAAATTAATTTTAGCTAGTTTATAAGAAAGAAACAAAATTGTTTTATTGTAAATTAATTTTAGCTAGTTTATAAGAAAGAAACAAAATTGTTTTATTGTAAATTAATTTTAGCTAGTTTATAAGAAAGAAACAAAATTGTTTTATTGTAAATTAATTTTAGCTAGTTTATAAGAAAGAAACAAAATTGTTTTATTGTAAATTAATTTTAGCTAGTTTATAAGAAAGAAACAAAATTGTTTTATTGTAAATTAATTTTAGCTAGTTTATAAGAAAGAAACAAAATTGTTTTATTGTAAATTAATTTTAGCTAGTTTATAAGAAAGAAACAAAATTGTTTTATTGTAAATTAATTTTAGCTAGTTTATAAGAAAGAAACAAAATTGTTTTATTGTAAATTAATTTTAGCTAGTTTATAAGAAAGAAACAAAATTGTTTTATTGTAAATTAATTTTAGCTAGTTTATAAGAAAGAAACAAAATTGTTTTATTGTAAATTAATTTTAGCTAGTTTATAAGAAAGAAACAAAATTGTTTTATTGTAAATTAATTTTAGCTAGTTTATAAGAAAGAAACAAAATTGTTTTATTGTAAATTAATTTTAGCTAGTTTATAAGAAAGAAACAAAATTGTTTTATTGTAAATTAATTTTAGCTAGTTTATAAGAAAGAAACAAAATTGTTTTATTGTAAATTAATTTTAGCTAGTTTATAAGAAAGAAACAAAATTGTTTTATTGTAAATTAATTTTAGCTAGTTTATAAGAAAGAAACAAAATTGTTTTATTGTAAATTAATTTTAGCTAGTTTATAAGAAAGAAACAAAATTGTTTTATTGTAAATTAATTTTAGCTAGTTTATAAGAAAGAAACAAAATTGTTTTATTGTAAATTAATTTTAGCTAGTTTATAAGAAAGAAACAAAATTGTTTTATTGTAAATTAATTTTAGCTAGTTTATAAGAAAGAAACAAAATTGTTTTATTGTAAATTAATTTTAGCTAGTTTATAAGAAAGAAACAAAATTGTTTTATTGTAAATTAATTTTAGCTAGTTTATAAGAAAGAAACAAAATTGTTTTATTGTAAATTAATTTTAGCTAGTTTATAAGAAAGAAACAAAATTGTTTTATTGTAAATTAATTTTAGCTAGTTTATAAGAAAGAAACAAAATTGTTTTATTGTAAATTAATTTTAGCTAGTTTATAAGAAAGAAACAAAATTGTTTTATTGTAAATTAATTTTAGCTAGTTTATAAGAAAGAAACAAAATTGTTTTATTGTAAATTAATTTTAGCTAGTTTATAAGAAAGAAACAAAATTGTTTTATTGTAAATTAATTTTAGCTAGTTTATAAGAAAGAAACAAAATTGTTTTATTGTAAATTAATTTTAGCTAGTTTATAAGAAAGAAACAAAATTGTTTTATTGTAAATTAATTTTAGCTAGTTTATAAGAAAGAAACAAAATTGTTTTATTGTAAATTAATTTTAGCTAGTTTATAAGAAAGAAACAAAATTGTTTTATTGTAAATTAATTTTAGCTAGTTTATAAGAAAGAAACAAAATTGTTTTATTGTAAATTAATTTTAGCTAGTTTATAAGAAAGAAACAAAATTGTTTTATTGTAAATTAATTTTAGCTAGTTTATAAGAAAGAAACAAAATTGTTTTATTGTAAATTAATTTTAGCTAGTTTATAAGAAAGAAACAAAATTGTTTTATTGTAAATTAATTTTAGCTAGTTTATAAGAAAGAAACAAAATTGTTTTATTGTAAATTAATTTTAGCTAGTTTATAAGAAAGAAACAAAATTGTTTTATTGTAAATTAATTTTAGCTAGTTTATAAGAAAGAAACAAAATTGTTTTATTGTAAATTAATTTTAGCTAGTTTATAAGAAAGAAACAAAATTGTTTTATTGTAAATTAATTTTAGCTAGTTTATAAGAAAGAAACAAAATTGTTTTATTGTAAATTAATTTTAGCTAGTTTATAAGAAAGAAACAAAATTGTTTTATTGTAAATTAATTTTAGCTAGTTTATAAGAAAGAAACAAAATTGTTTTATTGTAAATTAATTTTAGCTAGTTTATAAGAAAGAAACAAAATTGTTTTATTGTAAATTAATTTTAGCTAGTTTATAAGAAAGAAACAAAATTGTTTTATTGTAAATTAATTTTAGCTAGTTTATAAGAAAGAAACAAAATTGTTTTATTGTAAATTAATTTTAGCTAGTTTATAAGAAAGAAACAAAATTGTTTTATTGTAAATTAATTTTAGCTAGTTTATAAGAAAGAAACAAAATTGTTTTATTGTAAATTAATTTTAGCTAGTTTATAAGAAAGAAACAAAATTGTTTTATTGTAAATTAATTTTAGCTAGTTTATAAGAAAGAAACAAAATTGTTTTATTGTAAATTAATTTTAGCTAGTTTATAAGAAAGAAACAAAATTGTTTTATTGTAAATTAATTTTAGCTAGTTTATAAGAAAGAAACAAAATTGTTTTATTGTAAATTAATTTTAGCTAGTTTATAAGAAAGAAACAAAATTGTTTTATTGTAAATTAATTTTAGCTAGTTTATAAGAAAGAAACAAAATTGTTTTATTGTAAATTAATTTTAGCTAGTTTATAAGAAAGAAACAAAATTGTTTTATTGTAAATTAATTTTAGCTAGTTTATAAGAAAGAAACAAAATTGTTTTATTGTAAATTAATTTTAGCTAGTTTATAAGAAAGAAACAAAATTGTTTTATTGTAAATTAATTTTAGCTAGTTTATAAGAAAGAAACAAAATTGTTTTATTGTAAATTAATTTTAGCTAGTTTATAAGAAAGAAACAAAATTGTTTTATTGTAAATTAATTTTAGCTAGTTTATAAGAAAGAAACAAAATTGTTTTATTGTAAATTAATTTTAGCTAGTTTATAAGAAAGAAACAAAATTGTTTTATTGTAAATTAATTTTAGCTAGTTTATAAGAAAGAAACAAAATTGTTTTATTGTAAATTAATTTTAGCTAGTTTATAAGAAAGAAACAAAATTGTTTTATTGTAAATTAATTTTAGCTAGTTTATAAGAAAGAAACAAAATTGTTTTATTGTAAATTAATTTTAGCTAGTTTATAAGAAAGAAACAAAATTGTTTTATTGTAAATTAATTTTAGCTAGTTTATAAGAAAGAAACAAAATTGTTTTATTGTAAATTAATTTTAGCTAGTTTATAAGAAAGAAACAAAATTGTTTTATTGTAAATTAATTTTAGCTAGTTTATAAGAAAGAAACAAAATTGTTTTATTGTAAATTAATTTTAGCTAGTTTATAAGAAAGAAACAAAATTGTTTTATTGTAAATTAATTTTAGCTAGTTTATAAGAAAGAAACAAAATTGTTTTATTGTAAATTAATTTTAGCTAGTTTATAAGAAACCCTGAAATGAATTTCAAATTCAATTGAATTGACGTAGTTCACAAATTCACCAACAGATGGCAGCACCAGTCCTAAAATTTAAAAAAAATAAAATAAAAAAAAAAAAAAAACAAGGTATGTATAAATAAACATTTATTATTATTTCAAAGTTGTATACAAGTGTTACTAACATTTTATTTTAGAATTATTAACTACAAGTACATTTTATTTATAATACAAACTATTTTTTAAATAAATTCATTTAGAATAAGTCTCTTTAAAATATATTTATTCTTGAAGTATAAGACGTATTGCAATAAGATGTATGTTTTCTTATTACAATATTTCTTATTCTTAAAGAATAGATATGTTTTAAACAGAGTTATTCTAAACTATCTATTTAAAACATATTTATTTTACTGAATTACAACAATTTTATTAACTTAAACAATAAAAACTATATTTTAAATTAAATAATTCACAATAAATCTCTTCAACACACATTTATTCTTTAAGAATAAGGAATATTGTAATAAGATGTATGTTAACTTATTACAATGGGTACCCTATTTCTTATTCTTAAACAATAAATATGTGTTAAACAAAGTTATTGTAAACTATCTATTTAAAACATATTTGTTATTATTTTTACATATTAAATTACAATAATATTATTTACTTATTTATCTTAAACAATAAAAACTATATTTTAAATTAAATAATTCACAATAAATCTCTTCAACACAAATTTATTTTTTAAGAATAAAGAATATTGTAATACGATGTATGTATAACTTATTACAATATGTATCTATTTCTTATTCTTCAAGAATAAATATGTGTTAAACAAAGTTATTGTCAACTATCTACTTAAAACATATTTGTTATTATCATTAGTAAATATCAATTCTGTCAGATTTCCCAATTTTTAAAAAGAAATCCATTTAATTATTATAATGGAAACTTTTAGAATTAATACTTTGATACAATTATTTTGGGTAAAAGTATTTCATTATCTTTATTTACAAAATATGTTGACTGTTAGTATAAATAATCGATGGAGGATGATTTGATTAACTTTATTTAAATCGGTCATAAGTTGTTTAGAGAATAATATTTAAAATAAAACTGATTCAAATTTATTTATATCAATCATTTACTTCAAATATATTTGTATAAAATAATGCCGGAATGTTTAACAATTAAAAATCTAGTTAATCATCCGTAATTTGTTTGTTTTTATACTAACTGTCACTGTATCACAATGTTTCAGTAGC
Organism: Pterostichus niger; assembly: GCA_947425015.1. NCBI lineage: Eukaryota > Metazoa > Arthropoda > Insecta > Coleoptera > Carabidae > Pterostichus > Pterostichus niger. The sequence continues at coordinate 21,381,582 of OX380351.1, read as the reverse complement.
TGACAATCTGCTAATGTTACAATAAAAAATATATATGTATGTATAATAAATTGTCAGCTAGCAAAGTATTGTGTTACAGATGAGAACGATTCATCATTATAATTTTAAAGTGAATCATTCATTATTATATAGTTTAAACAAATAATACATATGTTGTAAAGATAATATCTTATTAAATGGGGTAACACGAACCCCAGAAACATTCAGTCATCCTTGCTTCAACCACATGCTCTTCATACATAAATACATACATATACATTCATACAAGTTCATTCATATCTTCCATTCCACACACGTTCCACATTCCTAAACTATCTCATCTGACTTATACTCACTCTTTCAACAACATTCATGTCAATCTCAGAGTCATCATACAACATACATCCATCACCGAAACATTGCAATCGCTCTTCTCAAACACTAACACATTCATCATTTCAATTAATGAAGCTGTTTGCATTCGGCGAAACGTGATTTAAAATTAATAAATAAAAACACTTGGTTTTGCAAACACTTATAAGTAGTTCAAATACAAACTAACTCTGTTAATAGAGAGAGGGAGGTTTTGGGAATTAACTTCCATTCCAATTTTCAAAATTCTAGACATCATTAAAAACAGCTTGAAGTTAACCATGTAACTTTAAACTTGCTGGAAGTTTGCCTACAAACAAATTATTTTTGCTCTTTGGTGACATTTATAATTAACAAGATGTGGGTCTTTATTATCTGAAATATTCATCAACAATTTAGAGAATATATTCCTCAATTCAAAAAAATACCTCCTAAAAAATTTAATTTTTGGTATAGATATATCGACGATGTTTACACCAGGAGCAACAACTACTAAATGTCCTTAATTCATTTGATTAAAATACATAATTCACCACTGAAGTGAAAGTTAATCAAAGCATAAATATCTTGGCCATTACTATCCAACACATTAACAATACATTTAATTTTAATATTTACAGGAACCCACTAATTTGTATCACCCATGTAATATAATTTATCTGAAATAAAATCATTTTAAATATTGCAGCAAACAATGGTTACAGTGCAGAAATCACTGTGAAGCTAATAAATAAGAAAATTAGATCAATTACAAGAAATTAATTTTATCCTGTACACTTTGAAACTAGATTTAAATCAATTTATAAAAAATTAAATTATGTTAATGGCATGAATCGTAGTATGGCCAAGAATTGGAGGAAATTTGACATTATATACTAATAATAATAAACTAATGAATAAAGACCCTTTGTCAAATTAAATGTAAAGATTGTGAATTTGTTTATATAGAGCAAACAGGACAAAGTTTCCAGACTAGATTTAAAGAGTATTGTTATAATTATATGACCAAAAGTCCCCAGTCTAATCTAGCTAAACACTTGATAGATTTTTATCATAACAGTTCTATATGTAATTTGTCAGTTCTACATATAAAAGGAAAGGATATCGATTCACTTTCCTTGAAGCTTTTAAAATTAAGAAAGTCGTTAGGGCCGACCAGAAACTAATGAATGAATATTTAGATGTTCATAGCCCTTGTCATTAAAGGACATTCCCTAAACAGTCCCTCTCTCTATTAACAATGTGTTTGTATTTGTACAATATATAAGTGTTTGTAAATTTGTTTTGTAAACCATTTCTACCAATAAATATTATTGCCAAATTTATAAAACTAACTACTAAGTGGTTTTATTTATTAATTCTACTAACACATTATCATTAATTAACATTATTTAAATCGTTTTCTGCTTCATTTATTGAAATCATTTACAACAACATCATCCGCACCAGGTAACGCAGACACTACCGCAGCCTCGCTACCTTCAAACACTCTAACTGCGTGCGCGCATTTCCAATCACCAGGAGTCAAATAACCTCTCACCTCCATACATCAACATCTCATTCAAGCCGGGAGCCTTGCCATTCTTTACACGCAACATCATTCTCATCTGATTCATTCCACAATATAATTCATCATTCATTCATTCACTTATTTACTCAACAGACATATCTCTAACATCCTCATTTATACACCCTCATTCACCAACTTTTATCCAGACGTATACGCGACACCATCAAATCAACTTCTCATGCTCGGTTTTTCAGTTGAACCTTGAATTTGAGCCTCAACATTTTTTTGTTTATAACTTATCAAATTAATCTAGTTCAGCTGAACCTAAACTGAATGTCAACATAATTTTATGGTGTTGTGTAATTTGGGATTCTGAGAAAATTATAATCTTTGCTCAGTTTATATTCTGTCACCGGCAAAATAAGAAATATATTTATATACACATGATGGAAAATATTAAAAGAGCTGCAAATTTTTCCACCAATGAAGTTGAATTATTAATAGATTTAGTGAGAGTTAAAAACATGTATAGAATGAAAAAAAAACTGATAAAGTATTGTGTTAAGAAGAAGAAAAGTGTTGGGAGGAAATTTCTGCCTCATTTAATACTGTAGGGCCAAAATTTTAAAAGTTCTCTAGTCCAAAGATAAAATATTAATAATGTACAAGATTAAATTTAAGTTCTATGTCAGGTACGTGTTCATTAAAATTCTAGCACAAGTTTAAATAATTTTAAAAAGAGAAAAATGTTGGGGGCAGACAATTAAAAATTGGTGCAAATTGGCAAAAAGGAGGAATACGTAAAATTACAAATTAACTCAATAAAAAAAGAATTAAATTGTATATGAAATAGTAAATAGTAAAGTGTATATTGTAATATATTTCTAATGATACCTTTCTGACGGTTTTACTATAGTTCTAATTATTTTAGGTCTTCTAACACGACCAAGTCGCTCAACAAAATTGTGACAAATAATTACGTCATCTAAATGTCAGAATGAACTGAAAAACCGCGCATCAATCATTCATCACACAGATTAAAATCAATCACTCTCTGTCCATTTTCACTTACATTCTCCCTTGTACACAATTGCGCTATTTTATATTAATTTAAAACAACATATTTATTACTGTTTTTAACAGACTTTTACCCAAATAATTTAAAAAGGGAATAATTTAAATGAGCACCGAAATCATTGTATCTTAAATAATCAATAAGAGCTGTGTTGCTCTTGCCAGAAATATATTTATTAAACACCAAAAATATATATTTTTAACCCCAGTTAAATTATATTTTGATAGTCTAAAATAATTAAATGAATACTAAAAATAATAATTAGGCATAAAAAATACTAACTGATCTTTAAATATAATAGCAAATAAGCTTCATGGAAAATTAAATGCTAATATGGCAAATAGCAAATATAAATATTTGATATTTAAATTGATAAACAGATTAGTAAAGTCTAGTATTTTGGATATCGAATATGAATTATTTAGAGCTGATATTTTGGTGCTCGATTAAATACAACCCACTTAAAACTAGTAATTATCTTATATTGATGTTGGAGGCAGCGGTCTTGACGACATTCTGCGTTGACTTTGCAGACATCTTCGGATGTGTTTGAAGAGAAGCTGTTGATTCTGCTGCTGATGAATCTTCCCAGCATTTTGATGTAATCACCAACAGGAAACGTTGGTTTTCTTCATTCACCACCGCACCTACCAACAAAATATTATTAAAAACAAGTACAAATACTCCTTGAAAAACAGTAAGTTTTCAATGATGTTGTCCTTCTTCTCCCTACCTACCCTATCTTACCTAAGTTTTTGTCAAAGACTAGCTACGAATCTACAACAAAGCAACCGCGAAACGCTATGATGGGGCCCCACGTGGGGCCAGCGTTTTGTGGTGGACAATACAAAACATCCGATATCGACTCGTGAGGTTGATTACACATCAAACCCACGATAGATATCACAATATCAATTCGTAAAATTGATTTATGGAAATAAATCAACCCCACGATAGATATTGTTCTAACCAATTTCGATTCGTAAAATTGATTTATAGTAATAAATCAACCCCACGAAAAGAACTACACAGTTGTTAGGAAGGCCTTCTAACAAGGCAGAAACTAAACTAACTAAATTTAAATGTACGTAGAGATAAAAACACGATATTGACTCGTGAATATGATCTTATAGTATAACTATAAATCATATCCACGATAAGATATCGGTCAAGTGTTAGGAAGAACCTGAAAGAGACTCACATTTTACGTAGTCTTCAGTAAAGGTGCCATCTTTTTCTCCCTACCTACCCTATCTTACCTAAGTGTTTGCCAACGACTAGCTACGAATCTACGACAAAGCAACCGAAGCGTGCTTGTCAAGTTAGCAAAAACGTTGAGCATATTCCGTGCCCACGACCTCTCGGTTCACCGCCTACCAACCTACCCGACTGCTGGGAAGATTTCGCAGTGCTCGAACAGTCGAATTATGTCTAGATCTCCCAATGACTCATTGGACAATATGGTTCCTGTGATTCGATAACTCGACCACCCAAGGCATCGGCTTACACCTTCTAGCTACACTCAGCAGCACGATCGCGAGGGACTCGCCCCAACCCGGATCACGAAACGCTTCAAACTTGCCTCCTGGTGATGGGATGTATGTTGGGGCCCCACGTGGGACCTGCGTTTTTTGGTGGATAATACAAAATACACGATATCGACTCGTGAGGTTGATTTCAAATCAAACCCACGATAGATATCGATCTACACAATTTCGATTCGTAAAATTGATTTATAGTAATAAATCAACCCCACGAAAAGAACTACACACAGTTAGGATGGCCTCCTATTAAGGCAGCAACTAACTAACTAAATTAAAATGTACGTAGTGAGTGAACAATAAAAACAAACACGATATCGACTCGGGAAGTTGATCTTATAGTATAACTATAAATCAAGCCCACGATACGATATCGGTTATGAAGTTATGAAGGCCTTTAAATAAGGCAGACAAAAGTTAAATTACTCGACGACGACGTTTGTTTGGCAAGTGAGCTTCTTGTTGCAGACTCGCAGCGCGACCTATTTGATGACACACTCACAACCAATGAATGAGATTAAAGTGAATTTGAAACATGCACACATCTAACATACAATTCAAATACAATATTACTCAGTTTACTGTTATTATTATTAGAAATTATTAATATTATTAATATATTATTATTTAGTATAAACAAAAGTAAAATAATAACGATTCTAGAATTTAGCAATTTACTTTTAAAATACTTTAAACAAATATTTCTCACATCAAACAATAAATTAAATTAAAAGACAGCAGATGTATGTCAAGGCTGTGTCTCAATAAAATTCTAAATCAATTATTAATAATTTCTTTTCTCATTTTTTAGACTAATTAAAATATAAATTTGTACTTATCTTTTATTCCTGAAGTGTGTTGAAGCACCCGGTGGACAGCGTGGGCATGGCGCTCGACTCCTGGGACTGAATGCCGCATTCAGATAATTTACGTAAACTGCAAAACTCAATTTAATATGAGTATCTATCATTAAAAATACTAAACAATCTTTAAAAGTAATTTTTAATATTAAAGAATAGTAAATTATCAAAATAAAATTATATGTTCAAACCAATTGTGAATAATTGTCCACTGAGACATTCACAGAACATTCTCAACCCGACACACCATCCTCGCTTCAATAACGTTTATTTTAAAATTAATTATTTTCTGGAGGGTTGATATTAAGGGATGAAACTATGGTCAATAGATGAGGAATTGAATGTTGAAACCCGGTTGACTGGTTACTAAATTACAGCAGTTTTTAAAACATGTTGATCTAAAGTTACAGAAAAACTGTCGTTCATATTTTCTCTCAGAAAATTAATAAAATTCGCCAGATTTACAAACAAAACTATAGACAAGCCCACATTTTCAAACCTCTTCAAAGTTAAATGTTGTAAACAACATTTTTAAAACTCATATATTTTAAATATTGGGTAAAAGTCACCGCTAGTAAAATCAAATTATTAAACGAGATTAATTTTAATTTTCTGCTTTGAACCGGACATCAATTATTTTAGGAGAAAAATAATTGTAAAAGTAAAATAAAGCTTGCCCCAGAAAAAAATGTCGCTTAGGTTTAGGCCTTTTCGTTTACTGCTTTTATAGATATATAAAATTTTATGTGATGCGTTTTTATTATTTGGCTATGCATTATACAAAAACAATTAGTTGACAACTTTCATACAATTTAGTATACAAAGATGTCATCGAAACACGAAGAATTGCGCGAAAATATTTTGTACAAATGTGTTCAAAATAGGCATATATCCACAAGAAAAGTAGCTTTCGAGTTAAAATCTACAACAAGGACTGTTCAAAGGTTGTTAAGAAGATATAATGAAACGGGTAATACACAAAAAAATGTGGAAGTGGATTTGTAGATTAAAATATTGAGAAAATGTCTTGAAGGCTTTGTGTAAAAATACAAATCTTTCTGTGAGAGATTTGGCTAAGAAACTACTCAATCAACAGTCCAGAAAATTAAGCTAAAGAATTCTATAAAGTCATTAAAAAAAACAAAAGTACCTAACAGGAATACTAAGCAAGAAACTAACACAAAATCAAGATCAAGAAAACTTTACTTTAAAGCAGGGTTCGTAAATATCATGATATTTATAATAAATATCAAAATATCTGATATATAGGATATATATTAGATAAATATCACTTTTTGGATATTTATTTTTTAATTTTAGTTTTTGTACACATTTAGAAAAACTGAAAAATTCGAAAAATTTCACTTTTCCGGAGGCTATATCTCAAAAACTAAACAAGATATGGAAATGCGCTCAACGGCGTTGAATTCCCCGTGTCCGAATTGACTTGTAAGCAAATTTTCATACAATTTTATGCAATTTAATATTTTTAATTATTTCCTAAGGGGTACCCCTTTGGTTTTTTCAGATTTTAATTCAATTTTCCCAAAAATCCTTAATCGTAGGATTATTAAAACGAAAATTTACATACATATGTATTTTGACCCACTGAATCCAGTGGTGCAATCTACAAATGCATATGACTTCTGGTTTTCGAGAAAATGTTAAAAAATCGCTTTTTGCGATTTTTTTGGCGGAATTTTGAAAAAAAATAAAAATCGCTGAAACTATGTTTATAAGTTAACTGAAGCACGAGAAAATTAATGCCGTTGAGCGCGTTTTCATATCACATTTAGTTTTCGAGATATAGCCTCGGAAAAGTAGAAAAACTGAAAAATTCGAAAAACTTCACTTCTCCGGAGGCTATATCTCAAAAACTATTTGATATTTTTATTTAATGGATATATATCATTGCAAAAATATGACGATATATATCAAAATAAATATCATGATATATATCGATCGATATATATCTTCGAACCCTGTTATTATTATTCTGGAAAGTTCAGAAAATCTGTTAGTAGCTAATTGAAGGTAATTAAAATAGAAAAATTCTCAAAAAAGATGCTTGTATGGCAGGCCATTTGTTCCTGTGGCAAACGCAGTATGCCTTATTTTTCGACATCGACAATCAACGGCGAAAGATATTTAAGCGAGTGTCTTGAAAGATGATTATTGCCCTTTATAACACACCAATACTATTTTGGCCAGATTTGGCAACATGTCATTGATTGGTATAAAAGCAACCCCACATATAGAATTTGTACATAAATCTGAAAATCCTACAAATTGTCCTGAATTGCGCCCAATCAAAAAATATTGGGCCCATATGAAGCAGAAGTTATTAAAATATAAGAAACAAACCAATTCTGTCGATAATTTTAAATATAAGTGGAAACAAATTACAAAAATGATATCTGATTATGTTGTACAAATTTTAATGAAAGGGCTGAAAAGGAAATTGCACAACGTTTGGATGAATCATAAATAAAATGTAAATATATGCGCTATTATGTACTATTTAGTTGTTGATCAATAAAGTCTTCAATAGTTTTTAAAAAAATCATTTAATTATAAGGTTTTTGGTTAAAAATTATAGGCGACATTGTTTTCTGGGACAAGCTTTATAATTAATCACCCTTGACTAGCTAATAATGTACTACCGTTATCATTAATTAATATTTAGTAGATTGTCAGTTACTAATCATTCACAATCATTATTATTATTGTTTTTACCCAAATAATTAAAAAAATAACAATGTACTTACATTGATGATGATGTCCACGGTGACACCAGCTCGAGTTGATCTAAGCTCTGGATGGCGGCAGCTCCAATGACACCAGCTGCTTCAACATCTTGATGATGTCCCTATAAACATAAAAACAATGTATTAGTAACATAGCAGAGCACCCTTCATCATGTTTATTTCAAGTTTCATAATCATCATAACTTTTGAGAGTGAGTGTACTAGAAATAGTAAAAGGAAACCCACATTTAGTCATTTAAAAGATACATTGTTTAAAAAGTAATTTAATTAAAAAATAATTTAATTTATTTAGCAGCGCGTAAGTCTTGTACTAATCGAGATATTTTAAAAGTACAAAGAAACAAAAAATATAGCCTCAAAAATATAAATAAACAATCATCTCACCTGTTTGGCGGTTTCACTGTGCATCTACAACCTGGTGCACCAGCTCCACAAGTCGCTGATTTGTGGTGATTGTAAACATTGTCTTTCATAATAATTGGTTTTAAAGTCGACAAATGTTGTTTTCATTCTCTGACATCTGTCTATGGTTTGTGCATGAAATACATACCTAAAAACGACATTGGCGCATTAGAAATTAATTTAAATTCAAACTTACTTATTCTACTACATTTTGTTGCTAATTAACAATATTTTAGTTTAAAATCACATCATTTCACAAACGTAGTTTACTTGTCAAATATCAGTATATCAGTACTTGTACAAGTTACAGCCATTTTATAATTTACAGTAAATTTAAATTTTAAAAGATACACTCACCTGCAAAAGTACTGGAAGTGAAGCGTCCGGACACGCCATCAAACATCAAGTCTCCGGGGCCATCATCTCCTCCAGCTCGGCTTCCTGGTGCTCCAGATTCTCCGTCGACTTCTTGCAGCTGTCCAAAGTCACCTGAATGAGCACAGAGAGGGTGTCAAACATATCAAGTCTCTTGTGTTACGATGTTGTAATTAATTAATTAATTGAATGTATAATTACATCACCACACCTTTTACCCATTATTGGGTCAAATCACAGCCACCACAGATGTAGGTCATTGTTTTAAATGATGATAAATACGTACAACCCAATTTAAATATTGTAAAGAAAACTTTTAAAACTCTTATATATTTTAAATATTGGAAATAATTACCCAAAAAGGTAAAAGTATTTGTGAACTTTATTTACAAAATACACGGACTGCTCGTGATAGAAATATAGTTGCTCACCTTTGATACTAATCACTAGCACTAACAACTCACTAGCACAACGTGTCACTAACTAACAACTAACTAGCACGTGATGATGTTCAAGCGACCAGCTCTGGGCAGCGGTTTGTTTGCAAGTGCGGCGCTCGAGCTCGTTGCATGATGACTCGCCCGACTAATTAATTGATGACACAACTCAATACATTCAAACTTACACAACATGTCTACATTTCAAATTAAATATTTCTCATTTTACGTTTTTCATTCATTCTTATAAATTATTATAGTTATATATTTTTGGGGTAGGTGGCTCAGTGGTATCGAGTCGGCCTGTGGATCTTGAGAACCCTGGTTCGATCCCCACAGCCGACAAACAATTTTCACCAATTTAAAAAAATCTACCCCTGTGGCTCCTCCACCACTAATATCTTTGGAGGCCGTGATTTGACGGCTGGTAACCGCACTTCACGCGAAAAAAATATATCACTTACCGAGATCTGCTTAGGCAGAGTGCCACACCCAGTGATGGGTAAAAGGCGTGATGATATATTTATTTATTTTATTTATATTTTTTATAAAAGTAAACAAATTTAAAACGTGAAACGTTTATACGTGAATAATGTCCCAGTAATGGGTAAAAGGCGTGATTTGTTTTATAAATAAGTTTCTCACCAATGCCAGAACATTTCCGTCTGATTCCATTCTCTTCTCTTGTTGCAGACATGAAGAGTAGATTTCTGAAGAGCGATCGTCGTCGACACCATCACCACGGTGTTTGCTGTCTGAGTCAACACCAGCTCTCCAAGTATTTCTAATGATTTGTTTAAAATATCGAACGGTACCAATTCCCAATCAGCGCAGGAATGCAATAAGAGCAGGACAGCTGCTCTCTGGCGAAGCTCATTCTGTTTAAATTCCTCGACTCCGGTTCTGCAGATTCCAATCTCTTCTCTCCACGGAGGGTTTCATGTCGGTGTGGATGAGTATCCAGTGCTCGCATTTCTCTCCGATTACGCCTGGAACAAACAATAAACACTTTCTATTAATTGTAATTGCTAATTACCGCTAACTTTTGTTTAGCTAATCGATAATAAACATGGCTTCCTTCCTCCTAGGTGCCTCCCCCACATTCCCCTCATTCACCAGAACTCAATTCAATACAATGACCGCTAGTCTATTCAGGGAGATTCATTTTCATTATTTTAGGACAGAAATACTTGTTTATAACATTTATTTATATCCAACTTTAACTTGAAATATTTTTGACCAAAATAATTCCGGAAGGTTTAACAATTAAAAATATAGTTAATTACCCTTCATAATAACTGACACTAGCTAACAATTTACTAGCGTTATCATTAACAAATATCTAGTTACTATTCATCATTATTATTTTAAACTGAATATGAATTTATTTCACAAATTCTCAAATAAATATTAAACAAATAATTAAAAAATAACAATGTTCTTACATTACTAATGTTGAGAGCAGCAGATTTAATATTCAAACTAGTCTTTGCTGATGCCTCCGGGGTGTAGATACACGCTGAGGATGCTTGCAGGCCCCGTGATGTCCCTATAAACATAAAAACAATATATTAGTAACACACTTCATAACATTTATTAAAGTTAATAATGATAACAGAGAAAACAATTAATAGAATAGCTCTAAAATGCTTTAAAAAAAGAACCTACCATTTAGAAGGCTTTCGAATGCCATCACCAACTACAAAATGGCTGAATTGAGTAAATATTATTAAGACTGTATTTGTAAACGCTGCTTGTTGAGTGCAGGTGAACTTGAATACGCACAGACTTGTTTAATTATCAAATCAATACTTTTATCAATTTAAATATATAGAAAGCAAATGATAATAAATAACATGAACACGTATTTAGCCATTAACAATATTTGAATTAAATTTTTATAAATGAAAATTGAGAAAGATACTCCAAATGAATACAATATTGTTTTGAAATAATAATAACAATTGGCAAAACCAACTAGTTAAATGCATTATTAAGATGTCGTAACACTTGTAGCTGTTATGTATTACAAAGTACATTTTACACGATTTTTAAGTACAAATATCTATCGAAAATATTAGAATAATGTTCTCGTTAACTGTTTACCAGTATTTTGTTATAACGTACAATTATTTATCCAGCAACATTCAACAGCACAGCGTCATAAAAGACTAAATTTATGGAATAAACAGGTTCACTTCGGCAAATTTATCGTTTGAACAAATCAAATACTTTTATAAATTTATATAAAATAAAGAAAATACTTTTAAAATCAGTATTTTGACACATTTTCATGTATAAAAACTAATATTTATGTATGTAAATAATAATAAATAATATATATCACGCTTTCCGAAATAAAAATACTATTTATAACTGTTAAAATCTAAAGATATGCAAAAATATGATTGTGATTTAAAAGAAAATTTATTTAAAATCATGTTCAAATATAATGTTAAAGCAGTTTATCCCAAATTTAATTATTGAAATGTAATATTTCTGTTACTGCATTTTCTGTATGTTACGTACAAAGGTTATGTAACAAAATGTTGATGCATTTTTAAGTATCAAAAACTAAATTTACAGGTGAAATTTGTATCAAATTCGTCAGAATAACATCTATACTTACGAAAGGCACTATATTTTATTAATATTTATTGATATTTTTACTCACAAACACTAATTTTCTAGCAGCACATCTAATAACCACCATGCTTGCAACTTATGAACTGTGAAGTCGACGCAACGCCGTCACACTGCACGAACTTCCGCGCAAACCAGTGCACATCAAAATGTCTTGGAGTGTATTTTATGTATAAAATTTATAATTTATTGAAAATGACATATTTAATAACATTAATTCAAAATTTGTTTTTTAAATTAGTGTTTATGAATTTTATAAGTAATTAAAATATTTAAATACAGAAATAAGTATTGAAATTAAAGAAAACTAGTACTTAAAATATGATTTTTACAATATAGAAATAGGGAAACAATTCTTGAATGTACTTTAACAAAAAAAATGAATAGTATATTACATAATAAGTCAGGTGATGCTTTACTTGACGAAGCGGTTGTTTGAAGTACTTGGCCGCGTCAGGCCGAGTATTTTAATTCGCTGAGTCAAGTAAAACACTTTCGTGACGTATTATGTATACTATTTTTTCTGAAATCGTTCATATTTATATTTTATCAATATAATTAATAATAAATATTTCAAAATGTTTAATTTTTTGGTAAGAATCATATTGGCAGCAAACTACATATCCAAGGTGATAACAAAAGTTGTTGAAAACAATATCTTATGTGAAAAAACTATTGAATATATTTGTGTCAAAAGTAATATTGTTGACAGAGAAGATTTCTTTATAATGTTGGAAAATATAGATGAAAATGAGTATGAGGCGGTATTTTCAAGTACTCCTCCTGAAATCTTAAATCAAGCAACTGCGGCTGTTGAAAATTTATTACCGAGCAAGTCCAAAGACCGATATGATAAAGAGTATGAAATTTTCATGGATTGGAAAAAGCAAAATAATTTGTCAGCAAATGTGCATTTTCATATCGCTTGTAGTTTTTGAGATATAGGCTCGGGAAAGTACAAAATCTGAATAAAATTAAAATTTCACTTTTCCGGAGCGTATATCTAAAAAATTAAACAAGATATGATATTGCGCTCAACAGCATTGAATTCCCCGTGTCTTGTAAGCAAATTTTCATGCAATTTGAAGCAATTTCATTTTTTGTAATTATTTCCTAAGCGTATATCTGAAAAATTAAACAAGATAAAAATTTCGAACCAGGGTTCACAAGATCCACAGGCCGACTCTAAGTAAAGGAAGTAGTGTAATCGCGAAAATTTTCGGTTCTCAGATTTCAACGGAAATAGGTATTTTGGCCCTTCCTGAATCCATTTTGACTAATTTCGTCGTGCCGTCTGTACGTACGTATCTCGCATAACTCAAAAACGGTAAGTCGTAGAAAATTGAAACTTTATATTTAGGACTGTTATAACATCTAGTTGTGCACCTCCCTTTTTGGTCATTATACAACTACCGGGAGTGCTACTTTACTTGACTTCCTTGTACGCGTTTTAAATTATAGATATTTTTTTAATTGCACATATTTGACATTAAATCTTTTATTTTTTGTTCTAATCCATAGCAAACTTAATTTTGAAAAAAAATAAAAAATATATAATATTTAAATTTAGATATCTCATTTATGCAAAAAGCTAATTTAAAAATTCTTAATGTGCTAGACGCAGAATTTAATTCTCTAAAACTTTTATTTGCAGGATTTATTTCTAAAATTTAAATAATACCATTTTTTTCAAGGAAAACTGTTAGCAGCTTCATGTAATGTGCCACTTCCGGTTAGTCTATTTTAACTAAAATCTATTATATTATTTCCATTGGTATAATAGTCTTATATACCAAATTTGGAAAGTTTTAAATTATATTTGAATATAGTTTTTCATGAAAATCTATTATAGGCTTGAAGTAAAGTACCACTTCCGGTAGTTATATAATGACCAAAAAGGGAGGTGCACAACTAGATGTTATAACAGTCCTAAATATAAAGTTTCAATTTTCTACGGCTTACCGTTTTTGAGTTATGCGAGATACATACGTACGTACAGACGTCACGACGAAATTAGTCAAAATGGATTCAGGGAGGGCCAAAATACCTATTTCCGTTGAAATCTGAGAACCGAAAATTTTCGCGATTACAATACTTCCTTTACTTCGTACAAGGAAGTAAAAATTAAATAAATGTTAAAACTACAATATTTAGATAATAGAACAACTAGAATTAATAATTTATTCAATCAGAATAATTATTAAAATGAAGGCCATTATTTTGTTACGGAACTTGTGATTACATACATACATAACATCATACTATGCCCCATTAAATGGGGTAGCACGAAATGTTGGTACATACACCCAATATTTATTCATCAGATTTATTCTGCAATTAATCTTATAACAAATATACCACTTTCGCTTCATCCACAGTCATAATTCTTTTCATAAAAGAATCATTCGTGCACACAATAAACCTTCAATTATATTCATCCATTTATATAAGAAAATTTAAATATAAATTTGTTTATTTATTTAAATGTTGTATACCTACGATTAAGGATTTTCGGGAAAATTGAATTAAAATCTGAAAAAACCAAAAACCCCTTAGGAAATAATTAAAAAATGAAATTGCTTAAAATTGCATGAAAATTCGGATACGGCGAATTCAATGCCCTGTATAGGTTTCATGATCAAACTAGAATTAGAATAAATATAATTTTATCGATTCGAAATATTACTAACTATTTGAAAAATATTATCTATAAATCTTAAAAATTAATTGCGACTGAAATATTTGTTGCAAATAAATGAAATAAATTTTAAAGTGTTCAACATATATTTCTATACGTGCAGAATATGCAATTGCAGATATTTGGGTGGTACTAAACCGTCAAATTACTATATATGTATACGATTAATAAAGATTTTTTGAGGAAAAGACTTTGTTATGAATGATTTAGAGATTTTTTTGGGAAGATTATAGTTTTATAAATGATTGGGAAGATTTTTGGAAAGATAAGACTTATAAATGATTTGTGGAACTTTTTGGAAAGAAAATATTTTTAAAGGCCTCTTTACGAAACTGACATTCTTCGAAATGATTGATTGCGTAAACATCTTAAAAATAAATCAATTAAATATTTGGTAGTAAATCTTCGCCAAACATTCATACTAATTTATTTTAATAACGACTATATTCTAATACAAACAAATAATGCATCTACCTTTTGGCTGGCGTGTACTAAGTCCTATCCATTCCTCTCTGAAAAGTTCCAGGCTCGTACCACTATAAATTCACTTCACATCCAGTATACACTAACACTTACACTATATTACACTTATATTTCACTAAAAAATCACTGATTTTACAATATTTTTACTTGAGACACAAATATAACACGACATTTTAAACAAAATTCGTTCGTAGACTGATGATTAAAGTCGCTAGGCATGTACGTAACAAGTTAGAACATAATTTCAATTAATAGCTAAAGACCGATTTCATGCCATTCTAGGCTTTAACAACTAGGCTCTAAAGAATATATTTGATTGTATCGAATTATACACTTTATTATGAAACAAATTAAATATATATTAGGCTGTTTCTCCTTGTGACAGAGATATAAAAAATTAAAAAGATTTATTTCAAACATTTTTCAATTCATCTCTTAGTTAAGAAAATATTTGTATCTTTATTTATCTTGTAAATGCACAATTATTTTAAATATAAAGACCTTAATTGAAAAAAAGTATAATTAAAAGAGCCAAGAAATAACAAAATGAAACTTTTTTATTTGAAACATTTTTTGATTTAGCGTAGAATAAGTTTCACCGCAAAAACTATGTTTGTATAACTTAGGAAGAGAATAAATTAAGGAGTATATTCTTTAATAACAATTTTTCTTTAAAGTTTACGGTATAGCCAGCAACTTGAAAAATATATTTTGTTGGGTCAACAAACGAGACTATTGGCACCATCTATTGGCAACTTGGGTACTATATATGAAGATAAATATCTCGAAATTGGAAGATTGAATGGAAAAATACTTCAAGTAAATGTGACAGAGAATTAAAAAATTAAGACGATTTATTTGAAACATTTTTCAATTCATCCCTTAGTTAAAGAAATATTTGTATCTTTATTTATCTTGTAAATGCACAATTATTTTAAATATAAAGACCTTAATTGAAAAAAAAGTATAATTAAAAGAGCCAAGAAATAACAAAATGAAACTTTTTTATTTGAAACATTTTTTGATTTAGCGTAGAATAAGTTTCACCGCAAAAACTATGTTTGTTTCATCGGTAGTTGAAGTTGCCGGTGGCCGACATTAGTAATGTGTTTTTTGCGGGGTCTAAAAAAAATCAAATTTTGAGTCTAATCAAAAAACACTTCAAATAACTTAGGAAGAGAATAAATTAAGGAGTATATTCTTTAATAACAATTTTTCTATAAAGTTTACGGTATAGCCAGAAACTTGAAAAATATATTTTGTTGGGTCATCAAACGAGACTATTAGCACCATCTATTGGCATCTTGAGTACTATATATGAAGATAAATATCTCGAAATTGGGGGATGAAATGGAAAAATACTTCAAGTAAATATGACGGAGAATTAAAAAATTAAGACGATTTATTTGAAACATTTTTCAATTCATCCCTTAGTTAAAGAAATATTTGTATCTTTATTAATCATGTAAATGCACGATTATTTTAGATATAAAGACCTTAATGAAAAAAAAAGTATAATTAAAAGAGCCAAGAAATAACAAAATGAAACTTTTTTATTTGAAACATTTTTTGATTTAGCGTAGAATAAGTTTCACCGCAAAAACTATGTTTGTTTCATCGGTAGTTGAAGTTGCTGGTGGCCGACATTTGTAATGTGTTTTTTGCGGGGTCTAAAAAAATCTAATTTTGAGTCTAATCAAAAAATACTTCAAATAACTTAGGAAGAGAATAAATTAAGGAGTATATTCTTTAATAACAATTTTTCTTTAAAGTTTACGGTATAGCCAGCAACTTGAAAAATATATTTTGTTGGGTCATCAAACGAGACTATTGGCACCATCTATTGGCAACTTGGGTACTATATATGAAGATAAATATCTCGAAATTGGGGGATTGAATGGAAAAATACTTCAAGTAAATGTGACAGAGAATTAAAAAATTAAGACGATTTATTTGAAACATTTTTCAATTCATCCCTTAGTTAAAGAAATATTTGTATCTTTATTTATCTTGTAAATGCACAATTATTTTAAATATAAAGACCTTAATTGAAAAAAAGTATAATGAAAAGAGCCAAGAAATAACAAAATGAAACTTTTTTATTTGAAACATTTTTTGATTTAGCGTAGAATAAGTTTCACCGCAAAAACTATGTTTGTTTCATTGGTAGTTGAAGTCGCCGGTGGCCGACATTAGTAATGTGTATTTGCGGGGACTAAAAAAATCTAATTTTGAGTCTAATCAAAAAACACTTTAAATAACTTAGGAAGAGAATAAATTAAGGAGTATATACTTTAATAACAATTTTTCTATAAAGTTTACGGTATAGCCAGAAACTTGAAAAATATATGTTGTTGGGTCATCAAACGAGACTATTGGCACCATCTATTGGCAACTTGGGTACTATATATGAAGATAAATATCTCGAAATTGGGGGATGAAATGGAAAAATACTTCAAGTAAATATGACGGAGAATTAAAAAATTAAGACGATTTATTTGAAACATTTTTCAATTCATCCCTTAGTTAAAGAAATATTTGTATCTTTATTAATCATGTAAATGCACGATTATTTTAGATATGAAGACTTTAATAGAAAAAAAGTTTAATCAAAAGAGCCAAGAAATAACAAAATGAAACTTTTTTATTTGAAATATTTTTTGATTTAGCGTGGGGGCCGTGATTTGACGGCTGGTAACCGCACTTCACGCGAAAAAATTTATCACTTACCGAGATCTGCTTCGGCAGAGTGCCACACCCAGTAATGGGTAAAAGGTGTGATGATATATTTATTTATATTTCTTGTTTCATGTAATTAAGTTTGCTATGAATTGGAACAAAGATAAGGAAAAATAAGAAATTTAAAGTCAATGTCAAATTACGTCAAAATAAACAAATGTAGCTATAGTATAATACGCGTACAAGGAAGTCATGTGGTGTCCACATCAGATTTCTAGATATACATTCAAGTCAGCAATGTTAAAATTCTAGAACTGTCGCTAATGAAATAACAGCGCTACCATGGTGCTACAAGTGTACAGGGGATCTACAGGTTCTAGTGACGTATAAACCACTTAAATAGACTTGTATTTTTAGTTATAAAATAAAGTGTACAGCTCTCGCTTTTGAAGCAGAAGCATTACCATGATGCTACAACTATCTAAAATTAATCTGAAAAACAGCGAAAGCTACTAGTGGGCTCTGAACTAATTGTATGGCAGGTGTATTTTTAGATATAAGTCTCATTCTCGCTGGTGAAGTAAGAGCACTAGTCATGGTGCTACAACTACGACAGGATTTCGGAAATGTTAGACGAAATTCAAATTAAATATAAATTAGACAACACTAAAATTATAGCAACAGATAACGGCAGGAATGTTGTTAAAGCATTTAAGGAGTACGGCGAAAAACTAAATATTTACAAGTAGAAGAGGAAGAGGAAACATCAGATTCTGAAGGAGAATCTAATACTATTACCTTTGAAGATTTCAACGATTCACAATCACAATTTAAACATTTATTACTTCCAAAACACTACAGATGTGCCAGCCACACTATAAATGTAATCGCTACTACCGATGCAAATAACGCTATAAACTCAAATACATTGCTGAGGAGTAGACATGAAAAAGTTTTACAAAAATGCTCAGAACTATGGAATAAAGCAGGGAGGCCCAAAAGTGCTGAAATTGTAAAATATAAACAAATCTAATATTTCCTAATGCTAAATGACTCATAGAATCCATATTTGTAACAATTGAAGCGATATCTTCAACAGATTTGAAAATATTAGAGAAATAAAATATTCTATTTTGCCAACATAATAGCCATTTTTAAATACGTCATTAAACCATTAAAAATAAATAAAATATAAACAAATCTTATATTTCCTAATGCTAAATGACTCATAGAATCCATATTTGTAACAATTGAAGCGATATCTTCAACAGATTGAAAAATATTAGAGAAATAAAATGTTCTATTTCAACAGCATGGCAGCCATTTTTAAATACGTCATTAAACCATTAACAATAAATAAAATATAAACAAATCTTATATTTCCTAATGCTAAATGACTCATAGAATCCATATTTGTAACAATTGAAGCGATATCTTCAACAGATTTGAAAATATTAGAGAAATAAAATATTCTATTTTGCCAACATAATAGCCATTTTTAAATACGTCATTAAACCATTAAAAATAAATAAAATATAAACAAATCTTATATTTCCTAATGCTAAATGACTCATAGAATCCATATTTGTAACAATTGAAGCGATATCTTCAACAGATTGAAAAATATTAGAGAAATAAAATGTTCTATTTCAACAGCATGGCAGCCATTTTTAAATACGTCATTAAACCATTAACAATAAATAAAATATAAACAAATCTAATATTTCCTAATGCTAAATGACTCATAGAATCCATATTTGTAACAATTGAAGCGATATCTTCAACAGATTTGAAAATATTAGAGAAATAAAATATTCTATTTTGCCAACATAATAGCCATTTTTAAATACGTCATTAAACCATTAAAAATAAATAAAATATAAACAAATCTTATATTTCCTAATGCTAAATGACTCATAGAATCCATATTTGTAACAATTGAAGCGATATCTTCAACAGATTTGAAAATATTAGAGAAATAAAATATTCTATTTTGCCAACATAATAGCCATTTTTAAATACGTCATTAAACCATTAAAAATAAATAAAATATAAACAAATCTTATATTTCCTAATGCTAAATGACTCATAGAATCCATATTTGTAACAATTGAAGCGATATCTTCAACAGATTGAAAAATATTAGAGAAATAAAATGTTCTATTTCAACAGCATGGCAGCCATTTTTAAATACGTCATTAAACCATTAACAATAAATAAAATATAAACAAATCTTATATTTCCTAATGCTAAATGACTCATAGAATCCATATTTGTAACAATTGAAGCGATATCTTCAACAGATTGAAAAATATTAGAGAAATAAAATGTTCTATTTTAACAGCATGGCAGCCATTTTTAAATACGTCATTAAACCATTAAAAATAAATAAAATATAAACAAATCTTATATTTCCTAATGCTAAATGACTCATAGAATCCATATTTGTAACAATTGAAGCGATATCTTCAACAGATTGAAAAATATTAGAGAAATAAAATGTTCTATTTCAACAGCATGGCAGCCATTTTTAAATACGTCATTAAACCATTAACAATAAATAAAATATAAACAAATCTTATATTTCCTAATGCTAAATGACTCATAGAATCCATATTTGTAACAATTGAAGCGATATCTTCAACAGATTGAAAAATATTAGAGAAATAAAATGTTCTATTTCAACAGCATGGCAGCCATTTTTAAATACGTCATTAAACCATTAACAATAAATAAAATATAAACAAATCTTATATTTCCTAATGCTAAATGACTCATAGAATCCATATTTGTAACAATTGAAGCGATATCTTCAACAGATTGAAAAATATTAGAGAAATAAAATGTTCTATTTCAACAGCATGGCAGCCATTTTTAAATACGTCATTAAACCATTAAAAATAAATAAAATATAAACAAATCTTATATTTCCTAATGCTAAATGACTCATAGAATCCATATTTGTAACAATTGAAGCGATATCTTCAACAGATTGAAAAATATTAGAGAAATAAAATGTTCTATTTCAACAGCATGGCAGCCATTTTTAAATACGTCATTAAACCATTAACAATAAATAAAATATAAACAAATCTTATATTTCCTAATGCTAAATGACTCATAGAATCCATATTTGTAACAATTGAAGCGATATCTTCAACAGATTTGAAAATATTAGAGAAATAAAATGTTCTATTTCAACAGCATGGCAGCCATTTTTAAATACGTCATTAAACCATTAAAAATAAATAAAATATAAACAAATCTAATATTTCCTAATGCTAAATGATCCACAGGATCCATATTTGTAACAATTGAAGTAATACCTTAAACAGATTTTGAGATAGTAGATAATTAATATTGTGTAAGGTATTCCTACAATTATAGAACTTAAACTAGAAAATTTCATTGTTGAACTTGAAGATAGAACATCGGCAACTATTTAGTGGAGCGAAGAGGGCACAGAAGAAGATTCCAAGCGCAGAGATGCAGCAGGAAATCTGTCCGTGTGGGATTTCAAACATTCTAAATAAACACACAAAGAACTTGTATTAAAATCTAATTTGATATGAAAATGAACCTTAAGTACATGTAACGTAAGTTACAATATCGGATACAACACCGTTACAGGGCCTCAGATGAGGCAAACAGTTTTTAGTTATTATTTCAAAATGCAGACGTTATTTAATAAAATGTTTCAAATAAGAGTTGCTTATTTTTTCATTCTCTACAACTTTTGTTTCAACCTTTTTCCTGTACAATCCCTAACTTCGGAGATACAAAAAACCACCCTTAAAGTGATTTAACGTCTGTACTAATTAAAAATCGAGGGTCGTCCGCAGGCTCCGCACTTAGTATTTAGCCCTAGAAGCAGCATGCAAAATTTCAGCGCGATGGGAAATAGTTTAAAAATTAGTCTAATTAATGACGATATATTCGATTTCGCTGTAATTTTGCATGCAGCTTCTAGGGCTAAATACTGAGTGTGGAGCCCATGGACGACCCCCAATTTTCAATTAGTACAAAAGTTATATCACATTAAAGGGGGTTGTTTGTATCTCCGAAGTTAAGGGTTGTACAGAAAAAAAGTTCAAACAAAACTTGTAGAGAATATTAATATAAGGTTATTTTATATGAAACTTTTTTCGATTCAACCCCTAAATAAAGAAATATTTACTAATTAATACATCATGCAAATGTACAATTATTTCGAATATGAAATGCCCAATCAAAAAATACTTTAATTAAAGTCTGCAGGAAATAATGAATTAAAAATCTTTTATTAACACATTTTTTTGATTTGGGTTAAAAAAAATTCACCGCAAATATTGTACTCACCTGATCGGCCATCGAAGCTACAGGTGTCCGGCATTTATCAGCATGAATTTGCGGAGTTCTGCACTCCCGAAACGTCACTGGATCAATACTTTTGGACAGGCGCAATTGCGATTTTTTCCTGTTCTTGTCCTTTCTTTGAAAATTTCTAAAATATAGATAATACTATAAATAAATATGACATTATCTAATATTAGATGTAATCTAAGGCCCAAATATTCAACATTTAAACTGATAGCATCAATAGTTTTTGAGATAATAACAAATTAAAATATTCCAGTTTGACAGCAAGGCGTGCAATTTTACAAATGTCATTAAACTAGTAAATATGAAAAAAATATGAATAAATCTAATCTATTTCCTAATACTAAATATGCTACAGGGTTTATATTTGTAACATTTGACGAAGTAGCATAAATAACTATTAGCTTTTAGCAAAATGAAAAATTTCAATTTGACAGCTTGGCGTGTATCTTTAGATATGTCATTAAACCAATAAATATTTATAAAATATAAATAAATCTAACATTACCTGCTGCTAAATGTGCTGCCAGAGCTATATTTAGTATATTTGCAGCATGTCCTGCTCTCATATTTGCAAAAGACTTTAATGATTAGTCAACAAACATCATTTTAAATATGTCATCTGATGAGATTGGTTTCTGAAGTCCTGGTAACTAGTTTAGTTTTCTAGAATCAGCAAATATTTCCGAATGTGGAGGACACGACATACTCATGCTTGTACATCTAAAAACTAAACAGAAATCAGTGAGAGAAATGTTCAATTACAGTAAGAGTTGTAAAATATGTAAATACTTACAGAAATCCTAAAAATAAAATATTGTCAACATTTGCTACAGTTTCTAAGTACTCTTAGTAACCCCTGAAATACAAGTTCACCCTTAAAATTGATAAAAAAAGATCGAAAATACTTAAAACATCACACATCTGTCAATGACATTTCTTTAATTAAATTTGGTTATAATAGTTCATTGTTTATACCAAGAGATGGCTCTGAGAGCATGGAGCAAATACGATACATAAATTATTTTGTAAAATAAACATTTAAAACATATTTTTAGTTTGCAAATAATTTAGTTTTAAAGAAAAATAAATAATTGGGGCCTTAAGAATTTTGTTTGTTGCATTTTAAAAATAATTATTAAAATTCAGTCCGCCATTGACGCCATTACAAAAATTAATTATCTGGCGTGGCAACGATATGCTGGGATACAATATTTAGCATCGAATGAAGATTTATTTTAGTCGTTTCTTGTATGTGAAAGAGAAACATAGATATAAAATATTAGAAACAAGGATTGCTAAATAGTAAATATGTTAAAATAAATATTATGTTTGTAAAATAAATGTTATTTTAACAAAATAATACATAAACACTCAGAAATACATATTTATCACGAAAATACACTTCCGATATGTATCAAATTCATGTCGAGACCGTTGAAACTTATTTTACGCAAAAGTAAAAAATGTTTCAAGCAAAACAGTTTTATTTTGAAATGTCCTGGATATTTTAATTAGAATATTTTATAATTAAAGCCCTGAAATTTAAAATAATCGTACATTTATAAGAAATATAAAGTAGCAAATATTTCTTTAACTAAGGGATGAATCAAAAAAAGTTTTAAACAAAACTTCTTAGTTTTTCAATTCTCGATCACATTTATTTGACGCGTTTTTCGATTTACTCCTCCAGTTCTGAGATATTCACCCACGTATATAGTTCTTAAGTTTGCTAAGAGATGGCACCAACAGTCTCGTTTGAAAATATCCAAAATATATTTTACCGATTTCTAGCTATACCGTTAACTTTATAGAAAAGTTGTAATGAAGCAAAATACTCCTTAATTTAATCTCTATCTAAGTTATTTGAAGTATTTTTTGATTAGATGCAAAATTATTATATGTCTGAACCCCGCAAATTCATGCTTATGAATGTCACACACCGGTGACTTCAATCACCGATAAATTTAACACAATTTTTGCGGTGAAACTTATTTATTTTACGACAAATCAAAAAATGTTTCAAATGAATGTGTCTTATTTTATTATTTCTTGGACATTTTAATTAGAGTAATTTTTGATTAAAGCCCTTGTGTTCAAAATAATCGTGCATTTACTTGAAATATAAAGTAGCAAATATTTCTTTAACTAAGGGATCAATCAAAAAAGTTTCAAACAAAACTTCTTAGTTTTTCAATTCTCTATCACATTTATTTGAAGCGTTTTTCGATTTACTCCCCCAGTTCTGAGATATTCACCCACGTATATAGTTCTTAAGTTTGCGAAGAGATGGCGCCAGCAGTCTCGTTTGAAAATAACCAAAATATATTTTACAGATTTCTGGCTATACCGTTAACTTTATAGAAAAGTTGTAATGAAACAAAATACTCCTTAATTTATTCTCTACTAGAGTTATTTGAAGCATTTTTTGATTAGACGCAAAATTATTATGGGTCTGAACCCCGCAAATTCATGTGTATAAACGTCGGACACCGGTGACTTCAATGACCAATAAAATTGACACAATTTTTGCGGTGAAACTTATTTTACGACAAATCAAAAAATGTTTCAAATAAAAGTGTCTTATTTTATTATTTCTTGGACATTTTAATTAGAGTAATTTTTGATTAGGGCGCTTGGGTTCAAAATAATCGTGCATTTATAAGAAATATAAAGTAGCAAATATTTCTTTAACTAAGAGATGAATCAAAAAAAGTTTCAAACAAAACTTCTTAGGTTTTCAATTCTCTATGACATTTATTTGAAACGTTTTTCGATTTACTCCCCCAGTTCTGAGATATTCACCCACGTATATAGTTCCTAAGTTTGCGAAGAGATGGCGCCAGCAGTCCCGTTTAAAATTCCCTAAACATATTTTCTCGATTTCTGGCTATACCGTTAACGTTATAGAAAAGTTGTAATGAAAGAAAATACTCCTTAATTTATTCTCTATCTAAGTTATTTGAAGCATTTTTTGATTAGACGTAAAATTAGTATGTGTCTGAACCCCGCAAATTCATGTGATTGCTTCAATCGCCAATAAAACTAACTCAATTTTTGCGGTGAAACTTATTTTAGGACAAATCAAAAAATGTTTCAAATAAAAGTGTCTTATTTTTTTACTTCCTGGACATTTTAATTAGAGTATTTTTTGATTAAGGCCCTTGTGTTCAAAATAATCGTGCATTTACGTGAAATATAAAGTAGCAAATATTTCTTTAACTAAGGGATGAATAAAAAATAAGTTTCAAATAAAACATCTAAATTTTGCAATTTCCTGTCACAATTATTTAAAACGACTGTCATTTTCCTAATATTTCCTCCAATTCATTTATAAGATTGTCATCTTTGCACAAAGATTAATTTATTATATATATTTGCATTAATTGTTTATATATTAAATTGACGTCTTGTAACCGCCCAAAAATCTGAAATTGCAGATTAAGCACGTGTAGAAATACATACAGAACCATTTAAAATTTATTTCATTCATTTACTCGAATTATTTCAGGCGCAATTAATTTTTAAAATTTACAGACAATATTTTTCAAATAGTTAGTAATATTTTGCATCGATAAAATAATATTTATTTTAATTCAAGTCACACTTTGAAACCTATATAATTGCAAAAGATAGTATATACTTGTATTCGCGCATCGCGATATCATAAGAAACAAGCTCAAACGGCTCCGTGACGTCACCGACCTGGCTGTTTGGCGATCCGCAACAATTTTTCGTTTCTGCCCGGCCACTGTGCGTATACAGGCCCGCTGCACTCAGCCTCATTACTGGCTGTATACCTCTTTACCCGCTGGCGAAACGGTTGCATAAGCTTGCTGCTCGCTATACCATCAATTTCATTCTGAATGCTTCTTTAAGTGTTGTAATAAAATGACTTTATTTTCGTTTGGCGACAAATTAAAATAATTATTTAAAAATATGAATAGATATAGTCTTTTAAAGTACATCAGAATGTTTTCAGGGGCTTCAGAATTTTTTTAGGGACTGTATGAATTTTTTGGGGAAAGTCCATAGTCTTAGAAATATGTCAGAATGTTTTCAGGGACTTCAGAATTTTTTTAGGGACTGTATGAATTTTTTGGGGGAAGTCCATAGTCTTAGAAATATGTCAGAATGTTTTCAGGGACTTTAGAATTTTTTAAGGACTGTATGATTTTTTTGGGGAAGAGCCCACAGTCTTAAAAATACGTCAGGATGTTTTCAGGAACTTTAGAATTTTTTTAGGGACTGTATGAATTTTTTGGGGAAAGTCCATAGTCTTAGAAATATGTCAGAATGTTTTCAGGGACTTCAGAATTTTTTTAGGGACTGTATGAATTTTTTGGGGGAAGTCCATAGTCTTAGAAATATGTCAGGATGTTTTCAGGGACTTTAGAATTTTTTAAGGACTGTATGATTTTTTTGGGGAAGAGCCCACAGTCTTAAAAATACGTCAGGATGTTTTCAGGAACTTTAGAATTATTTTAGGGACTGTATGAATTTTTTGGGGAAAGGACACAGTCTTAGAAATATGTCAGGATGTTTTCAGGGACTTTAGAATTTTTTAGGGACTGTATGATTTTTTTGGGGAAGAGTCCACAGTCTTAAAAATACGTCAGGATGTTTTCAGGAACTTTAGAATTATTTTAGGGACTGTATGAATTTTTTGGGGAAAGGACACAGTCTTAGAAATATGTCAGGATGTTTTCAGGGACTTTAGAATTTTTTAAGGACTGTATGATTTTTTTGGGGAAGAGTCCACAGTCTTAAAAATACGTCAGGATGTTTTCAGGAACTTTAGAATTATTTTAGGGACTGTATGAATTTTTTGGGGAAAGGACACAGTCTTAGAAATATGTCAGGATGTTTTCAGGGACTTCAGTATTTTTTTAAGGACTGTCTGAATTTTTTGGGGAAAGGCCACAGTCTTAAAAATATGTCAGGATGTTTTCAGGGAATTCAGAAATTTTTTAGGGACTGTTTGATTTTTTTTGGAGAAAGTCCATAGTCTTAGAAATATGTCAGAATGTTTTCAGGGACTTCAGAATTTTTTTAGGGACTGTTTGATTTTTTTTGGAGAAAGTCCATAGTCTTAGAAATATGTCCGAATGTTTTCAGAGACTTCAGAATTTTTTTTAGGGACTTCAGAATTTTTTAAAGGACTGTATGAATTTTATGGGGGAAGTCCATAGCCGGTACGACCGCCTCACGAGACCTGGGTGAGACGTCCGAGGGACAAGGTATCGTCCTCGAGAGGCCCCACCGGTGGATGTCCACGTGCAGTTGGATATTAGACACGTGGAGGCTTCAGAAAACTTGCAGTTTAAGATGCATATGTTGCTGCAGTATCGATATACGGACAGTCGATTGAATTATGCTGAGGTAAGAAGAAAAGAAGGGATATTTAAGTTTGTAGTTATACTATGGGGTAGGTGGCTCAGTGATATCGAGTCGGCCTGTGGATCTTGAGAACCCTGGTTTGATCCTCACAGTCGACAAACAATTTTCATCAATTTATAACTACCCCTGTGGCTCCCCCTCCACTAATGATTTGACGGCTGGTAACCGCACTTCACGCGAAGAAATATATCACTGACCGAGATCTGCATAGGCAGAGTGCCACACCTAGTAATGGGTAAAAGGCGTGATGATATATTTATTTTATTTATAGTTATACAAGGTAGTGATTTTCTTATCTTTTTAATTCATTTTCTGTTTTTACTATAGAGTGTCCAACTGCAATTGTGTGGAATTCAGTTTCAAAAACAAGCGCAGAAGATACTCCCTTCCTTCCTCATATCTCAAAAATTAAACAAGTTTTGAAAATGCGCTCAACGGCATTGAATTCCCCGTGTCCGAATTGACTTGTAAGCAAATTTTCATGCAATTTTATGCAATTTTATTTTTTAAATTATTTCCTAAGGTTTTGGTTTTTTCAGATTTTAATTCAATTTTCCCAAAAATCCTTAATCCTAGGAATATTGTAACGAAAATTTACATACATATGTATTTTGACCCACTGAATCCAGTGGTGAAATGTTTAAATGCATAAATCTTATAGTTTTTGAGAAAATGTCAAAAAACCTCTTTTTGCGATTTTTTTGGCGAAATTTGGAAAAAAAATAAAAATCGCTGAAACTATGTTTATAAGTTAACTGAAGCACGAGAAAGTCAATGCCGTTGACCGTATTTTCATATCGCTTGTAGTTTTTGAGATATAGGCTCGGAAAAGCACAAAATCTGAATAAAATTAACAATTTAACTTTTCCGGAGCGTATATCTAAAAAATTAAACAAGATATGAAAATGCGCTCAACGGCATTGAATTCCCCGTGTCCGAATTGACTTGTAAGCAAATTTTCATGCAATTTTAAGCAATTTTAATTTTTTAATTATTTCCTAAGGTATACCCCTGTGTTTTTTTCAGATTTTAATTCAATTTTCCCGAAAATCCTTAATCATATTGTAATGAAATTTTACATACATATGTATTTTGACCCACTGAATGCAGTGCAATATTTAAAGTCCTAGTTTTCATGTAAATTTAATGTTTACATACTTATATTTTTGTTTAAATATCTAAAATACTCATAAAATTCAAATGCACTGAATTAAAAATACAATTTTTAATAAATATAATTAAATATATAATATTTTCAATAAATAATAAGTTTTGTGCAGAGAATGCACTCGAAAACATTTTGATGTGCACTGGTTTGGTCTTAATAAACAAGTACAGCGCACGCGCCGGCTGTCCGCAGTTCAAATTTTTCGAAGTGACAGGTAGTTTTGCTGTATGAAAATTAGTGATTTTGAGTGAAAATATGATTAAATATTAGTAAAACACAGTGTCCATCGTAAGTATAGATGTTTTCTGGTGATCTTGATATACTTTTCACGTGGACATATAGTTTTTGGTAATTACTAATTTTCGTTGCATAAGTTGCTTTGCACGTTACCTATAGAGAAGGCAGTCACATAGAAATATTACATTTTAACAAATACATTTCGGATAATTGGCTTTACCATTATGTAAAAACATGAATAAAAATCACTACAATATTTAAAATAAATTTAGTATGACGCCGGGTGTCGTTGAGTGTAGGTGCGCATAAAATAATCGTACTTTATAACAAAACATTTATTATTATTGTTTTCGATAGACATTTGTTTTTAAAAATAGTGTAAAAATCTACTTTATAATATACACCATAATCATTCATTTTATGAATGATTATGGTGTATATTATAAAGTAGATTTTTACACTATTTTTAAAAACAAATGTCTATCGAAAACAATAATAATAAATGTTTTGTTATAAAGTACGATTATTTTCGATCCCCACAGCCGACAAACAATTTTCACCAATTTAAAAATTTACCCCTGTGGCTCCCTCTCCACTAATATCTTTGAGGGCCGTGATTTGACGGCTGGTAACCGCATTTCACGCGACAAAATATATCACTTACCGAGATCTGCTTAGGCAGAGTGCCACACCCAGTAATGGGTAAAAGGCGTGATGATATATTTATTTTATTTATATTCATTTTATTAGTTGATTTTACTAATTGTTAATTATTAATCTAAACAATATTCTATTCATTTCTAGTATTTTTCTCAATTTTTAAATTTCACCAATTACAGATATAATTTAAATATTATTAATAGCAAATATACATACATAAATAGTTAATTTAAATATCGATTTTTTCAAGAATTTGGTTTGTTCAAACGATAAATTTGCCGAAGTGAACAGGTTCGTTACGCAATTGTAGTATAGCATGACCGCGTGTATTTATTTATTCTCATCTACGGCGTTTACCAGTACAGTCTTAATAATTTGTACTCATATTTCAGCCATTTTGTAGTCAGTGACCAAGTTAAAATTGAAGTGAAAAGTTGTGCGCGATTAAAATCTCGAGTGAAAAGTGTTTGTGAATAGTGTTGTGCCCAGAGATGGTTCCAGGTTCCCGTGGGCTGTTGCTGAAGCCATGCTAAAGCCTTCTACATGGTAGGTTCCTTTTTTAAAGCATTTTAAAACTATTCTGTTGATTGTTTTCTCTGTTATAATTATTCTCGTTTATGTTTAAATGTACTAATATATTTTTTCAATTGTTGCAGGTTCTGGAGAACTTACAGGGGGCTAAGGTCAGTAACAACATACATGTGCTTTCTTGTCTATCTCTTTTTTGCAGTAGTACTGTAGGAGTAATTCTATTTACTCATAATTAAATATTTCTTACTTCATAAATGTGATTCTTAACCTGTATCAATATTTGCTATTTATTCAATAATATTTTTTTGGGACTTTTAAATAAATAAATACAGGATAAAATCACATTTATACATATATCTTTATTTCCGAAGCACATGTCGCATCCACGTGTAGTTAGTTGGGCCGCGCGTCGAACATCGAATATCCGCAATTAAAACCGAAGTATTACCTAATGTCGCGCGTACTCGTAACTTTGTTATATACATTAATAATTTATTTATAGTAGATTTTTATTGAACCTTCGTTCGTTTATAATTATTAAATTAAATTAATTGAAAACGTTTAAAGTTCGCGACAGATTAATTGCTTTAAGATTATATTTGGTTAAAGAATTTTTAAACAAATAAAGTCAGCACAAAGCAATATGAGACACGAGCCTTAAGAGCGGGCTTGTATGGATACAGGAACCACATGGTGTTTCTGTGGTTTTATGACACCTTCTGCAGGCCTGTGGAGCCTCCTAGAGGGCCTTCAATCTGCTATCAACAGCCTGTATCTGTGAAGAAGACGTCCGATTTTATTCATACGATTTACTCGCGAAATATTAAATGTTTTTTATAGTATAATTAGAATAACACTTTGATATTTAATTTTAAAACACACACCTGTGTTTTGTTGATGAATGAAGTAAACTTCGCGAATTTTGTTCGGATTTGGGTCGGTTTGCGTGATTTTAAATCAATTTAGGCTAGTCTGGTTTTTACATGGAGAGTTTTGAATTGAATTTTTAGGCGTTTAAATTATATATACAGTCCCAGAAAAATATCTAAATTTCTTATAAGATTGTTGTTTTACAAAAAAATAGAGTCCTTTAAATAATTCACAAAATCTCTAATAAATTTTTTGAATACTTGTAAGATTGCATATATTTCAGAAAAAATGCTAATATCTGTTTAATAATTCATACAGATATTAAATATTTTTTAAACTATCTTTAAGATTGTAAATATTTTTTTTTAATTTAAAGCTTTTTATTGTAAGAATTTAATGAATTAATTTAATGGTTATATTTTTATAAATTGAGGCCTTAGGTTCAAATCCTGATCCTCACATTTTTTTTGTTTATTAAAGGTTTTTAAAATGAAAGATATTTTTGTTGAGATCTGCAATTAAATATAATTAACAATGCAGATAATTATTTAATTATATAATTACGCCTACATAACATTTAGATATTGCGGCACTTGCCGGGGTTGATTGCGAGGGGTATTTGATTTTTTGATTTATTTGGAAATTAACGTAGTTTTTCTGACCTGTTGTCAGCAAATTTTTATTTTTCTAAAATTAATTATATATAACTAGTAATTGAACCCTTATTATTTATTGATTGATTTATAATATTAACGTAGTTTATTAACAAGTGTCATACAAATTTTTATCCCGAACCCTTCACTACGTCCGCCGCTGGGGATGGCTTTGGCCTCTGGCGTGGTTTACACGTTGAGTAACCTTTGACAACCCCTCTTTGGCCTTGAACTAGGTCCGCCGCTGAGGATTGCTTTGGCCTCTGGCGTGATTTACACGTTGAGTAACCTCTGTCAACCCCTCTCTGGCCTTTAACTTTCTCATTTTTGCAACCTACTCAAAAGATACCCTGGAAGATGCTTTAAATTTTCACCATGTAAAATCAGACTAGAATTTTGACTTCGATACAAACATAAATTCTTTTTCAGGTGAACAACGCACAATACACATATTTCGCGTAACGTTTTAGCTTTTGTTCGCTCGTCGCCGCGTTACTCCGGCGTTGGGGGGCCGCCAAACGTGCGGCCTATTACAACATATTTTTGTATATTTGTATTATGTATGTATTTCTCGGGTGTAACCCGTCCTAGTAGGCGGAGCACCCACTGTATACACTAATCTTTTTTCTATGAGAGAATTTTCAGGTACATTTTACAACAATAAATTATATTTTAAGTTAGACATAGTATAGGCAGGAATATTTTAATGATTTTATCACAACATTAATTTACTTTCAGTTTAAGATATTTTATTGTTCGGGCGCGAAATAATTCAAAATCTGATCTCGTTTCAGATATCGATGTTATTTTTATTTTTCTCGCGTAGTGAATTTTTTTTTAGTTTATTCCGGAAACTATTCAACAATTTAAGTGCCGTGTTTTTTACTATCATATGGTAAGTAAACTTTCAAAATAATAATATTTAGATTTTTTTTTTAATAAATCTGAACTTTTGCAGGGGCTCTATTTCAGAAACTAAACAAAATATGAAGATATATTTAACGGTAATGTTAATTTCTCGTGTCCGAATTAACTCGTAACTATTTTTTTTCCAATTTAATGTTTTTCAAGATCACTCATTGAATCCAGTGGTACGCTGTCCTAGTTAGTGCACATGGCTACTAGTTTTCAAGAAAATGGTAAAAATTATTTGTTGTTTTTTTTTGTTGTGTAAATAAAAATAGCGTTGTGTGAATGACCGCGGTCCGTTTAAATATAAGTCCAATTAGATATAATCCGGGTAGGTAGTTATAAGTTATTAGTTCTCTTCTTCTTCTAACTTTTTTTTTCTCAGTTTATTTCTGTGATGCCTGAAGGACAACTAATATTTTTTATATTTTAATAACAAAATTATCTGCAAAACTCATTTACAAAATTTACTGTAAATATTTATATTGAATGGCTTATCATTTTAGAGGTTTCTGATTCAATTCGTTACTATATTTAAAATTAATTCTGTGTTGTAAATCGATATACTGTATTTAACGGTGAAATATGTCTTCTATTGTGATCCACAATTGCAGATCTGTCCCACTCAGAAGTGTATAAAGGTGCAATGATATTTAGTAAGAATATTCTAAATTATTTTGAGCTCGGGGGTGGTTGGGCGGCTAAAATAAAACAACGCATTTCTTGTTTTATTTTTAACGAGTTCTGAAAAATATTTAATAAAAAAAAATCCAAATAAGCCAGAGGCTGATTGATTGAGTGGTAAAAAATAATTGTTAAAAGTTACAATTATGTTTAATATTTACTTACAAGTTCATAAGTGAGAATTTCTGGGTTTAAATGTCGCGGATAAAGGCGCAATGATATATTTATTTAAGGTAGATTAATTTTAAACCACACAGTGTTGCAGCACAAAAACAATGAGTGAATCTCGAAAACTGTAATCAGACAAAGGTTGTTACGGCTTAGTGCTTGTTACAATTTCTAATTGAATTTTAATTTAAAAAAGTGGATTTATTTGTGGTTGTCGTAAATATATGTCACCGGCGACTTGAACGACCGATACAACGAGCACAATTTTTAGCGGTGAACTTATTTTACGCCCAATCTAAAAGTTTCATTTAATTATTTCCTGCCTGTTTTAACTTTATATTTAAATATCTGATGTGGACACCACATGACTTCCTTGTACGCGTATTAAACTATAGATATTTTTTTAATTGCACATATTTCACATTAACTCTTTTATTTTTTGTTCTAATCCATAGCAAACTTAATTTAAAAAAAAATCAAAAAATATATAATATTTAAATTTAGATATCTCGTTTATGCAAAAAGATAATTTAAAAATTGTTAATGTGCTAGACGCAGAATTTAATTCTCTAAAACTTTTATTTGCAGCATTTATTTCTAAAATTTAAATAATACCATTTTTTTCAAGGAAAACTGTTAGCAGCTTCATGTAATGTGCCACTTCCGGTTAGTCTATTTTAACCAAAATCTATTATGTTATTTCCATTGATATAGTAGTCTTATATACCAAATTTGGAAAGTTTTAAATTATATTTGAATATAGTTTTTCATGAAAATATATTATAGGCTTCAAGTAAAGTACCACTTCCGGTAGTTGTATAATGACCAAAAAGGGAGGTGCACAACTAGATGTTATAACAGTCCTAAATACTTTCTACGGCTTACCGTTTTTGAGTTATGCGAGGTACACACGTACGTACAGACGGCACGACGAAATTAGTCAAAATGGATTCAGGGAGGGCTAAAACACCTATTTCCGTTGAAATCTGAGAACCGAAAATTTTCGCGATTACAATACTTCCTTTACTTCGTACAAGGAAGTAAAAATGAATGTCGTCCGTACATAATATATTCTTTATTAAACTAAAACGTTTTACTATATACAATAATTTACATAAAAATTACAATCAAATATATAAAAAAAAATATCATAATATCAAAGACATACAATAATAATAATAATACATAGGACACGTGTACATACAGCTGTCAACGTTACAAGAAACTCTCGTCGAAATCAGTCTTCTTAGTAAGTACAACGAATTAAAAAACTATTAGCGAAATAATATATAAATCTCACTTGTTTCCCCGTCCTCCCCTAGCGTTGACAGTTGTTGTATCAGTGGCGTGAAATTCGATACAAGCCAGTAAAAGTAATGATGTACTTTTACAGAGTTTCTTCTATTTTACGTTTGTGTGTTTGTTGTGTTGGAAGCAAAGGAAGTGCATCTTTCAAACTCAAATAGCCACTCAATCTGGATGTTGCATATTCCTACAAAAATATCGCATTTGTTAATTATTTTCATAATATTATACTGTTAACAGTTGAATAAAACTAGTATTCTAATAATGACCCTACTTATAATACAAACACAGAAAGAACGACATTTTATTTTAAAATTCTTATTAAAAAATAAATAACAATTCTCAAAGTTAAAGTTTAAAAATAAATATCTTTAAATTTAAATAAATAAATAAAAAACCAAAACATATTATCTTTGTATATGACCCTACTAAAGTAAAGAATAAAGAAAATGTGAAATATTCTCATAAATCGGAAAATGTCGCATATTCTTTACTTTACTTAAAATCGATTGTCGTCTAATGCAATAGAGATAACGTAATGCGATTTTAAATCCTGCTTGTTAAATTTGCTACATTTTGTATTTAGCGTTTTTCGGGGTCTCAACAACAACCCGAGAAAAGCCAAGGTCAAACTAAAAAAAGTGTCAAATTTTAACTTTTTTTTGCTTTAAATTGAGTTTTCAGAGTTATTTTCGCTTCAGAAATAAATGAAAAAAATCGTAGATGTTCTCTGATTAGTGTAGATTAATGATCTGTTACCGAAAGTTAAACTAAAGTCATGTAAGTAGGCCCAAACAATTTTTTTCCAAAAACATGTCAAAAAATCAATCTTTTATGGATTGCCGCCAGCAGAGAAATATATCTATAAAGTTGGTAACCATCTAAACCTTGTTTTTTACTTCCTTGTACGAAGTAAAGGAAGTATTGTTATCGCGAAAATTTTCGGTTCTCAGATTTCAGTGGAAATACGCATTTTGGCCCTCCCTGAGTCCATTTTGAGTAATTTCGTCGTGACGTCTGTACGTACGTACGTATCTCGCATAACTCAAAAACTGTAAGCCGTAGAAAGTATTTAGGACTGTTATAACATCTAGTTGTGCACCTCCCTTTTTGGTCATTATACAACTTCCGGAAGTGCTACTTTACAAATCATAGATGAAAAACTATATTCAAATATAATTTAAAACTTTTCAAGCTTGGTATATAAGACTACTATATCAATGCAAATAAGATAATAGATTTTGGTTAAAATAGACTAACCGGAAGTGGCACATTACATGAAGCTGCTAACAGTTTTCCTTGAAAAAAATGGTATTATTTTAATTTTAGAAATAAATGCTTCAAATAAAAGTTTTAGAGAATTAAATTCTGCGTCTAGCACATTAAGAATGTTTAAATTAGCC
Source organism: Pterostichus niger (assembly GCA_947425015.1). NCBI lineage: Eukaryota > Metazoa > Arthropoda > Insecta > Coleoptera > Carabidae > Pterostichus > Pterostichus niger. Next base: position 21,345,413 of record OX380351.1, on the reverse strand, counting down.
TTTTGCATAAGCGAGATATTTAAATTTAAATAGTATATATTTTGTGTTTTTTTAAATTAAATTTGCTATGGATTAGAACAAAAAATAAAAGATTTTATGTCAAATATGTGCAATTAAAAAAATATCTATAATTTAAAACGCGTACAAGGAAGTCAAGTAAAGTAGCACTCCCGGTAGTTGTATAATGACCAAAAAGGGAGGTGCACAACTAGATGTTATAGTAGTCCTAAATATAAAGTTTCAATTTTCTACGGCTTACCGTTTTTGAGTTATGCGAGATACGTACGTACAGACGGCACGACGAAATTAGTCAAAATTGATTCAGGAAGGGCCAAAACACCTATTTCCGTTGAAATCTGAGAACCGAAAATTTTCGCGATTACAATACTTCCTTTACTTCGTACAAGGAAGTAAAAACATTTAAAAAGTTTTCATTTAATTCTGAAATGATTATTTAAACGTGAACTATTGCATTAATAACACAAACATAATTATAAATTATATATAATCAAACATTTTTTTAGTAAAAAAAAATACTCACATGATGGCAGTGTTAAACACTACTCTATAAACAAAAGAACACATAAAACATATCGTAATAAAAACAACAACAACAAGAAAAGAAATACATACTATCAGCGGGCCAATGAAAATTCAAATCAGAAAGTATGAAACAACTTACCCAATAACCAAATGTGATTTGTGAGGAACCAGCGTTCACAATGGACCAGAGACCCCAAAACAAGTGGCTAGCTAACGAGTACGTTCTTATTTCCGATAAGATTGTAAGAGGAGATTGATTTGATCCTGTTTCTGCTAAATAATTTTGTATAAAATGTAGTTGTTGCTGTTCTGTCGGATAGTTGGCTTTGTTTTCCTTGTAGTACGGCGCTGACGGCTCAGTGTAATCGTACATCCATTCCAGCATGTGGTTTGCTACATCGAAGCCTCTGTAGTTGTATGAACAATATTCGAAATCTACGTTTTCATGGGAAACACAAAAACAAACATGTATTATTTTTTATTGCTTTCATCATAAATTCAACAAATTGTACAAACGTTTCACAATATTTGAAACAAATTTAGACAAAATGACATTGTTTAAAAGTAAGTGATTAGTGCCGCTTGGGCGTGACTGTCTTATTTCAAATATTGTGAAACGTTACTCATCTATAAGTTTATTTCAAACAACGCACTTGTAGTTAACGTTGGATGTAATTTAGTTTCATTATTAAAGCCCGGATTTTTAGGCAATTGCCTAGATTCAAATTTTAATATACTTCAGGCAATTTCGTTTTTCTATACATAGGTAATATGTTTACGTGTAATGGAAAGTTTTTTTTTCGTGCCTTAGAGCCTATTTTTTCTATATTTTGGTTATTGTGCCTATTTTGCCTTATACAGCCTATTTTGCCTATTCTAACTTTTATTGAGCAGACAAGGTTTATCATCTACTTCAGCACTCGACAAAGTGTTTCAACCTAACCTATAAGATTTAAAGTACTTACTTTAATCAAGTTTTTGTGTGTGAATTTAAAATTCCGAAAGAAAAACGTTTTTTAGTCAAAATTTTACGTGGCAATTCAATTGTGTCTTTGCCATTAATCAATGGAGCTGAGGTAACTTTAGACGATATGGCTAAATATAAGAACGCTCCTGTCACATTTTGTGATGTCAAACGAAGTTTTCAGCTTACAAGCAAGTTCTGACAGACCGAAGACAGTCCCTTTCCGAAAATTTCATAGAGCAATTGCTCGTAATATTTTGTGAATTAAAGTATACTACATAATTTGAATTTGCATAATAGTTAATAAAATGAGAACCCTACATTATTATTTTTTAGATTGTGTTAATTTTTGTTTAAAATGATTATTTTTTTCTAACGAAGAGTAGATACGAGTACCAATATTAGAAAAAGGTTTCGTTTATTTTTTTTAAAACAAATTATTTACATTTAGGCTGCCTAAAATCCCGTCTATTTTAGAGTAATTACCGGCCTATATGCCTGCTTATTTCCGTGTTTTTAAGAGCCTAAATATCCGGGCTTTATTCATTATTATTCATGCAGAATTATTTTACTGTAGCTTTTTTAAACTTCAATATAAAAACAGATTATTCGCCTTATTAACTAGATCCCAATTTTAATTTGTAATTAAATAAATGATAGAGACAATCTCTAGTGAATTAATGAAGCTACAATGAAAATAAAACCAACCAAGTTGAAATATTCCCCCAAAATGAAAGTGACAACAACGAAAAGTAATAACCATCTTGTCTTACGGCTAACTTACAATTTAAATAAAATTTCAAACAATTCACCGAGTTTCGCCGCTAGGATGTCGCCCGACAGTGTTGCTTGCTAGCCTGCTAACTGCAAACAAACCCTACGGTGCCGTCAATGTCAAAACAAATAACCTTACCAATTAAAACCAACTTTGGTTCTGCGTTGTTCTTGTCCGAGTCTTCGTGCAGCAGGATATTGCCTTCTTGGAAGTCATTGTGACAGAAGACCACTGGCGACGGCTGTAACGAGATGATCTTGTTGAGATAGTTTAACTCGCTGGCCAAGTCTAGCTTCTTGAGGAACTCGGCGCCCTCGGGCACTTGTATGTCAAGCAGCTTCTTCTGACAAGTCACTTGCCAGCGTTGCATGGTATCCCACAACCAGCGAGGCTCCTTACCCAATGGCACCTTAAACCGAACATGAGCAATTATTTATGAAATAAATTCAATTCAGGAGGTTGATTCTGTATCTTGCGTGAGCAGTTGCGTGATTAAATTTTGCGTTAGTACAATGTATGACGTCACCGATTATTTTCTGGTGTCGTGCATAGGGAATTCCGTGCTTTACGTTTTCCCGTCAAGTTTAGTGTTGGTAATGGTTTTGAAACTATAACTGTCAGTTGCAATCACATGTCATTGTTTGTCAACATCATTTTGTAGTTTGTTTATACGATTTTATGATGGCAGAAGATAGAAAACGTGATATGAACGCTACAGAGGAGCAAAAACAAATTTTAATAAACTTTATGGCAGATATGGCGTTGATAACGCAAAATGACAAGAAAGTAAAAGACAAACATAATGTTAGAATGAGACAGGTAGTGTCGCAAGTAAGAAACAGGAGCTACGGAGGTCACGCATCTATATTTGCGTGTCTCGCAAGAAGTGACGTCATACCCATTAGTTGTTTAAATGTCCGATAGATGGTTTACTATATGCATGTGACATATCTGTGTTAGTATGGGTGCCGCAAGTAGTCACGCAAGATACACAATCAGGCTCCTGGCAGACACTTGACATACCTCCATGGTGTGCACCTGGGCCATCTTCCTAGCAATACAAGCACTAAGCTTGCCATCACTTAACTCGCGAGTCTTCAACGGCCGTGCAGCGATGTATTGCTCGATTCGACCTCCAGGGAAAACTCCGTGAAGCTTAGGTCCTAAACCACGCTCACTTAACAACGTAAACACTACAGACTCGGTGATCAGTGCCTCTAGAGCACGCTCTCCATGCATCTGGCCGTACACCCGGATCAGCACCTGGTTGGGCACTCCACGTCGCTTCTCGGAGGGGAGCCATACATGATACAGCCAGTTGGATAAACCTCCACTGAAACAAAATCAAATAAATAAATATATCATCACGCCTTTTACCCCCATCACTGGGTGTGGCACTCTGCCTAAGCAGATCTCGGTAAGTGATATATTTATGCGCGTGAACTGACCGTCAAATACCGGCCCCCAAAGATATTAGTGAAGGAGGAACCACAGGGGTAGATTTTTTTAAATTGGTGAAACATTCACATAAATTACGTCTTTTCATTAGCCGTAGCAGATCTTCATTAATGATGCAAACACGGCTCACAAACATTATGTTTTATACGAAATTTAATTATTTTTTTCAAGGTTTACTTATGTTCAAGGTATTTTATTCGAATAAAAAATATTTTGTTTTTTGTCCCAGTTTCTTGATATAAGAAGGTCATATACAGTTTATTTAACATATACTAGGTGTCTCAAAAACAGGGTTCGTAAATATCATGATATTTATAATAAATATCAAAATATCTGATATATAGGATATATATCAGATAAATATCACTTTTTGGATATTTATTTTTTAATTTTAGTTTTTGTACACATTTATTATCACAATAGGAAATACAAAATAAATTATTACTCCTAAATTAAAAATTAACATAGGTAATGAAAAAAAGTAAATATACATTGAATGGATACACAAATATTATATAGTACTAAGAATAGTAAGAATATTTAAATAATCCTATATCCTAAATAGGGGCAAATCATCATCTTCTGATGAACTTCCTGAACATACCGTTGCACTTGGCCAAATCCATTCTAAATTAGTTTTTTTTGTAGTTTCTTTTTGGTTTAAATATTTAAACATAAAAACTAATTTAGCGGCTTTGTCGTTACCGAGACGATTACGTAATTGAGATTGGACAATGCCAAAAGTGGAGAAATATCGTTCCAGCCCTGCTGTGGCTGCCACAGCAGTGTGTAACTGTTCACATAGTTCAATAAATGTACTTTTATTTGGCCACTCTGACTCATTGATAGTTTTGTATTTGTATTTCTAAAATGAGTACCAAATAAAAATTTTGGAAATGGTTCAGACTTTGCCGTTAATGACATCACAAATGGCACACAATTTGGATTTATGTCGTTGATGTGAAGTTAGTCAAAAGCTAGTAAAGTAAGAATTATCTAGAATATAATTTTAACAGAATTAATGAAAGTAATAATGAGAGGTATACTGTATTTATTATAGACTATTTGAAATATTTATATAATGGATATATATCATTGCAAAAATATGACGATATATATCAAAATAAATATCATGATATATATCAATCGATATATATCTTCGAATCCTGCTCAAAAACTAGTTTTCCCTTTTACAGGGTGTTTCATAACTTCGAGTAATACGTTAATGGTATATGTCGTTTGATATGCTGATTGCGAATCTAAAATTATTTTTTTTAATTCGAAAAATTAAGGGTTGTTTATCTAAAACATTTTTTGTAGTACTGCACTGAATTCGCTTTCCTAGGACGTACTACGAAAGAATAATTACACAATTCAATTATTGGCATTTATTTATAATATAATTTTATTTAATTAATAACTTTAACATAATCATCCACCCAGTGGCAGTGGCAACGAAACATTTTGGACTGGGAAACATGGAAAATAATTTAGCGATTTAAAAAAAATTATTTTTGATTCATAATCAAGCATATCTAATAACATATACCATTAACGTATGTACCTGAAGTTATGAAATACCCTGTATAAAGCAATTACATTTATATTACGCATTTAGACGAGTTTTAAAATACACAAAAAGTAAAAATATTCCGGTATAAAATAATCAGATAATAAAGTATAATTAATTATCACTAGCAGTATATTAAGTTCAACAATATTCTCTTGGGTTTTTTAACATTCAAATTTTCCGAAATGCAAATCATTTTTGCACAATAAAAATGCTAATTAATTCTAAGAAAAATATAAATAATATAATTTAAAAAAATTAATAAACACGTTTGTCGTCGCCAAACAACAACAACATTCAAAAACAAAATATAAATGATTGTTTTTCCAGTCACATACATTATTATTTATTATTTATGTATTGTTGGTCACACTGTGTAGGTATAAATATTTGTTTGTTTCATGAAAATATGTAAATATATTGTGTTTTAACATATGTATATTATCAGTGACTATGTTTATTTTTAGTAATTGATTAGCTATCGCTTTATTTCGTGAGTATTTATTATTAATACTGACATCAATTACTTTTCTCTGATGACTTGAAAAAAAAAATCTGATGTGGACACCACATAACTTCCTTGTACATGTATTAAACTATAGATATTTTTTTAATTGCCCAAATTTAACATTAAATCTTTTATTTTTTGTTCTAATCCATAGCAAACTTAATTTTTTAAAAAATCAAAAAATATATAATATTTAAATTTAGATATCTCGTTTATGCAAAAAGCTAATTTAAACATTCTTAATGTGCTAGACCAGTGGTTCCCAACCTTTTTTTAATCGTGACCCTTTTTAGTTTTTTAAAAATGTTCGCGACCCCCCTTTCGCATATTTGATCAATAAAAAAAAATAAAAGGTTTGACAAAATATATTTTAGGACTTATATGGTTATATTTTTTCTCCTCAAAAAAGTCAAGGCGACCCTCCAAAAAAGCTAAGGCGATCCCCTTGTGGGTCGCGACCCACCGGTTGGGAACCGCTGTGCTAGACGCAGAATTAAATTCTCTAAAACTTTTATTTGCAGCATTCATTTCTAAAATTAAAATAATACCATGTTTTTCAAGGAAAACTTTTAACAGCTTCATGTAATGTGTCACTTCCGGTTAGTTTATTTTAACCAAAATCTATTATGTTATTTCCATTGATATAGTAGTCTTATATACCAAATTTGGAAAGTTTTAAATTATATTTGAATATAGTTTTTCATCTATGATTCAAGTAAAGTAGCACTTCCGGTAGTTGTATAATGACCAAAAAGGGAGGTACACAACTAGATGTTATAACAGTCCTAAATACCTCAACTTTCTACGGCTTACCGTTTTTGAGTTATGCGAGATACATACGTACGTACAGACGTTACGACGAAATTAGTCAAAATGGATTCAGGGAGGGCCAAAATATCTATTTCCGTTGAAATCTGATAACCGAAATTTTCGCGATTACAATACTTCCTTTACTTCGTACAAGGAAGTAATAAACATTTCAATGTTAAATAATGGTATTCAATTCCCTATAATAATTTTGCATCAAAAACGTGAAATAGTTTCTTGTAGATACATTTTTGTATCTTTTGAAAATGTTTATTGGTTCTCAAGATCATCCTGTGCCATGAAATAACAAAACAAATGTGATATTAATTAAAAGTTTATTTTCGTGTATATATGACAAACTGATTAAAAACAATAGCTTTTAATTGGTACAATTATTTTTTAATTACACCAATAAACATTAACGTAATTTTTCCGATTCTAAGTAAAGTAAAATTATAAAAATTAATGTGAAAAATGCAGAATGTCCTCTCTGCAATAAAACTATTTGACTTTTTACTTCCTTGTACGAAGTAAAGGAAGTATTGTAATCGCGAAAATTTTCGGTTCTCAGATTTCAACGGAAATAGGTGTTTTGGCCCTCCCTGAATCCATTTTGACTAATTTCGTCATGCCGTCTGTACGTACGTACGTATGTATGTACGTATCTCGCATAACTCAAAAACGGTAAGCCATAGAAAGTATTTAGGACTGTTATAACATCTAGTTGTGCACCTCCCTTTTTGCTCATTATACAACTTCCGGAAGTGGTACTTTACTTGAAGCCTATACTAGATTTTCATGAAAAACTATATTCAAATATCATCCAAAACTTTTCAAGCTTGGTATATAAGACTACTATATCAATGCAAATAACATAATAGATTTTGGTTAAAATAGACTAACCAGAAGTGGCACATTACATGAAGCTGCTAACAGTTTTCGTTGAAAAAAATGGTATTATTTTAATTTTAGAAATAAATGCTGCAAATAAGTTTTAGAGAATTAAATTCTGCGTCTAGCACATTAAGAATTTTTAAATTAGCTTTTTGTATAAACGAGATATCTAAATTTAAATATTATATATTTTTTGATTTGAAAAAAAATTAAGTTTGCTATGGATTAGAACAAAAAATAAAAGATTTAATGTCAAATATGTGCAATTAAAAAAATATCTATAGTTTAATACGTGTACAAGGAAGTCATGTGGTGTCCACATCAGATATTTTATGTAAAATAATTAGAAAAGCCAATAAATGGCAATGGCGCGTCCTTCAATTCACCACTCTGTAGATTAATTCACACGTGGCACACCTTGTTGTTATGATGCCGCACCAAAAATGTAATTATTATTATATTTTGATCCTATTTAATCCTTAAAGTTAGATAAAATATAATTTAAAGACGCTATTAAAGACGTGCAAATAATTATATGGCATAGCATACCTTGTTACACGACCATTATTTGACGGCTGATAACCACACTTGTATCTTTTACCCAGTTATGGAAAATGAGGCGTGTTATTTATTTATTTTATATTGTTATAAAGCACGAGACAATTGCATGGTTTGAAATGATTTTCTTGCGTGTAAAACGAAATTCAAATGTAAAAATAACTTTAGCGATTTATTTTGCATGATAACTTGTTATTGGTTACGTCAATGCACCAGTCAAGTTGGGTATAAGCTACAATATCTATTATTTTTTGTACATTTTTTATTTGAAAAAATGAGATCTGTTAGTAGGCGTAGGAAACTTCCGATGTTGTTTTATTCCAAAGGCCACTTGACAGACACAACACAATATTTATCTAAAATATAATTTGTAATATTATCTTTCCTGTTGCTTATAAGTGTATTAAATTTGAAACTGCGTATTAAATTATAATACTTATGATATGACAGATACAATGCTTGCTAGAACTAGAACAAAAACAATTATTTTTCTAAGAAGCTGACACAATAACTAAAACAACAAAAAAAAACAAGATAAATAGATAAATAATAATAATTTTATTAGGAATTTTTTTGTCTAAAGCAATTGAGTAAATAGGAAATTTTAAATGTAAAATATTTAACACTCACTCAATAATAACCGTTTCCCTCACTAGTAATGAAAATAAATAATTTTCCTCCCAACTAAATTGAATGAGGAAATTGACATGACATGATGACAAGGAAACGTCATGTGCATTTATACAGGGTGTTTCAGGACTTGAACAGCTTATTGCTGAGGTCATTTTGAGCTAAAAATGTCATATGAACATAGGTCCTATTCCTTCTAGTTACCAAAATACAAGAGGTTGAAGTTCTATAAATAACACGACATTTTCAAATTGTTGTAATTAAGATACTTTCGGAAAACAAGAGTTTTATTGAAAAGTCATAACTTTATTTGTCTTAATTAATTTTATTTATTAATATTAACATGCATTCGAGTTCAAGGCGCTCATTTTGAACACTTGCTGTAAATTTCTTTTAAATTTGTTATCTTATTTCATATCGTGTTAACTTATTCCATGTTTGGTTATGTTGTTCTGTGTCTATTTAATTGTGTCATTTTATGTTTTGTTCTCTAAATCGTATTCGTTAATATTAATAAATAAAATTAATTAAGACAAATAAGTTACAGGGTGGCGATTCAAGTAATATTAAAAAATTCCCTGACTTTTCCCTGACTAAGTAAAAAAATTCCCTGACTTCTAGAATATTGACTTATTTATGAATTTATGGTTACATTTCATATATTATATCATATATTGTAATATAATTGTTTTTTTTTTATTAAATTTATAGTAAAAGCAAAATCAATTTGTGTTTCTAAACAGGCAAAGACACAACCTTAAATATTGCATACAGAAAAAACATAGCGCGGTAGAACCGTTAGACAAAACAAAACAGTTTTCAATTAGTAAACATCCTTCGGTTATATTTTCATAGATGGCGGTTCTCACTCTTAAGAAGCAATAAAGGGTATTTGTTGCCAATAAAGGTATACTATCTATCTAATAAAGGGTATTCTGCCAATAAAATCTAAAAATAACTAAATACAGTTTGAAATAAAAGTTTGTAGTTATTTTTCTAAAATTAAATTAAAAAATTTAAAGAACAAAAAACTTTTTTCCCTGACATGGAATAAAATTCCCTGACTTTTTCCTGACTTTTCCAGAAATATAAAATTCCCTGACTTTTCCCGGTTTTCCAGGTTAGTCGCCACCCTGAGTTATGACTTTTCAATAAAACTCTTGTTTTCCGAAAGTATCTTGATTACAAAAATTTGAAAATGTCATGTTATTTATAGAACTTCAACCTCTTGTATTTTGGTAACTAGAAGGAATAGGACCAATGTTCATATGACATTTTTGGCTCAAAATAACCTCAGGAATAAGCTGTTAAAGTTGGTTACACTAGTCCTGAAACACTCTGTATACAATAATTTCTTGCATTGCAAACGTAAAAATAAAATTGTAACGTTGAAACAAATAGTATGTACTTACCTAATGTGCTTAAATCCTATATTTTGTGCGGAAATATTTTTCCATGCTCCATGTAAATAATCTCTGCAAATTCTCGCGGCCATCTCTCGCATTTCCACGCTGTCTCCGCACATCTGCTCATAATAAATACCCAAGTAAGTTTTTAAAATATTTCGATACATTACGTACAACAACCACACAGATTGCCTAGACCTAGGTTATAATAGACCCCACTGCAAAGCAAGAGTATAGCTCAGACTGCCAGAGGACAACAAGTATTTCAAAAGAATGTTAGATTTGTATAGAAATATGAACCCAGTGCCTGTGAGAAGTTATTTTCAAGTACATATATTTTGCGACAAATTTACACGGACGTGTGTTATATGTGGCAAAAATCGTTGTTTTTGCGCATGACTAGAACGAACTAACGATTTAAATTATATTTATAATTTTATTTTTCTACTCTTTCCTTACAGTTTTGCCATTTTTGTGGAATCATTTTTATCGAGTCGGCCTGTGGATCTTGAGAACCCTGGTTCGATCCCCACAGCCGACAAACAATTTTCACCAATTTAAATCTACCCCTGTGGCTCTCCCTACATTAATATCTTTGGGGGCCGTGATTTGACGGCTGGTTCACGCGCATAAATATATCACTTACAGAGATCTGCTTAGGCAGAGTGCCACACCCAGTAATGGGTAAATGGCGTGATGATATATTTATTTATTTTGATATTTAAGTAAATAGTTTATTGGCCTGTGGATTTGAGAACTCGGGTTCGATCCCCACAGCCGACAAACAATTTTCACCAATTTAAATCTACCCCTGTGGCTCTCCCTACATTAATATCTTTGGGGGCCGTGATTTGACGGCTGGTTCACGCGCATAAATATATCACTTACAGAGATCTGCTTAGGCAGAGTGCCACACCCAGTAATGGGTAAATGGCGTGATGATATATTTATTTATTTTGATATTTAAGTAAATAGTTTATTGGCCTGTGGATTTGAGAACCCTGGTTCGATCCCCACAGCCGACAAACAATTTTCACCAATTTAAATCTACCCCTGTGGCTCCCTCTCCACTAATATCCTTGAGGGCCGTGATTTGACGGCTGGTTCACGCGCATAAATATATCACTTACAGAGATCTGCTTAGGCAGAGTGCCACACCCAGTAATGGGTAAATGGCGTGATGATATATTTATTTATTTTGATATTTAAGTAAATAGTTTATTGGCCTGTGGATTTGAGAACTCGGGTTCGATCCCCACAGCCGACAAACAATTTTCACCAATTTAAATCTACCCCTGTGGCTCTCCCTACATTAATATCTTTGGGGGCCGTGATTTGACGGCTGGTTCACGCGCATAAATATATCACTTACAGAGATCTGCTTAGGCAGAGTGCCACACCCAGTAATGGGTAAAAGGCGTGATGATATATTTATTTATTTTTATATTTAAGTAAATAGTTTATTGGCCTGTGGATTTGAGAACCCTGGTTCGATCCCCACAGCCGACAAACAATTTTCACCAATTTAAATCTACCCCTGTGGCTCCCTCTCCACTAATATCCTTGAGGGCCGTGATTTGACGGCTGGTTCACGCGCATAAATATATCACTTACAGAGATCTGCTTAGGCAGAGTGCCACACCCAGTAATGGGTAAAAGGCGTGATGATATATTTATTTATTTTTATATTTAAGTAAATAGTTTATTGGCCTGTGGATTTGAGAACCCTGGTTCGATCCCCACAGCCGACAAACAATTTTCACCAATTTAAATCTACCCCTGTGGCTCTCCCTACATTAATATCTTTGGGGGCCGTGATTTGACGGCTGGTTCACGCGCATAAATATATCACTTACAGAGATCTGCTTAGGCAGAGTGCCACACCCAGTAATGGGTAAAAGGCGTGATGATATATTTATTTATTTTTATATTTAAGTAAATAGTTTATTGGCCTGTGGATTTGAGAACCCTGGTTCGATCCCCACAGCCGACAAACAATTTTCACCAATTTAAATCTACCCCTGTGGCTCCCTCTCCACTAATATCCTTGAGGGCCGTGATTTGACGGCTGGTAACCGCACTTCACGCGACAAAATATATCATTTACCGAGATCTGCTTAGGCAGAGTGCCACACCCAGTAATGGGTAAATGGCGTGATGATATATTTATTTATTTATTTTATTTTTATTCAATTCGGTACGATTGTTTGTTAAAGATCTCAGTGTGAATTTGAGAACACGGGTTCGATTCCCACTACCAACAAACAATTAAAACTACCCCTCCGCTAACATGTATAAGGGTCGTCATTTTACAGTTTTTTAAACGGAGTGAATATTTGAAAATTTCATAGTTAAAAAGTTTATTTTTTTTCTCTTATTAATGATGGTAAAGAGATCTATAGTATTTATAATTTTTATCTGAAACTTTTGTCTGTATATATTAGTATCAAAAAATTAAAATTATTTTTAAAAAAAATTCCATTTCACATCTTTATCTCATATCTGAAAAACATATATTTTAAATTTCCAAGAGGGCTTTAGTAACTACAATTTTTATTTGAAACTATTTTTGTTCATCTACAACTATTTAAGAATTAAAATGATTTTAAAATGTTCCACATTTTTACTCATATCTAGTGACCCTATGCACAATACCAATTAAAAATTTCGTTCAACATTAACAATGAAAGTAAAATAAATAATTCTGTATGTGTCAAATAACTTTTGTCCAAATGGTAGATGCTTCACTGATAATATTATCAAGAAAATAACAATATTGCAAATAAACACGTCACCAATGTCAAACTGTTTTATAACCTTGTGAAATGAATGATTGCCTTACCTTTTTTGAGGTGTACATCATTATATAAAGATAACCTTAAAAATCACTGTCAAAAACTAAAATAAAACTGAATGATGTAAGTACAGATTTTACAACCAACAAATAATAATATAGTTACAACTGTTGAACAATGAAGCACAATCTTTTTTACTTGAGCACAGTTTCAAATACAGAACAATAATGAAGAATACAGGCTGGAAAAGTACAATTTAAACCACAAAATCATGTGGAAAAAATCCCTTCTCTGCCACGATTTTCGTTTATCTATATCGCTGTCTTTTTCCAACCATCATTCCGTCTTTCTCTCGCAAGCTTATACTTTAGATATCACATACTTTTCGTCTAGCAACAATCACAATTTAATCAGTAAATTTTTGGACAAATACTAACACAATACATAATTGTGTAATTAAATTTTGATTTGCCATGATTAAAATATAATTTGTTTGCAATAATATGGACTTTGTAATGTTATTTGGGTGTGATGATCGATCCAATGGGTACAAAGTCTATGGATTGGAAGTTTGGCATTGAATTCACCTTTTTTGGAAGGTTTTGAGACGTCATGGGTACTCGTGGCAAAATACAGAGATGAATCAACTAAATTAGCATTATTTAAAAATATTATCTATTGTTTTAAAATCAAAACACGAATAAAGGGATTTATTTTGAGGTTATATAACCTCAATATGTCGATAATAAAGTTTTCTGCAAAATAGCTTCTTTATTAACAAAAAAAATAATAATAACTAATGAATCTTAGTACAGATCTGGTAATTCCAGTGCGTCATTCTTCTTGGTTTTGTTTATCAGATAGCAATGCTGCCAAATTTTAAAATAAATAATACGAGTCGAGCGTATTTGATGTTTTTAAAAACAACATTTATAAATAAGTTATTGATTTTTGCGACTTGAATCTGTAACATATTGCGTAGTAATTTGTATTACATAATATGAATTTATTTTTACCAATTTTTCAATTTAATTTGATGGTAGTTTCCGGTTTTCCCGTTTAATTGGTTCGGCGCTAGATTCTAGCTCACTGAACCATAACTATTGGGGAATTCTGATGTTCAAGTAGCGCTCTGCAATGAGCAATCTTGGTTGGAAAACATTTTTAGGGTATTTTTTATTTTAGCTGGTTGATAAACTAAATGAATTCATGGCATACTCTATTACTGGGTGTTGCACTCTGCCTAAGCAGATCTCGGTAAGTGATATATTTTTCGCGTGAAGTGCGGTTACCAGCCGTCAAATCATGGCCCCCAAAGATATTAGTGGAAGGGGAGCCACAAGGGTAGATTTTTAATTTGGTGAAAATTGTTTGTCGGCTATGGGGATCGAACCAGGGTTCTCAAGATCCACAGGCCGACTCGATATCACTGAGCCACCTACCCCAAATAATAATAATAATAATAATATAATATTACCCATGGCTTTCAACATTTTTAACGTAATTTTCGACATTTTCATATTTAATTTCTGTCTTTTAAAGCACGTAAAAGTAATTCTGTTTATTGATTTAGATGCATAATTTAATGCCCTAAAACATTTATTTGACGCGTTTTTGCTTAAAATAATTAGGAAAGCAGGAAATTGCATAAAACTGATTTCCCATGTTAAAGTCCTATGACCGGCTGAGCGAGTCACCAGCCTGTATATGTATTGTTTGCTCTCCTATTACAATATAGTTCATTGAACATTAGTTGTATACGCAGCAACAACACATCTCGTAATGGAATATATTTTATCTTTTATCTATGAAATCAAGTCTAGCCTTGGAATATTGCACATAATTGAAATATTTGATCGACAATCTGTGGAATATCTTCAGTGGTATCTTATAAGCAATTTTATACTCATTTCATTGAATTATATATTAATTCATCAATGCCTTGTAACGACATGGAATTTTACAAATTGTTATTAAATATTTTATCAGCTGATAAGAAATGAATTAAATCAGTTTATCGTTACCATGGCTGCGACAATTATTTACTCGAGGAATGTATGCCAAATGAAAGTTGAACAGAATGAAATTAAATTAATTTTAATACTACGAGTAGGTACATTAAACGTGTTTGTTTAAAATCTGCATGTGACAGTTAAATAAACGCTATGCAATTGTTTGCATGCATCATAACTAACTATTTGATAATTAATTACGTGTTAAGTCATTTAAAGATACACTGTTTAAAACACAAACTTAATAAAAATATAAAGACAAAATAAAATGACGATTATCAAATGTACAAATAAAAATAAATATATATATATTACCCATTATTGAGTATGGGTGGCACTCTGCCATAGCAAATCTTGATAAGTGCAGTTACCAGCTGTCAAAACACCCTTCCCCAGCCAGTAGAGAACGAATCACAAAGATAATTTGTAAATATAATATTATTTATGCTATTGAGTGAGACACTTTTCTTTTGCAAGTACAGTTACCAGCCGTCAAATCACGACCCCCCCCCCCCCTACCACACACCCAAAATATATTAACAAATAGTTGTAGACATGTCCGCTAGTCGTACTAATGCAACATTCTTCACACATATACACACTAGATCATCGAATCTTAAATCAAATTAAAATTATTGAAATTGTTATCATCTATTCATCTTCCTACTATTTTCCAGTGGCGTAACTAAATATATTTTTCCCAAAACATACATTTTCAATTATCAAAATAAGTTCCAAATTGTTCCACCAGATCTCACTGTTTCCAATATGGCGGTGAGACTGCATTTCCAAATTTGTTCTTAAATATATTTGAATTTTTCTAGAGTTTTTTCATTATATACCGATAGTAATACCACAAAATTAAGTAAATAAATTGAAAAATGAATATGTAGTTTGTGTAATGAGTGCTGTATTTTGTTCTTATCGCTTGTGTGTCGTGTTTTATACATTGTAATGTTTGTGAAGAGATTGAGGCAGGTCAGGCACATTGATTTTCTGTCAGACAGGTAATTTTATTTATTTATTCATTATTTACACGTTATTAACCACTATATATAAATATTATTTAATGAAATTATTGTATTTTACAAGGATTTATATGGCGATAAAACAATTATGACGAAAATAAAAAAATATTTAATTATTTTTTAGAGGTTATGTAATGTACTTGAAAATTATTTCTGTATTTATTTATATATTTAAAATATTACACCGCCTGTATCGTGTACGAATGATTTCATTGGGATTTCGAAAAGTGTAAAAGCTTTGTCTCTGCTTAAATTAGAGGAAAAAAGTCACATTTAACGATAAAAATTCATAGTTCACTAGATATGAGGGAAAATGTGGACAATTTTCAAATAATTTTAATTCCTAAATAGTACTAGATAAAGAGAAAAGTTTCAAATAAAAATTGTTCAAACTAAAGCCCTTTTTACACTAGATAATTAATATAATTTTTTTTTCGTGAAATTTTCAAGTATTGGTTCTATAGAGCTAATATTATTAAGTTGTGTGATTATTAAAGGTAATCATACCTGTAGTTTTTGACTAAAGTTAATTTATATTATGACAGAAAAATTCTGATGACGCCTGGATTCGAACCAGGGACCTTCCGCATACCGGGCAGAGATGCTAACCGCTACACCACGTCACCTGTGTTCGAAATATGGTATCAACTGAATTTTTCTGTCACAGTGTCTAAGCGTATTGGTTCTATATAAATTAAACCACGACAAATCGAATGTCGTTGAGTTCAACTTCATATCTCTTTTAGTTTCCGAGAGATATTGAAATGCGATTTGAATCTGTGTACTAGTATTTATTGTACTCCAATTAACTATTTTTTTTTTCAAATTTTTCCCGTAGCCTGACGGCCTCGTGGACTAATATTTTTCTTGCGTGACTTATTTGTAATATAACACACGAGTGGCATACGAAATTTTATCCAACAATTAAGACATTAAAATATAAATTTTGACACAATTGTCTACATTTCAAATAATATTCTAGTTAGCCATACTTTTTTGTTTTGTTGTCTAGGTTACTCAAATGTTTTAAATAAACAAAGTTGAAAAAAGGTTGCAGCTGTAGTATTCGAAATGGAAGACGAGAATTTTATTCCCGAAATAATCATTAAGGAAGCGGAAAAAGTGGTTGTTGATATTTTACCAAAAAAAGTCTAGAAGTTGAAAAAGAATTTGATATGTTTGAAGACTGGATGACAACTAGAAACGTCAAAGGTATGAATAAAAGTGTTTTTCATACGAACTTCTAGAGTTTTTTGGTAAAATATCAACAACCGCTTCTTCCGCTTCCTTAATGATTATTTCGGGAATAAAATTCTCGCCTTCCATTTCAAATACTACAGCTGCAACCTTTTTTCAACTTTGTTATATTTAAACTCAACAGTGAGTTACAAGTCATAATTTATACGTGACTTATAACTCACGTGTGACTTATAAACCACTTTACTAATCTAAAATGACAACAATCATGACTTTATAAGTAGTGGGCGTTGGATAAACACTCACCAATGCATTCCTCGAATAAAACCACATGCCAAAGCATAAAGCTTCCATCCCAACTATGCATAGATCATTTCTTTATTAGAAGAAAAATGTAGAATATTTGCACACGTATGTATTTTGAAACCTAACATCAATGAATTTGAAAACGCCCGCGCATTCTCCATGCAACATTCGCGAATTAAAGTAGCGTTGACGTCCGTCAGATCGCAGCAGCGGTATATTCGCGAATCGCGGTCAGCTCAATTCGCGTTCTTTTTTTCAACCCAGCAGTATGGCTGTCTCATATAACATCCACGTTCTTCTCATTGGATTTCGAAGTGAAATGAGTTTGAACCGCGCTGTGATCACCATGAGTGAGGGTGGATGATGTGTGTTAGTGCCTTATGGTGGTTTGTTTGCATTTCGACGACATGGAACGCCAGCTAAATAGTAAGTCAACTCTGTTTTACACAATTACTTTTCTTTGACCTAATTTTCACATTACTCTTAATATTTTGCCAGTCAGATCTGCAAGTTACTATCTAATGCTTGTATTTCACGTATTTATCTATGGACTTGTCCTGGAAATTAAATATTTTCAACGGGGTTTAAAATATTCAATATTTAGCCTAGAATTTTTATCAATTATATTTTTCATAAATATGTATAGAAGTGGTATGAAATACAAGTAAAATATAAACATTTTAAATACATCTTATTGTATTTTATTTGTCGTTGGTAACATGTAAACATGTACAAATAAAATATTTTTATCGAACAATACAAGTATTTAGTTAAAAATAATGTTAATAACATTTAGCCAGGGGTTCAGATGAATACAGTGTATTCGAGCATACAGACAGGGGTAGGTTTTTATTTTTGCGAATAATACACGTGTTCTTTAGATGTCGAGTTGAATGGACTGATTTTTCAGGAATTCAGACATGAATTTGTAACGGATTTGCAGTGAATGTAAACATTTTCAGACGGCATAACGAGTCTAGACTGGTTTCACTAACGATATGTCTTTCAATTATGCAAGAAAATCTCTAATACAATGTAGACAAAATAGAATTCAATAAGTTTAACAAAATGTTATTTATTTGAGAGTAGTATAGGGGAGAGAAATGCATAGACAAATGTCATTTGACATGTGGTGACTAAAGCCCGGATTTTTAGGCAATTGCCTAGATTCAAATTTTAATATAGTTCAGGCAATTTCGTTTTTCTATACATAGGTAATATGTTTACGTGTAAATGGAAGGTTTTTTTTTCGTGCCTTAGAGCCTATTTTTTCTATATTTTGGTTATTGTGCCTATTTTACCTTATACAGCCTATTTTGCCTATTTTTGTTGCCTATTCTAACTTTTATTGACTAATTCAGCACTCGACATAGTGTTTCAACCTAACCTATAAGATTTAAAGTACTTACTTTAATCAAGTTTTTGTGTGTGAATTTAAAATGCCGAAAGAAAAAACGTTTTTTAGTCAAAATTTTACGTGGCAATTCAATTGTGTCTTTGCCATTAATCAATGGAGCTGAGGTAACTTTAGACGATATGGCTAAATATAAGAACGCTGCTGTCACATTTTGTGATGCCGAACGAAGTTTTCAGCTTACAAGCAAGTTCTGACAGACCGAAGACAGTGTCTTTCCGAAAATTTCATACAGCAATTGCTCGTAATATTTTGTGAATTAAGGGGGCATCTCTAGTCTTTTTGCATAAATTTTCAAGATTTTTTTCTTGCAGTAAACTTTATTATCACACTACATTTTTTTTTATATTAAAAAAATACATATTGAAGTCTGCAAAAAAAATTTTTTTTTTTCATTTTTCATCCAATATGGCCCAGATATGGCTGCCACAACGAAGCTTGCTTTTTTTTGGCTGACATCATATCTTGACACAGGAAGCTCTTAAATGAAAAATTCAAAAAGCATATTAAAGTATAAGAAAGTGGCTATAGCCCGTACTAAAATCAAGAAGTTTAAGTAAAAAAAAAACAAAATGGCGGGCTTTTCTAATTTTCGGCTTATTTTTTGAGGTTATGTTGTTTAAAAAAGTGCTCAAATGTAATCGAATATTCATAATTCTAGTACGGGCTATAACTATATGTGTGACGAATAACCTCTCAAAATTTCAGCCCAATCGGTTCAATAGTTTTTGTTAAATCATGTCAGCCAGGTCAAAAAATGTTATTTCGAGAAAAACGCGTTTAAAATAATTTTTTGAAAAACTGTGTAAAAAACCTCTTACACTCAATCCGCGATACCAGCTCCATACATAATTCCTTCCTGGTCCTCAAAAAACTCATTTTCCTGCGCCTTAGCCTTTCTAAGCTCGAGTCGCCGTTCTTTTGAAGCTTCAATGCTGCGACGATTTCCTTGCTTAATTCTATTTTCGTCCTGTCTCTGCGCAAAATCCACTGCTATGCTGCCAATCGAAATACCCATGGTTTCCATGATTTTTAATAAAGGTAAAAATTTTTAGAGCGCGCAAGTTAAAATAAACTATTGTACGATGTTACTATTAGTATACTAAATGCAAAACCGGTGTTTTTGGAAAATTGATTTTTTCATAGATTTAGACTAGAGATGCCCCCTTAAAGTATACTACATAATTTGAATTTGCATAATAGTTAATAAAATGAGAACCCTACATTATTATTTTTTAGATTGTGTTAATTTTTGTTTAAAATGATTATTTTTTTCTAACGAAGAGTAGATACGAGTACCAATATTAGAAAAAGGATTCGTTTATTTTTTAAAAAACAAATTATTTACATTTAGGCTGCCTAAAATCCCGCCTATTTTAGAGTAATTACCGGCCTATATGCCTGCTTATTTGGGTGTTTTTAAGAGCCTAAATATCCGGGCTTTAGTGATGACCAAAGAAACATGGTGTGTATTTGCATATATACAGGGTGTTAAAAAAGTTCCGGAACGATGAAATATCTCGAGAAATACACATCGAATCAAGACACAAAAAAACACGTGTTTCATATTTTGCAAACACCTATCTAACCAAATACAAACCCCAACTCCCACCCCTAGGGGGTGAGGCGGAGGGTAACTTTGAAACCTTAAATGGGAACCCCCATTTTTTATTGCAGATTCGTATTCTGCGAGAAAAATAAGTTAATTTTATCTGAAACTTTTTTTTCAATTCGGAATAGATGGCGCTCTAATCGCAAGGGGACTCATCGAAAAAAAGTCACCCCAAAAAACAATAAAGGAATAATATAACGTTTATTTTATAAAATCGTTTTGCAAATTAATTTCAAGCATTTAGTCGGTGAAAGGCTTGTGGCTACTTGTGATTATGTTCATTTTTTTATTTGATTCAATGTTTATTTCTTGTGATATTAGACCGTTTTTCACTTTTCTTTCAGAATCATGTTAAAATTTAGAGCGCTATCTATTCCGAATTGGAAAAAAGTTTCAGATAAAATTAACTTATTTTTTCTCGCAGAATACGAATCTACAATAAAATATCTGATGTGGACACCACATGACTTCCTTGTACGCGTATTAAACTATAGATATTTTTTTAATTGCACATATTTGACATTAAATCTTTTATTTTTTGTTCTAATCCATAGCAAACTTAGTTTTTAAAAAATCAAAAAATATATAAAATAAAATAAATAAATATATCATCACGCCTTTTACCCATCACTGGGTGTGGCACTCTGCCTAAGCAGATCTCGGTAAGTGATATATTTTTTCGCGTGAAGTGCGGTTACCAGCCGTCAAATCACGGCCTCCAAAGATATTAGTGGAGGAGGAGCCACAGGGGTAGATTTTTATAAATTGGTTAAAATTGTTTGTCGGCTGTGGGGATCGAACCAAGGTTCTCAAGATCCACAGGCCGACTCGATACCACTGAGCCACCTACCCCAAAAATATATATAATATTTAAATGTCGATATCTCGTTTATGCAAAAGGCTAATTTAAAAATTCTTAATGTGCTAGACGCAGAATTTAATTCTCTAAAACTTTTATTTGCAACATTCCTTTCTAAAATCAAAATAATACCATTTTTTTCAACTGTTAGCAGCTTCATGTAATGTATCACTTCCGGTTAGTCTATTTTAACCAAAATCTATTATGTTATTTGCATTGATATAGTAGTCTTATATACCAAGCTTGAAAAGTTTTGGATGATATTTGAATATAGTTTTTCATCTATGATTCAAGTAAAGTATCACTTCCGGAAGTTATATAATGAGCAAAAAGGGAGGTGCACAACTAGATGTTATAACAGTCCTAAATACTTTCTACGGCTTACCGTTTTTGAGTTATGCGAGATACATACGTACGTACAGACGTCACGACGAAATTACTCAAAATGGATTCAGGGAGGGCCAAAACACCTATTTCCGTTGAAATCTGAGAACCGAAAATTTTCGCGATTACAATACTTCCTTTACTTCGTACAAGGAAGTAAAAATGGGGGTTCCCATTTAAGGTTTCAAATTTGCCCTTCGCCTCACCCCCTAGGGGTGGGAGTTAGGGTTTGTATTTGGTTAGATAGGTTGTTGCAAAATATGAAACACATGTTTTTTTGTTTCTTGATTCGATGTGTATTTCTCTAGATATTTCATCGTCCCGGAACTTTTTTAACACCCTGTATACAATAATTATTAAATTTCTTGTAATAATAGTATGTAACACAGGTAGAAAAGGGCCATTGTAAAACTCGTATATGAACGAAACTTGATTTAAATTTTAAACAATGCACACTCTTCATTAATATATACATTAAGTCGTAATAATTTTTAAAAAATTATTTGTGACGTCAGATTTAAGCAAATGTGAATGTCAAACAGCGGAGCTCACAGTTATACTTTACTTTATAATTTAGAAATTAAGTTTAAATAACTTTCATGGCAATAAGAAAATATATAAACTGTTTTCGATGTGATTATAGATTAAAATATAGTTATCAATTCTGTATATAACGACATAAATATAATAGTAACTTGAACATTAATTATACTTAGATGCAGACTAAAGACATGAATAGTAGAGACTAGATGGTGCGAAAGAGATGGTTACAAACAGGGGCGCTGAGAGAAAAAGCGGGCCCCGGGAAAAAAAAAATCAGGCCTCCTTTAACTTTGAATATTTATTAATTAAATATAAGATACCAAAAAAAAATATATTTATAAATATATGTATGACAACAATAAGAATTATTAATATCTAAATAAAGTTATAACAATATAAATAAAATTAAATAGAAAATTCTGAGTGAATTGGTGCAGCGATGTGTATTGTATACTCACTGTATGACTACCTAATATCTAGTTGTAAATTCGATAAATGCAGGGGATACCAAAACAGCACTACGCACAAATGTATAGAGCCTTTGTCTATGCAACAATGTAATAATGTACTTTTGAATAGTGTATAAATTTATTTAAAATTTGCAACTGGGCCCTTGATCAAGCATTTCGTCATTTTTATACAATGTAATAAATTGTTGGAAACGTGTATCAGACATTTCGTTATACATGTTTTAGTAAAGAATATAAAAAATTAATGAAATAGTAGAAAATTAAAAGCAATTTATAAAATAGCATCACATCCGGGCCCTTTGAATTCCACGGGCCCTGGGTATTTTACCCTCCCTATCCTCCCCTCTCGGCGGGCCTGGGGCTAAACTTGACTTGGGGGCCAAACCTGAAGTTGGCTGCAGAACAAGCTGCTTCTGGCTTGAATTCAGGAATACCAACTTAACGTCAAAAGCCGAACAATTTGAAATGCGAAGTATATTTATCATAAAAATGCGTTCTGTAGTAGGTTTGGCATGGTTAGGGGTGTTTTTTTTTAAGTTAAATTTTATGACAGAACAATTCGGATGACGCCTGGATTCGAACCAGGGATCCTCCGATTAGCGGAGGATCCCTGGTTCGAATCCAGGCGTCATCCGAATTGTTCTGTCATAAAATTTAACTTTAAAACAAAATTTTGTTTGTAATAAAATTCGCATTTCAAGTATATTTATCATAAAAATGCGTTCTGTGCTAGGTTGGGCATGGTTAGGGGTGTTTTTTTTTAATTGGTACTCCTGAATTCAAGCCAGAAACAGCTTGTTCTGCAGCCAACTTCAGGTTTGGCCCTCAACTCAAGTTTTACCGGGCCTGGTTACAAATAGATCGCAAACTAAAATATCTTTATCCAACACCTACTACTTATAAAGTCATTATTGTTGTCATTTTAGATTAGTAAAGTGGTTAATAAGTCACACGTGAGTTATAAGTCACGCATAAATTATGACTTGTAACTCACTGTTGAGTTTAAATAAAAAACACTTTTATTCATACCTTTGACGTTTCTAGTTGTCATCCAGTCTTCAAACATATCAAATTCTTTTTCAACTTCTAGACTTTTTTTGGTAAAATATCAACAACCACTTTTCCGCTTCCTTAATGATTATTTCGGGAATAAAACTCTCGTCTTCCATTTCAAATACTACAGCTGCAACCTTTTTTCAACTTTGTTTATTTAAAAACTTGAGTAACCTAGACAACAAAACAAGAAAGTATGGCTAACTAGAATATTATTTGAAATGTAGACAATTGTGTCAAAAATTATATTTTAATGTCTTAATTGTAGTTGTTGGATAAAATTTCGTATGCCACTCGTGTGTTATTACTAAAGCCCGGATTTTTAGGCAATTGCCTAGATTCAAATTTTAATATACTTCAGGCAATTTAGTTTTTCTATACATAGGTAATATGTTTACGTGTAATGGAAGGTTTTTTTTTCGTGCCTTAGAGCCTATTTTTTCTATATTTTGGTTATTGTGCCTATTTTGCTTATTTTTGTTGCCTATTCTAACTTTTATTGAGCAGACAAGGTTTATCATCTACTTCGTTGACTAATTCAGCACTCGACAAAGTGTTTCAACCTAACTTATAATATTTAAAGTACTTACTTTAATCAAGTTTTTGTGTGTGAATTTAAAATGCCGAAAGAAAAAACGTTTTTTAGTCAAAATTTTACGTGGCAATTCAATTGTGTCTTTGCCATTAATCAATGGAGCTGAGGTAACTTTAGACGATATGACTAAATATAAGAACGCTCCTGTCACATTTTGTGATGTCTGAACGAAGTTTTCAACTTACAAGCAAGTTCTGACAGACCGAAGACAGTCCCTTTCCGAAAATTTCATAGAGCAATTGCTCGTAATATTTTGTGAATTAAAGTATACTACATAATTTGAATTTGCATAATAGTTAATAAAATGAGAACCCTACATTATTATTTTTTAGATTGTGTTAATTTTTGTTTAAAATGATGATTTTTTTCTAACGAAGAGTAGATACGAGTACCAATATTAGAAAAGAATTCGTTTATTTTTTTTAAAACAAATTATTTACATTTAGGCTGCCTAAAATCCCGCCTATTTTAGAGTAATTACCGGCCTATATGCCTGCTTATTTGGGTGTTTTTAAGTGTCTAAATATCCGGGCTTTAGTTATTACAAATAAGTCACTTCAGAAAATTATTCCTTTCGGCCTGACGGCCTCGTGGACTAATATTTTTCTTGCGTGACTTATTTGTAATATAACACACTTGTACCATAAATAACTATAAAACATTGATTGTTTTTGGAGTTCATTCTCAATATTTATTTATTTATTTATTTGTTACTTTGGACAACAGGAATTTAATCCCAATTACAGTACAGGGTCCGCACTCACCGAGCCGCAGTGTAGTAATTCATATAATTTTTAGCTTGAGTGCGATTCAAACTCGGGATCTCCGGATTCTAATTCCGTATCGCAATTAACACGTGATACATTCATTAGTTTGTGATTTTATGAAAACACGCGCATTCTACTCAAGTTGTCACAATCATCTACACAGTGTATAAAGTAGAGAAATAGCAATGGCTGAAATACACGTCTACGATTGTTCACAATATAGACAACTGGGTGGTCTGTGGCCTGGTTTAGACGCTAGCCTATGGGGTTCTAGAGTAGGGTAGGTCCGAACCGAGTTTTTTGTTGTTTATTGTAAGGGTGTATTCGCTTGGAAAATGAGGGATGTTTTATTTTTTGGGTTTCGGGATTTTTCACCATTTCTATAAAATGTCTTGATAATGGTTGACTTGAAAGCAGGCCCGCCGAGAGGGGTGGGTAGGAAGGGTCAAATACCAAGGGCTCGTGGAAATTCAAAGGGCCCGGATGTGATGCTATTTTATAATTTGCTTTTAATTTTCTACTATTTCATCAATTTTTTATATTCTTTACTAAAATATGTATAACGAAATGTCTGATACACGTTTTTTACAATTTATTACATTGTATAAAAATGACGAAATGCTTGATCAAGGGCCCCAGTTGCAAATTTTAAATAAATTTATACACTATTCAAAAGTACATTATGACATTGTTGCATTTTTGTTTGTTATATGACTACATTGTATACAATACACATAGGCAAAGGCTCTATACATTTGTGCCTAGTGCTGTTTTGGTATCCCCTGCATTTATCGAATATGCAACTAGATATTAGATAGTCATACAGTGAGTATACAATACACATCGCTGCACCAATTCACTCAGAATTTTCTATTTAATTTTATTTATATTGTTATAACTTTATTTAGATATTAATAATTCTTATTGTTGTCATACATATATTTATAAATATATTTTTTTTTAGTATCTTATATTTAATTAATAAATATTCATAGTTAAAGGAGGCCCGAATTATTTTTTTCCCGGGGCCCGCTTTTCCTCTCGGCGCCCCTGTTTGAAAGAACGGTATTAATTTCAGTATACTTATTTCAATCATAAATAAAATAAATATATCATCACGCTTTTTTCCCATTACTGAGTGTGGCACTCTGTCTAAGCAGATCTCAGTAAGTGATATATTTATGACCGTCAAATGACGGCCCCCAAAGATATTAGTGAAGCGAGAGCTACAGGAGTAGATTTAATTGTTTGTCGGCTGTGGGGATCGAACCAGGGTTCTCAAGATCCACCACTCAGGCACCTACCCCAAAAATAAATAAATATATCATCACGCCTTTTACCCATTACTGAGTGTGGCACTCTGCCTAAGCAGATCTCGGTAAGTGATATAATTATGCCGTCAAATCACGGTCCCCAAAGATATTAGTGAAGCGAGAGCTACAGGAGTAGATTTAATTGTTTGTCGGCTGTGGGGATCGAACCAGGGTTCTCAAGATCCACCACTGAGCCACCTACCCCATATTATTTATTTTATTTCATATGGGGTAGGTGGCTCAGTGGTATCGAGTCGGCCTGTGGATTTTGAGAACCCTGGTTCGATCCCCACAACTGACCAACAATTTTCACCATTTTAAATCTACCCCTGTGGCTCCCTCTCCACTAATATCTTTGAGGGCCGTGATTTGACGGCTGGTAACCGCACTTCATGCGAAAAAATATATCACTTACCTAGATCTGCTTAGGCAGAGTGCCACACCCAGTAATGGGTAAATGGCGTGATGATATATTTATTTATTTATTTATAAATAATAATATTGTATATTATAATATGTTGCAAGGCATTGCATGAACAGTCCGGTTCTAACGAGGAGAATGAGGGGGTTGTGTCTGGCTGGCGGCATGGCAAGGTCAGTGACCCAGCGACGGCGGCGTCTACAGAGTCATGCCGCCGCCTCGACACAGATATTGATTGGAGGAGTGCAAACCAGACAAAACACTGGCTGCACGACGGCGTTTGCCAGCCACGGACAAACTACCTAACATCTTACATACGAGACGAGACAAGGAATTAACATTCGCGCTGAATGTATCTTCATCCGTCTGTACGGTGGTGTGGATAGCAATATAGAATTCGAATCGCACTCAAGCTAAAAATTATATAAACTACTACACTGCGGCTCGGTGAGTGCGGACCCTGTACTGTAATTGGAATTAAATTTCTGTTGTACAGCGTAACATAAATAAATAAATATCCTGTTTAGATTTTGAGATGTAGCCGCAGGAAACTACCAAATCTCACTAACATTTGAGAAAAAATCGTCCGGATATTATATCTCAAAAACTATGAAGATGCGCTCAATGGCATTGAGTTGCCCGTTGCAGAATTGACTTTTCAACAAATGTTTAATTCATTTAGTATATTCCTGACGATTGTTATTTATTATACCGGGTGGAACATCATACCTGTGTACATAGGCGATTAACATGAAAAAACAGTTTTTCTGTGCGCATTGCGCCCCAAATTATTTTAGCCAAAAATGCTTCAAATAAATGTTGTAGAGCATCAAATTCTGCATCTAAATCAATAAACAGAATTACATTTACATGCGTTATAACGACAGAAATTAAATATTAAAAATTACGTGGAAAATATCAAATAGCCATGGAAGTGAAACAAAAATAGATAGATGCTTGACGTTTTTCTGTCTATTTGATATTTTACCCCCGACAAATTAATCATTCAATAAAATTCATACAAAAAACTCCATGCCTATGATTACAATTTTATAATAAATAAACAATTGTACATTTCAATGAAACGTTTATTTCTTATAGGGTTTGTCATGTACAAATTATAACCTATCTATTATAATTCAAATATCAAACAATAATTCTCTCAATAAAATAATCACTACAATTTATTATTATAATAAATATTGAAATAAACCTCCATTTTCAGGCAAGCAATAACCAAGTGTATTGTAGAAGGAATGTCGTACATTAGCGAGCTGCCTATTTGTGATTAAGGCGCACTTATCCACGATAGCTTCTCTCAAAGAATTAATATTTGGGTGGCGTTGCTTATAAATTTTACATTTAAGATGACCCCATAAAAAAAATCAGGAGATCTGTCAAACGTCAAGCATCTATCTATTTTTGTTTCACTTCCATGGCTATTTGATATTTTCCACGTAATTTTTAATATTTAATTTCTGTCGTTATAACGCATGTAAATGTAATTCTGTTTATTGATTTAGATGCAGAATTTGATGCTCTACAACATTTATTTGAAGCATTTTTGGCTAAAATAATTTGGGGAGCAATGCGCACGGAAAAACTGTTTTTTCATGTTAATCGCCTATGTACACAGGTATGATGTTCCACCCGGTACTAATTAAATTATAATTGTGTCCTAAATCATTTATAAGATTTTGTTAAAACATCTTAAAAATCATGTCATGTCTCGCAAGGATAATTGCTGTTATCGAAGCTTCCGATGAATTTCCTTATAGCATCTTCATAGCCTGTGCATACAAGATGCGTAGACGAACAATGTGTTATGATTAAAGCCCGGATATTTAGGCACTTAAAAACACCTAAATAAGCAGGCATATAGACTGGTAATTACTCTAAAATAGACGGGATTTTAGGCAGCCTAAATATAAATAGTTTCTTTAATAAAAACTAATTGTTTTTCTAATATTGGTACTCGTACTTTTCAAAACAAAAATTAACGCTATCTAAAAAAAATATTTAGGGTTCTCATTTGATTAACTATTATATAAATTCAAATTATATGGGGTAGGTGGCTCAGTGGTATCGAGTCGGCCTGTGGATCATGAGAACCCTGGTTCTGGTTCGATCCCCACAGCCGACAAACAATTTTCACCAATTTAAAAAATCTACCCCTGTGGCTCCTCCACCACTAATATCTTTGGAGGCCGTGATTTGACGGCTGGTAACCGCACTTCACGCGAAAAAATATATCACTTACCGAGATCTGCTTAGGCAGAGTGCCACATCCAGTGATGAGTAAAAGCCTGTGACTCTCTTTCCACTAATATCTTTGGAGGCCGTGGAAGACAGTAATATTACTTAAAACTACAAAAATACAAATCAATGTGATCGTAGCGTAGCAGTAATAATGGAAAACATTTTCCCATAGCCCACCCTATATACAGGGTGTTTCAGGACTTTAACAGCTTATTCCTGAGGTCATTTTGAGCCAAAAATGTCATATGAACATAGGTCCTATTCCTTCTAGTTATCAAAATACAAGAGGTTCTATAAATAACACGACATTTTCAAATTTTTGTAATCAAGATACTTTCGGAAAACAAGAGTTTGATTGAAAAGTCATACCTTATTTGTCTTAATTAATTTTATTTATTAATATTAACATGCATACGAGTTCAAGGCGCTCATTTTGAACACTTGCTGTAATTTTTTTTAAATTTGTTATCTTATTTCATATCGTGTTAAACTATTCCATGTTTGGTTATGTTGTTCTGTGTCTATTTAATTGTGTCATTTTATGTTTTGTTCTCTAAATCGTATTCGTTAATATTAATAAATAAAATTAATTAAGACAAATAAGGTATGACTTTTCAATAAAACTCTTGTTTTCCAAAAGTATCTTGATTACAAAAATTTGAAAATGTCGTGTTATTTATAGAACTTCAACCTCTTGTATTTTGATAACTAGAAGGAATAGGACCTATGTTCATATGACATTTTTGGCTCAAAATAACCTCAGGAATAAGCTGTTAAAGTTTGTTACACTAGTCCTGAAACACCCTGTATATAACACTTTTCCTATTTAAAGTCTTATATTTCTACATTCTTCTTCCATATATTTCGCACCCTCAGTTTATTCCCAGACCCGTTTGGTCTAAAAATTCGCAATAAAGACGTTAAGTATCAGCAAGAAAAATCAAAATCGCATAACCTGTTCCTGAATTGCACTCGCTGTGCGATAAACAAAGATAGTGCTACGGTGTCTGCTATACGTTAGACAAAGACCACATTACAACGCAGACGCAACGTCGCCCAGTAGCGGCTCGTCAAAAAAACAATGCAATTTTTAGTTCAAGTTATAATTATTTACATTACAAGTTTATACTTTACGAAACGACGACATAGTACTGTAATATTAATTATTATATACAGTGTGAAATTACTACTGTAAACATGTAATAACATTACAGGATATTTAAGTGGAATTTTAGTTTCATCCTCAAAACTAAGAGTGGCCCTCTGCCGGTTCAGTAAAGTCTAATTACCAGCTGTCATATCACACCCCCCCATAAAGATATTAGTGAACAGATTCAAACTGAAATTACTACTGTAAACATGTAATAACATTACAGGATATTTAAGTGAAATTTTAGTTTCATCCTCAAAACTACGAGTGGCCCTCTGCCGGTTCAGTAAAGTCTAATTACCAGCTGTCATATCACACCCCCATAAAGATATTAGTGAAGAATTTGTCGCATAGCTAATTTTAAATAAATATATCATCACGCCTTTTACCCATTCCTAAGTGTGGCATTCTATCTAAGCAGATCTCAGTAAGTGATATATATTTTCGCGTGAAGTGCGGTTACCAGCCGTCAAATCACGGCCCCCTAAGATATTAGTGGATTTAATTGTTTGTCGGCTGTGAGGGTCATACCAGGTGAGCCATCTACCCCATTTAAATAAAATAAATATAGCATCACGTATAAAAGGTAATTACCAACCGTCAAATCATGCCCCCCCCCCCCACAAAGATATAACTGGCGGTGAAGCCATAGAGTTAATTTTAAAATAAATTAATCATCACACCTTGTATCGAGTGTGGTTTGCCATAGCAGATCTTACCAGCCGTCAAACTATGCTCCCTCCTCTCCTACGTGTAACAAGGGGTGTGGAGTAATTTCAATGTAGTGACAATTAGTGATGGATTTGAACCTAGAACCTGGTAAGTCCTAGGCCTCGGTTAAAATTAGCACTGTGTCACACTAAAGTATTGTATGTTTCACGAATAATTTGCAACAATTTCCGAATGAGTCCGGGCCTGGAATTGATGGCATTTTATCCATGAACATTTAGCTTGCATCTGCACGAGATCAATACACTACCATTCGGCTATTTCCGACAAACTTCGGTTTTCGTCTTGAATTCTGCATTTCACCACCACGAAATGCACAAATTTAAATAAACACACTAAAAAATAGCCGAAGCATGAGATTTAAAAATACCATTCACTTGAAAAATTCTAGAGAAAAACGTTACACGCGATTTTTGCGAGAAATGTCAGTGTAGTTGACGGTAGACACTATAGAGGCGCTCCGGGCACTCTAGTACAACTGACGAATATCGATCTCAGACGTACGTCGTTGCACAAGTGCATTTCCTAAACACGGCCACCGCGACGGGACACGCATGTCTGTGATTGTTTCGTAAACAATAATGCAATATGTCTGCGGTGAGATTTGCACGACTATTTCAGTTTGTAAATTCGCTAGAATTTCACAAATGTCTGGTGTAATTTGTGTACAAAGAGTTTGTGACAGTTTGTAACTTATATTTGGTGAATTTCCCCACAATGTAGGATTATTTTTCGAGATGGTATGTCAATCCTTTTATCTTATTTGTTTCTTATCGTTATGTACTAGCTTTCAAATATCTTATTGTTATTATCAAAATTCTTCATTACGTTCTCTTATGTTCTATGATTATTATATCGAAACATATTTTTTTTTTCGTTGATTCCATGATTTATTTTCATATTTCAATTGTTGCAATCAAGTAGCAACAAGGCAACAATGGTTTAATCAATATTATTGAAAGTATATTAAAATCGTTTGACGTAACATTTATTTACGATTGTTTTGCTAATATTGTTATAAAGTACAACATATAAAACTAATTGCGTAATAATTTAAAATATTCTAGTTATCTGATTACGCTGTACGATATTTTTGAATTTACAAAAAAATATATATACATAGGTCATTAGATATAAAGGAAATTGTGGAAAAATATAAGCAGAGAATTAACATATATATATGTCCATTTTTGAGTAAAAAAATCTGATGTGGACACCACATGACTTCCTTGTACGCGTATTAACTATAGATATTTTTTTAATTGCACCTATTTGACATAAAATCTTTTATTTTTTATTTTTTGTTCTAATCCATAGCAAACTTAATTTAAAAAAACACAAAATATATACTATTTAAATTTAGATATCTCGCTTATGCAAAAGGCTAATTTAAAAATTCTTAATGTGCTAGACGCATTTATTTCTAAAATTAAAATAATACCATTTTTTTCAAGGAAAACTGTTAGCAGCTTCATGTAATGTGTCACTTCCGGTTAGTGTATTTTAACCAAAATCTATTATATTATTTCCATTGATATAGTAGTCTTATATACCAAGCTTGAAAAGTTTTAAATTATATTTGAATATAGTTTTTCATGAAAATCTATTATAGGCTTCAAGTAAAGTACCACTTCCGGTAGTTGTATAATGACCAAAAAGGGAGGTGCACAACTAGATGTTATAACAGTCCTAAATATAAAATTTCAATTTTCTACGGCTTACCGTTTTTGAGTTATGCGAGATACATACGTACGTACAGACGTCACGACGAAATTAGTCAAAATGGACTCAGGGAGGGCCAAAATGCGTATTTCCACTGAAATCTGAGAACCGAAAATTTTCGCGATTACAATACTTCCTTTACTTCGTACAAGGAAGGAAAAATAAGTTATTTACTCCTATGGCTCCTCGTCCACTAACAACATGGAATATATCACTTACCGAGATCAGCTACGACAGACTCCCACATCCAATAATTGGTAAAATGTCTTGATGATGTAATATTTGAGTTTTATAATTGAAATACGTATTCGAATGTGTATTTTATTCAAATTGAAATAAAAAGTGTGTATTGAGCTGGGTAGCAGAATGTATTGTTCTTTTTTTATAATAAATGCAAAATGATTAAAGTTGAACGACTTTTGAGATATGACTGCTGATTGCTGACCAATCATTCATATATTCTGTTTCGTACAGTGTTCAGTATATAATACGAAGACAAACTAAAAGATGAAACAATTACAAGGGGCATTTATAAAAAGTATTTGTTTAAGTAAAATTATTGTGTAGATTATCTATGGAATTATGTAAGGCAATTCATTTAAATTATTATTATGATAAATTGTAATGGTTAACATGTTTGAGTGAAATATATTTGTGGCTCCCCCTCCACTAATATCTTTGGGGGCCGCGATTTGTCGGCTGGTAACCGCAAAAATATATCACTTACCGAGATCTGCTTAGGCAGAGTACCACATCTAGTAATAGGTAAAAGGCGTGATGATATATTTATTTAAAAAAATATGCTTATAAGTTAATTTCACTTTTCCGGAGGCGATATCGTAAAAACTAAACAAGATATGAAATTTTGCTCAACGGCATTGAATTCGCCGTGTCCGAATTGACTTGTAAGCAATTTTAAGCAATTTCATTTTTTAAATTATTTCCTAAATTTCTTATACGTAGCAATATTGCAGGGTTCGTAAATATCATGATATTTATAATAAATATCAAAATATCTGATATATAGGATATATATCAGATAAATATCACTTTTTGGATATTTATTTCTTAATTTTAGTTTTTGTACACATTTAGAAAAAATTTCACTTTTCCGGAGGCTATATCTCAAAAACTAAACAAGATATGGAAATGCGCTCAACGGCGTTGAATTCCCCGTGTCCGAATTGACTTGTAAGCAAATTTTCATACAATTTTATGCAATTTAATATTTTTAATTACTTCCTAAGGGGTACCCCTTTGGTTTTTTCAGATTTTAATTCAATTTTCCCAAAAATCCTTAATCGTAGGATTATTAAAACGAAAATTTACATACATATGTATTTTGACCCACTGAATCCAGTGGTGCAATCTTCAAATGCATATGACTTCTGGTTTTCGAGAAAATGTTAAAAAACAGCTTTTTGCGATTTTTTTGGCGGAAAATTGAAAAAAAATAAAAATCGCTAAAACTATGTTTATAAGTTAACTGAAGCACGAGAAAATTAATGCCGTTGAGCGCGTTTTCATATCACATTTAGTTTTTGAGATATAGCCTCGGAAAAGTAGAAAAACTGAAAAATTCGAAAAATTTCACTTCTCCGGAGGCTATATCTCAAAAACTATTTGATATTTTTATATAATGGATATATATCATTGCAAAAATATGACGATATATATCAAAATAAATATCATGATATATATCGATCGATATGGCTAAAAATATGTTTACAAGTTAATTGAAACACGGCGAATTCAATGGCGTTAACCACATCTCAAAATCTTACTTAGTTTTGGAATGATAGCTTCGGAAAAGTCTGATTTTGAAAATGTTAGGAAAGTTAAAGTCTTCCGCAAGCTTTTTTCTCAACAACTAAACAAAATATGAAGATGCGAGCTGTAGCATTAAATTCCCCGTGTCCAAATTAACTTATAAGCATAAAGTAACATAGTTTACTATTCTTTTTTCCAATGAGGGTTTTATTGTTTACTAACGTAACATATAGATTATTTTATACGATTGTCAAGCATATTTAATTTAATTTGAAACACACCTAACATGTTTACTGTAAAAATGAAGCATTTTTTCTGAGTTTGAAGCAGTTTTAGTGAAAACTCTAGGCAAGCGAAGAGTACAGTAAAAACTGCAAGCAGCGTAAGATGTGTTGAAAAATCGCAAACAGGTTTTACGGGGCCAACGGTCCCAGTATAGCGTTGCGTATTACCATGAGCCATAACACAAGAGCGCCTCTCATCTTTCCTCTATACAGGGTGTTTCACAACTTAGAGCAAAAAATTCAAGGGTATATTCTGTACGACGTGCTGATCATGAAACAAAACGAATTTTACTATTTTCCATGTTTCTCAGTCCAAAATGTTTCGTTGCCACTGCCACTGGGTGGATGATTATGTTAAAGTTATTAATAATAATCACACAATTGAATAATATTAGCTCTAAGCTTGGGTATGATTCCCTCATAATCAAAAACTGTGTCACTGTAGACGAACCCGGTTGTCAATGCCTATATAGGAGTCTCTCGGAACGAAGCTACGCTTAGACACTGTGACAGAAAAATTCAGTTGATGCCATATTTCCAACACAGGTGACGTGGTGTAGCGGTTAGCATCTCTGCCCTGGTTCGAATCCAGGCGTCATCAGAATAATATAAATTAACTAGTCAAAATTCTATTATAAATAACTGCTAATAATTTAATTCTTTCGTAGTTGATACCTACTTCATTGTTTGTGTTTAATAGGAAAGCGAATCCAGTGCATACACAAAATGTTTTAGGTTAACAACCCTTAATTTTGCGATTTAAAAAAAATTCTTTTTGTTTCATGATCAGCACGTCGTACAGAATACGTACATACATACATAACATCACGCTATATCCCATTAAATGGGGTAGCACGAACCCGTCAACATTTTCATCCTGACACACGATATTAGATTCGACCACATTAACACTTCCTCCATACAAACTCTTTCTTTTCTCACAACCAAAATCCATCAACACACAACAAACATTCATCCATTCGCTAGTGTACACTGCGCTTGTTTCTGAAGATGGTCTCCACACAATTGCAGGTAAACACTCAAAACATCTAACCAATGAATCTAAAATCAAGAATCATACGCTTGTCTTCATTCATCATATTTATGCCGCAATTAATTCCTATCCTGACACACCACTTATACAGAATATACCCTTAAATTTTTGCGTTGTGAAACACCCTGTATATACACAGGGTGTACCGTATACAAAGGCCACTATTACTTAGTATCTTGAAAATTGTAAGAGTTACGGTTAAGTTGAAATTAGCACAAAATTGACAATTTCTCACATCTTCCCCAAAACGTCTCTGAAAGCGTCTCTCGACCCTATTTCTATGATACAAACATCGGAGCAGAAAATAATTAGAAAATGTGAACAAATGATGGTTGCACTTGAAATGGTTGCTAAACAAAGACACGCTCTTAATGCGTTAGACAAGGACAGCATGGCACCCGGAAACAATATATAGAAATGTTGTATGGCCGAGGAACAAACCAGGGCCTTCATCAGTCCGTGGAACTAGGAGGGGTAGGTTCCACCAATCGAGTTTCTACATTCTAAGCCCCGCCTACAGTCTAGCAATAAACAAGTGAATTGTGATGGGGGTCTATGGGCTAGACAAGGAACCAACCAAATATTCATGTTTGGTGTTGGGACCTGACCAAAATGGACACTTACACCTGCATTATATACAGTGTGTTTCAGGACTAGTGTAACAAACTTTAACAGCTTATTCCTGAGGTCATTTTGAGCCAAAAATGTCATATGAACATAGGTCCTATTCCTTCTAGCTACCAAAATACAAGAGGTTGAAGTTCTATAAATAACACGACATTTTCAAATTGTTGTAATCAAGATACTTTCGGAAAACAAGAGTTTTATTGAAAAGTCATACCTTATTTGTCTTAGTTTTATTTATTAATATTAACGAATACGATTTAGAGAACAAAACATAAAATGACACAATTAAATAGACACAGAACAACATAACCAAACATGGAATAGGTTAACACAATATGAAATAAGATAACAAATTTTAAAAAAATTACAGCAAGTGTTTAAAATGAGCGCCTTGAACTCGTATGCATGTTATTATTAATAAATAAAATTAAGTAAGACAAATAAGGTATGACTTTTCAATAAAACTCTTGTGAAAGCATCTTGATTACAACAATTTGAAAATGTCGTGTTATTTATAGAACTTCAACCTCTTGTATTTTGGTAACTAGAAGGAATAGGACCTATGTTCATATGGCATTTTTGGCTCAAAATAACCTCAGGAATAAGCTGTTAAAGTCCTGAAACACCCTGTATATTTATTTTATTACTTTCCTAACATTGTTCAACCCTGTCACAAATAATAGCTGGATGTCACACTCACTAATGCGATGGGTATAACAGACATGATGTTAAATTATTCCTCTGGCTCATATCTTTGAAGAACATGATTTGACGGCTGGTATTAAGATAACATTTAACAAACATCACTAATATCAAAATTATGTAGCTTTGTCAACTAATATTCGTTTTAAGTTTCATTAATTAATAAGTAAGTTTAAAAACTAACAAAATTATCTTGAAATATCATTGAATGTTCTGGTTTCCATGGCGCTAAATAACATCTTAATCACACGTTGACAACGTTTTGAGATATTAAGTACGATATGAAATTATAGCTTCAGACATTGTAACCTTTACTTTGTAAATTATTCATGAAACTTAAATAAAAAATCTGATGTGGACAGCACATGACTTCCTTGTACACGTATTAAACTATAGATATTTTTTTAATTACACAAATTTGACATTAAATCTTTTATTTTTTGTTCTAATCCATAGCAAACTTATTTTTTTTTAAATCAAAAAATATATTATATTTAAATTTAGATATCTCGTTTATGCATAAAGCTAATTAAAAAATTCTTAATGTGCTAGACGCAGAATTTAATTCTCTAAAACTTTTATTTGCAGCATTTATTTCTAAAATCAAAATAATACCATTTTTTTCAAGGAAAACTGTTAGCAACTTCATCTAATGTGCCACTTCCGGTTAGTCTATTTTAACCAAAATCTATTATGTTATTTGCATTGATATAGTAGTCTTATATACCAAGCTTGAAAAGTTTTGGATGATATTTGAATATAGTTTTTCATCTATGATTCAAGTAAAGTAGCACTTCCGGAAGTTATATAATGAGCAAAAAGGGAGGTGCACAACTAGATGTTATAACAGTCCTAAATACTTTCTACGGTTTACCGTTTTTGAGTTATGCGAGATACATACGTACGTACAGACGTTACGACGAAATTAGTCAAAATGGATTCAGGGAGGGCCAAAACACCTATTTCCGTTGAAATCTGAGAACCGAAAATTTTCGCGATTACAATACTTCCTTTACTTCGTACAAGGAAGTAAAAATAAAGAAATTCTTGCAATACAGCTAATTGTTATAATTTTATTATTTTTATTATAAGGTTATTATAATTTAACGGCAAATCCTTACAGATTCATACTAAAGAGAAATATTGAAACACAGACAAACAAGTATTTAATTTATAAAATCAAAGTGAAATATTCGATTGTTCGGGTTTACCTGCGTCGCTCGTTGCAATCATCATTGCATTCTCCCAACATCGGGATTGTTTTGTAACGAGAGTGAAACTTAGTTGGCCTTGGTCTGCTCGCTCGGGTCACGTCTATTCCACCACGCGAGGGGAGCGTGACGACGGCGCCGCCGAGAACCACGCTCTCCCTGAATGCCACGCGAAAGAATCTTCTCATATTTTGGATTACTTTTCCATGACTGTTTTCAAAATGATTTCAGAGGCTTTTCAAAGAAGTTATCTTGAAAAATGTAACTGATACTCAGTCCAACTTTTAAATGGAACACCCTATACCATATATACAGGTTCTATACGAATTCAACCATATTATAACAAACACATTTCGTCGTTAATTTCACAAACTGACGTATCTCATTTTTTCTAGTTTTGCAGAAAAGCGATTTAAAGTTTTTCACAACATTTAGCTTCAAAATGCACTGTGACATATAAAGTAAATTCTAATAATTTTTTGACAAGTGTTATAGCGGGAACTATCCTTTCCTAGTTTTTGACAAAACTATTGCAAAAAAGTAAACTGACCTTGAGATTATGCGAATGAAATTAGTTACGACCATTTGTGAGGCTAAAAAATTGTACTGTATTGTAACATACGTCTGTTAAACTGAAAGCTGAAAATGTATTTTATATAGTTAAATGAAACTAAACCATCAATTAAACAGATTTTTATTGTGTAAAATGTTCTAGAAAAATAAAAATGACATTCATCCCAAATATAAGCAATACAAACTAAACAAAAAAATATATATTTTTTTAAGACAAAGCAAATATTTTTATGATTATTACTGTGACGTAAAAATTAACAGAATTGAGTTTTTTATAAACATTACAATAATTTTATAATATGGCAGCGAACGATAAAATTGTTTATGTTCCTCAAGCCTGATAACTGGAGTTGCTCCAACACACAAAGACTGTAAATCAGAGTATTTTTCTTGGGATATTTTATTGGGTTGAGAATTTAAATGTTTCGGATATACTTTTCTGAGATCCATATTAAGACGCTTTAAAGACAACGACTTGTATTGTTCTTCAAGGTGGCTCGTCTTAAAGAAGATTTGCTGTGGGTAATGTATCGATACTTTGAATTCCATAATGTCAGTCCATTTAACTGATTCTCCAGTTTCTGCAGTTTTTATCGTTAGAATGCGTAATTCGTCGTACTGTAGGGGATAAACAACGTATGGATGTTGCCTCCTAGATTGGATAAAGTGGCGTAAGGCGAGATACGTCCATTTGTCTGATTATAAAATAACAAATTGTGAGATACGCCACAAACTAATGCTATTATTACTCGAAGACTATGGCAATTTAAGTTACACCATTTTGTAAGAAGAAAAAGCATTTAAAAAGATGTCCATTTTTGATCATAACTCAAAAACTGATTTTTCTGAGATACGTCAGTTTGTGAAAGTAACGACGATTTGTAACCATAAACTATAAAAACCATTAAATTAATTAGACTAGATTCACATTTCCTCCATAACAAGCTCATTTATTCTACACACTAGAAATGAATCTTTCATTCGACCCATGCTCACTCCTATTAACCACCATCTCTAAAAAGATAAGAAACAAAAGGAAAACAACAAATAAGAAAGGAAGGGAGTGTCAGCTACGCTTTATTTACGCCTGGTAACTGCATTTTACATAAATACCGGATAAGTTTGAACATTTTTTTCATAAACTAAATATCTCTAGTTCCACTGATTTGATAATATATCTAATGTATTAATAAAATAAATAACTTACGTCTTTCATCCATTATTAGGTGTGGCATTATGTCGAAACAGATCTTGGTAAGTGGTATATTTATGCGGTGCCATCACATCAAGGATGTTAGTAACAGGAGAGCCACAGGTGTGGTAAAAATTGTTTGTCAGTTATGGAAATTATAACTAAATTGTAAACATTCCACTGACATCTTTGGGGGCCGTGATATGACGGCTGGTAACCGCACTTCACGCGAAAAAATATATTACTTACCGAGATCTGCTTATGGCAGAGTGCCACACCCTGTAATGGATAAAAGGCGTGATGATATATTTATTTATTTATTTAATAATCAATTATTTATATATTAGAAATAACTTTGAAAGCAGTGGCACTAAAAATATGTATTTTATGTAAAGTTAATTTTATACAAGTTGTCAGAAGCTGTAGAATGATACACCCAGCAATGGGTAAAAGTTATCGCGAAAATTTTCGGTTCTCAGATTTCAGTGGAAATACGCATTTTGGCCCTCCCTGAGTCCATTTTGACTAATTTCGTCGTGATGTCTGTACGTACGTATGTATCTCGCATAACTCAAAAACGGTAAGCCGTAGAAAATTGAAATTTTATATTTAAGACTGTTATAACATCTAGTTGTGCACCTCCCTTTTTGGTCATTATACAACTACCGAAAGTGGTACTTTACTTGAAGCCTATAATAGATTTTCATGAAAAACTATATTCAAATATAATTGAAAACTTACCAAATTTGGTATATAAGACTACTATATCAATGCAAATAAGATAATAGATTTTGGTTAAAATACACTAACCGGAAGTGACACATTACATGAAGCTGTTAACAGTTTTCCTTGAAAAAAATGGTATTATTTTAATTTTAGAAATAAATGCTTCAAATAAAAGTTTTAGAGAATTAAATTCTGCGTCTAGCACATTAAGAATTTTTAAATTAGCCTTTTGCATAAGCGAGATATTTAAATTTAAATAGTATATATTTTGTGTGTTTTTTTAATTAAGTTTGCTATGGATTAGAACAAAAAATAAAAAATAAAAGATTTTATGTCAAATATGTGCAATTAAAAAAATATCTATAGTTTAATACGCGTACAAGGAAGTCATGTGGTGTCCACATCAGATTTTTGTTGTTTAAATTGCAATATTTCTATTTAAAAATATCAAACATTCCATTTCTAAATTAGCTTTTGTGTTAACAATGAAACTAAGAGAGCCAGGCCCGAGAGAGTCTCTCCTCTCTCTTCTCTCTCTTCTCTCAAAATGCAGTTTCCATCGATGTGCGCTATTGGCTGCAGTCTCTGTGCAGTAACGTACCTCGTTACTTGCAGCGTACGTCGCGTCGCACACAGAAACAAATGCAGTGTGGACGCGCGATGCGTTGCTGTTCTACGTTGCTAGTTTTTGTTTTTTCTCTTGTCGATGTGTTATTGTTTTCCACCTAATTTGTTGGTAGTAGGCGGTGTTGTTGGTGAAATGTCGGGGGTTGTTTTTCAGTTTGTGACAGCAGTGTATTTAAGATAGTATAGTGAATGTTTGAGATTGTAAGTGAATAATAAGACGCAATTGGAATGGTGTACTGTGTTCATAGTAAGTAGGGTTTATTTGTATTTATCGTAAAGTTATTTTTCAAATGCGTAAATACGTGTATATTTAGATTACAGAGCTGGTCAATACAGAAACGTTTCTTTTTCGTTTTTTTAATTCGTAATATTATTTGTATGGGGTAGATGGCTCAGTGGTATCGAGTCGGCCTGTGGATCTTGAGAACCCTGGTTCGATCCCCACAGCCGACAAACAATTTTCACCAATTTAAAAATCTACCCCTGTGGCTCCCTCTCCACTAATATCTTTGAGGGCCGTGATTTGACAGCTGGTAACTGCACTTCACGCGACAAAATATATCACTTACCGAGATCTGCTTAGGCAGAGTGCCACACCCAGTAATGGGTAAAAGGCGTGATGATATATTTATATTTATATTTTATTTTAATATTATTTGTTCCTCATATACTTTGACTGTATTTCTCTAGTATAAAAATAAATAAATAAATATATCATCACGCCTTTTACCCATTACTGGTTGTGGCACTCTGCCTAAGCAGATCTCGGTAAGTGATATATTTATACGTCCCCCAAAGATGTTAGTGGAGGGGAAGCCACAGGGGTAGATTTAAATTGGTGAAAATTGTTTAAAATAAATAAATAAATATATCATCACGCCTTTTACCCATTACTGGATGTGGCACTCTGCCGGAGCAGATCTCGGTAAGTGATATATTTATACGGCCCCCAAAGATGTTAGTGGAGGGGAAGCCACAGGGGTAGATTTAAATTGGTGAAAATTGTTTAAAATAAATAAATAAATATATCATCACGTCTTTTACCCATTACTGGTTGTGGCACTCTGCCTAAGCAGATCTCGGTAAGTGATATATTTTTCGCGTGAAGTGCGGTTACCAGTCGTCAAATCACGGCCTTCAAAGATATTAGTAGAGAGGGAGCCACAGAGGTAGATTTAAATTGGTGAAACTTGTTTGTCGGCTGTGGGGATCGAATCAGGTTTCCCAAGATTCACAGGCCGACTCGATACCACTGAGCCACCCACCTACCCTATTGTTTATATGTATATATTAATAATTAAATTATAATTGTAATTAGTACAAATTAGAAGCCATCTAATCTAAAGCAGCCCATATTTTCTACAATAAAATAAATATATCATCACGCCTTTTACCCAATACCAGGGTTCGAAGATATATATCGATCGATATATATCATGATATTTATTTTGATATATATCGTCATATTTTTGCAATGATATATATCCATTATATAAAAATATCAAATAGTTTTTGAGATATAGCCTCAAATTTGCTTATAAGTCAATTCAGACACGGGGAATTCAACGCCGTTGAGCGCATTTTCATATCTTGTTTAGTTTTTGAGATATAGCCTCCGGAGAAGTGAAATTTTTCGAATTTTTCAGTTTTTCTATTTTGCCGAGGCTGTATCTCGAAAACTAAATGTGATATTAAAACGCGCTCAACGGCATTAATTTTCTTGTGCTTCAGTTAACTTATAAACATAGTTTCAGCGATTTTTATTTTTTTTCAATTTTCCGCCAAAAAAATCGCAAAAGGCGGTTTTTTAACATTTTCTCGAAAACCAGAAGTCATATGCATTTGAAGATTGCACCACTGGATTCAGTGGGTCAAAATACATATGTATGTATCTTTTCGTTTTAATAATCCTACGATTAAGGATTTTTGGGAAAATTGAATTAAAATCTGAAAAAACCAAAGGGGTACCCCTTAGGAAATAATTAAAAATATTAAATTGCTTAAAATTGTATGAAAATTTGCTTATAAGTCAATTCGGACACGGGGAATTCAACGCCGTTGAGCGCATTTCCATATCTTGTTTAGTTTTTGAGATATAGCCTCCGGAGAAGTGAAATTTTTCGAATTTTTCAGTTTTTCTAAATGTGTACAAAAACTAAAATTAAAAAATAAATATCCAAAAAGTGATATTTATCTGATATATATCCTATATATCAGATATTTTGATATTTATTATAAATATCATGATATTTACGAACCCTGCCCAATACTGAATGTGGCATTCTTCCATAACAGATTTTAACATCTACATGTCAGCTACCGTCAAATCATGAAAACATATTAGTGGGAGGGGAGTAATTTGGTGAAAACTGTTTCTCGAATCCACGAGCCGACTCCATACCACACAAGAGTGACTCAATTAAATCAGTATACATATTTAATTATTTCTTTTAGAAAA
This sequence comes from Pterostichus niger, assembly GCA_947425015.1. Classification (NCBI taxonomy): domain Eukaryota; kingdom Metazoa; phylum Arthropoda; class Insecta; order Coleoptera; family Carabidae; genus Pterostichus; species Pterostichus niger. Next base: position 21,301,447 of record OX380351.1, on the reverse strand, counting down.
TGAATCATTTTTCTGTTGGATATATTAATTGTAAAATGAGTCCTGGTGACTCTGGTTTCACGTACATCTTTAATGACATAATTTGACAGGTGGTAACTGCACTTACTACCACACCTAGTAAAGACGCGGTGATATATATATATATATATATATTTTAGTTATTTGACACGGTCAGATATTATTTCAAGTACAACAATATGTATATGATTTATAATTAATAACAAACAATTTAATAAAAAATATGAAATAAACCTAGTTTCACCAAGTGTATGGATGACAATTAATTTTGTCTTTGTTGTTATTTAAATTGCTATTGCGTAGCTTTCCCTTTTTTCCGGTAGATGGCATTACTGGTTCCACAGTACTTCTCATGTCATTTTGACTGTTTGTTAGAGATCTTATTCTCTGCTGGCACAGTTCTTCGTCACCAGCTTCTTCACGTGAACTTTGTTCTAGGTGAAGAAGTGATGCTGGCCAGCCTCTGACGATGCCCTCATAAGGTGACTTGGAGGCTGAATTTTGTGAAACATAGCCAAGTGTTTATTTCATATTTTTTATTAAACCTTGTTTCACCAAGTGTATGGATGACAATTCATTTTGTCTTTGTTGTTATACTAAACAATTTATTTAAGTTCTAATTTGAATCGATTTTTAAAGCAATACATCCTGTTTATATGTAAACCTAAGACTATAATCGAGCTTATAATTAGTATTGAATCAATTGTGATTAATGGAATTACTAATTAATGTATTAGTAAATATTTTTACTCACGAGGTACAAATATATGATGACATGTAATAGAATAGATATTTACACCAGGCGTCTTGCAATTTATTTCATAGGTATAACATGATTTATACAGCAACATGTATCATTTCCGGTTTATTAGCCATTCATAGCAATTTACACATTTTAAATCAGGGTTCGTAAATATCATGATATTTATAATAAATATCAAAATATCTGATATATAGGATATATATCAGATAAATATCACTTTTTGGATATTTATTTTTTAATTTTAGTTTTTGTACACATTTAGAAAAACTGAAAAATTCGAAAAATTTCACTTCTCCGGAGGCTATATCTCAAAAACTAAACAAGATATGGAAATGCGCTCAACGGCGTTGAATTCCCCGTGTCCGAATTGACTTATAAGCAAATTTTCATACAATTTTATGCAATTTAATATTTTTAATTATTTCCTAAGGGGTACCCCTTTGGTTTTTTCAGATTTTAATTCAATTTTCCCAAAAATCCTTAATCGTAGGATTATTAAAACGAAAATTTACATACATATGTATTTTGACCCACTGAATCCAGTGGTGCAATCTTCAAATGCATATGACTTCTGGGTTTCGAGAAAATGTTAAAAAACCGCTTTTTGCGATTTTTTTGGCGGAAAATTGAAAAAAAATAAAAATCGCTGAAACTATGTTTATAAGTTAACTGAAGCACGAGAAAATTAATGCCGTTGACCGCGTTTTCATATCACATTTAGTTTTCGAGATATAGCCTCGGAAAAGTAGAAAAACTGAAAAATTCTAAAAATTTCACTTCTCCGGAGGCTATATCACAAAAACTATTTGATATTTTTATATAATGGATATATATCATTGCAAAAATATGACGATATATATCAAAATAAATATCATGATATATATCGATCGATATATATCTTCGAACCCTGTTTTAAATGGAACGAAATAGTGAGGTTGGTGACACGGGACCTCAATGCCGTTGAGCACATCTTGTTTAGTTTTTCAGATATTGCCACATTATAAACTCGCATCTCCTAGTCTTGATGTTGCCAACATTCAAGTCTCTAGTATTTAATCTCGTGTACTGCATGTAAAGATACACACAACACACTTACACTACGAACAAATCAACTTACCGCTTGTATGTAATTTTAGTAATATACAGGGTGTTATATTTTAATTGACCCAGCAAATATCTCGCTTATTTATCAACTTAGCAATTCCTTTCATATAACATGATTTATACAGCAACATGAAAGCTAGTTGATGACGGATGTACATTCATGATATCACTTCCGGTTTATTAGTAATTTATATCAACTTTGAAATTTCAAATGGAACATACTATATTTTTTTACAAATTTGAAAAGTGCATCAAATTTCCTTTACAATCATGTAAAATAATCCATATGTTATATTATTAAAAAGTAAAATGGCGGGCACTTTAATATACACTAAATCGGAAAGAGAATAGTGAGCCATGACTGTGGCTTCAAATAAAACAATTAACTAAAACAATTACAATTATTAAACGAAATAATATTTTTTTGTCATAATAATACAGAAAATAAGAATAAGTAACACTTAATAACAACAAAATGATTTTATAACAAAGAGACTGGGAGCCATTTTGAATATTTTTCTGACAGTTAAAACGTCACACATTTGTTTATCATTTTGTCTCAATTCCATGGCTATCACTATATAAAGTAGAAATTCTTCAAAATATTAATACGATTATTTCGCTTACAAAACGTGCAAAATAAAATCTGAAAACTGATTTAGATCCATAATTTCAAGCACTACAACTTTTATTTAAAGCATTTTTGTCTAAAATTAATTGGCCACTTTTGCGCAAGGAAAAACTGATTTCCCATGTTAAACGCCTATGGCCAGGTTTTCATGATACACCCGGTATATATATATCATGCATGGTTGTGATAATAAGATGTGACCTTGACGGCCTTATCGCTTGCAACTAAATTGTTATAAGCGTGTGTCACATGTCATGTCATGTTGTGTGTGATATGACACGTCTGCAACTAACAAATTCATGTTCGCTTTTCACAAACTATTTTAATCAAATTAAAAATAACCCGTCGCTGACATCTTCAAAAGCCGTCATTTGATATATCACTTACTGAGATCTGCTACGGTTAATTCCACACTTAGTACTAATGGTTAAAAGTCGTGATGCGATAGATTTATTTTAATTTTATTACAAGTTATTTGTGATATCAGCCAACGTTTGACAAATTATTTGCAGAAAATACAAAATAGTGTTAATTTTAAAATATGTGTTATAAACAAATAATATACAATTTAAAATAAAAATCATGCTATATATAAATACAGTTGGCCTTGGTACAGCCAGCAACCATATTGTTTGTAGGCGTGGTTACCAATCTAACAAATGCCGTGTTATATAGGCGGAGTTTATGTATAAGCTCCTCCCAGATACAAGCCATGAACCTTTAGTACACTGTCTCCTCCACAGATGGCAGTACGTTCTAGAACTTATAGATGGCGTTGTTCTACGCATGCGTTTGCAACTGCAACGTTGGTATTTCAAATCGTTTGTCAGTTGTTTGCTGGCATTTGTTATGTACGTTAGGATTTGACAGTGTTTTGTTTTCTGTGTTGTTTAGTGAGAGTTTTATGTGAACGTGTTTTTTAAAATTATTTGTAAACAAAATGAACATTAGTTGCTTTTTTTGTCAGTTACTTTCTTCGCGAAGCATAAAGATGAAAAGTAGCACTTTTTTGTCTTAATTTAAAGACGAAAAATTGTTCTTTATCTGAACGATCGTGCAGACCTACATATAAAGTGTTTTTTTAAAATTAAAATGAATAAATGCAAGTTTTTGTGTGAAATGAAAGTGTTTGTTAGTAGCTTGCAACATATATGGATATAATAAACTAGTGTTATCTGTGAGTATTGTTTAACTGTAGCTATTTTTATGCGTTGTTTATTGAATATATTTTATAGCTTTTCGTGCCTGCTAAAATAACAATGTTAGTTTTAACTGATATTTTAATTTTGGTATGTTTCGCTATCATCATGTTGTTGTTTAAAACTATTTCAAGTATTTATTTATTACAAGATGTCGTTAATTGTGGCACTGTTTTAAAACTTATTCAATTATACTATTAATAGACGTTTATCTCTTGTTCTTTCATCAATACATGGACTATTGTACTGTTTATAATTATAATTTGATAACTCTTAAATCAGTGACGCTAAAAATGTTTTATAACATTTTCAATACGTTGTGTACAATCTAATAAGAATAAAATAGGTACTTTTTCACCCTTGTGACTGGGTGTGGTACTCGGCCATAGCAGATCTTAGTAAATAATGCAAGTGCAGCTACTAGCCGTCACATTGCGACCTCTGAACAAGATAGTGGCGGGGGGTGGGGAGCCTCAAGGAGAATATATCATCACGCCTTTTACCCATCACTGGGTGTGGCACTCTGCCTAAGCAGATCTAAGTAAGTGATATATTTATGCGCGTGAACTGACCGTCAAATCACGGCCCCCAAAGATATTAGTGGAGGAGGAGCCACAGGAGTAGATTTAAATTGGTGAAAATTGTTTGTCGGCTGTGGGGATCGAACCCGGATTCTCAAATCCACAGGCCAATAAACTATTTACTTAAATATAAAAATAAATAAATATATCATCACGCCTTTTTCCCATCACTGGGTGTAGCACTCTGCCTAAGCAGATCTAAGTAAGTGATATATTTATGCGCGTGAACTGACCGTCAAATCACGGCCCCCAAAGATATTAGTGGAGGAGGAGCCACAGGAGTAGATTTTTTAAATTGGTGAAAATGTTTGTCGGCTGTGGGGATCGAACCAGGGTTCTCAAGATCCACCACTGAGCCACCTACCCCATATGAAAATTGTTTATCGTGTTCTTCATAAATAATATTTATTTATTTATGTTACGCTATGCAACAGCAACCCCAATTACAGTACAGGGTCCGCACTCACCGAGCCGCAGAATGGTAGTTTTTTTATCTAATTATTTAGCTTGAGTGCGATTCGAACTTGGGATCTCCGGATTCGAATTCCGTAACGCTATCCACACCACCGTACTATTAAATATGTCATAATTATGAGATAGTATAAGATCATTCTAAGCCTATATGTGTGACGTCACAAAAATACCATATTATGAAGATTATTTTTATCTGTCCCGAAATTTCTAAATTTACAAGCATGTCAATAAACTCTGAAGTATTTTTGTTGATATTTTTAAATATAACTCGAAACTTTATTTTTTTTTATTGCCTTAACAAAATGATTTATCGAGATTCTGACCCAGGAGACGTTGTTTTTCTTGTGTGCAGGTGGCCAGGAAGAATTTGTTACCTGCGTGAAGTTTGGTGGGTTCTACTCTAACGGTATTTTAGCAAAAGTGCTCTTGGATTGAATTTGGGGGTCAATCAAGTTTATTTTATCGCTTTTTTCTTATCTTTTAGTTCAAATAAATAAAAATAATTGTGTCTCGTTTGAATAATGAAATCATTTTGGTAGCACAGAGCTACAGTAACAGCTGGATAATTAGTAATTACAATTAGCAATTATAATTAGTGTCAGTTTGAAATGGGGTCGCGCTGGGTCAGTGGTATTGAGTCAGCCTGGGGGGCTTGAGAACCCGACAAACTACTTCTCCACTAACATCTTTGATTATTAAAAAATATAAAGTAAACACTTGGCTATGTTTGACAAAATTCAGCCTCCAAGTCACCTTATGAGGGCATCGTCAGAGGCTGACCAGCACAGTTAGTATCCACCAGCTTCTTCAGGTGAACTTGGTTCTAGGTGAAGAAGTGATGCTGGCCAGCCTCTGACGATGCCCTCATAAGTTGACTTGGAGGCAGAATTTTGTGAAACTTAGCCAAGTGTTTATTTTATATTTTTTATTAAACCTTGTTTCACCAAGTGTATGGATGACAATTAATTTTGTCTTTGTTGTTATTTAAATTGCTATTGCGTAGGTTTTCCCTTTTTTCGGTAGATGGCATTACTGGTTCCACAGAACTTCTCATGTCATTTTGACTGTTTGTTAGAGATCTTATTCTCTGCTGGCACAGTTCTTCGTCACCAGCTTCTTCACGTGAACTTTGTTCTAGGTGAAGAAGTGATGCTGGCCAGCCTCTGACGATGCCCTCATAAGTTGACTTGGAGGCTGAATTTTGTGAAACTTAGCCAAGTGTTTATTTTATATTTTTTATTAAACCTAGTTTCACCAAGTGTTTGATGACAATTAATTTTGTCTTTGTTATCTTTCATTATTTTATAAATTAATAATAATTTATTTAAATTAAACTGATTTTATAGATATTGAAAAATAATTCCTCGGGTATTAAATCCATTATTTCAAATGATTTATTTGTAAAAGTGACAGTAGACAACACCATGACAACGTCAAGCTATAAATTGTCGTACCGTCAACAACCTTCCATTACAAAATGTAATGTATCTTTTTATAAAATTAGTAATAAAAAAGTAGGGTAGGTGGCTCAGTGGTATCGAGTCGACCTGTGGATCTTGAGAACCCTGGTTCGATCCCCACAGCCGACAAACAATTTTCACCAATTTAAAAAATCTATCCCTGTGGCTCCCTCTCCACTAATATCTTTGAGGGCCGTGATTTGACGGCTGGTAACCGCATTTCACGCGACAAAATATATCACTTACCGAGATCTGCTTAGGCAGAGTGCCACACCCAGTGATGGGTAAAAGGCGTGATGATATATTTATTTATTTATTTATTTAAAAAAGTAATGCAATACTAGTGTTTCTGGACAATTTAGACAATAATTATTTACATCGTGAAATCAAACTGGCTGTATTTTTGTCCCACGCGACCACCCCTATAGCACGTCTATGCCACCCCCAGCATTCTTCGAATGTTGTTCTCAAGCATATGTCTTGTGTGGTGTTTTTTTGTTACCCTCCGTCTGTAGAGCGAGGTTGCTAGATCCACAGATGGACTTTTTTTTATTTCGCTTTATAAAAAGCGGGCCAACGAAGACGCAGGAGGCTATGTCTGGCCGGAGATCCTACCAGCGACCCTCAAACATTACCATTGATTCATTTTAACTTTCTCTTCACTGATTTATATAAACTGAACCAAAACCTAACCATTTTATCTAACTAATTAAATATTTATTTAAAATACAGGGTGTAACAGCGAAACCAACCACCGCCTATATTTTCTTTATTATTATAGTTACAAACAAATATTATAAAGTAAAGTTGTAGAAGACCAAGGGGGACATCTGCTTAAAGAATAAAATAATTTTTTAAACCAGTGGTTCTCAAGTTACAACAAAAAGTTATATTTTTTCAAATGGGGTTATATGTATTTTTTAGGCCTATTCGATAGAGTATTTTTTTCTGAATTCAACCATGTGACCATTCTACATCCTTATATAATAAAAATATTGAGAAAAATTCAATTTAAATTTAAATAATTTTTTATTTTAATGTGCAGTAAGCTATGGATGAAAAACAAAAACAAAAGAACAAAATTTACCTGCTGTCAAGTAATAATAATTGTTGTAAATTGTTATTCTTTGTGTGTTTATTATTTTGTTCTTTTGTTTTTCATCCATTGCTTACTAAATAAATAAATAAATATATCATCACGCCTTTTACCCATCACTGGGTGTGGCACTCTGCCTAAGCAGATCTCGGTAAGTGCGGTTACCAGCCTTCAAATCACGGCCTCCAAAGATATTAGTGGTGGAGGAGCCACAGGGGTAGATATTTTTAAATTGGTGAAAATTGTTTGTCGGCTGTGGGGGATCGAACCAGGGTTCTCAAGATCCACAGGCCGACTCGATACCACTGAGCCACCTACCCCATAGCTTACTGCACATTAATATTAAAAATAAAAAATTATTTAAATTTCAATTGAATTTTTCTCAATATTTTTATTATATAAGAATGTAGAATGGTCACATGGTTGAATTCAGAAAAAAATACTCTATCGAATAGACCTAAAAAATACATATAACCCCATTTGAAAAAAATATAACTTTGTATTATAACTTGAGAACCACTGGTTTAAAAAATTATTTTATTATTTTACCAGATAATATTTGTTTGTAACTATAATAATATAGAACATACAGGGTGTTTCAGGACTAGTGTAACAAACTTTAACAGCTTATTCCTGAGGTCATTTTGAGCTAAAAATGTCATATGAACATAGGTCCTATTCCTTCTAGTTACCAAAATACAAGACGTTGAAGTTCTATAAATAACACGACATTTTCAAATTTTTGTAATCAAGATACTTTCGGAAAACAAGAGTTTTATTGAAAAGTCATACCTTATTTGTCTTAATTAATTTTATTTATTAATATTAACGAATACGATTTAGAGAACAAAACATAAAATGATACAATTAAATAGACACAGAACAACATAACCAAATATGGAATAGTTTAACACAATATGAAATAAGATAACAAATTTAAAAGAAATTACTGCAAGTGGTCAAAATGAGCGCCTTGAACTCGTATGCATGTTAATATTAATAAATAAAATTAATTAAGACAAATAAGGTATGACTTTTCAATAAAACTCTTGTGAAAGTATCTTGATTTCAAATTTGAAAATGTCGTGTTATTTATAGAACCTCTTGTATTTTGGTAACTAGGAGGAATAGGACCTATGTTCATATGACATTTTTAGCTCAAAATAACCTCAGGAATAAGCTGTTAAAGTTTGTTACACTAGTCCTGAAACACCCTGTATAAGCGTTAGTTGATTACTAAACAATAATCTTTCATTCACATTCACAAGTCAGCCAGTCCTCATTGTAAGTAGTTCCTGGGTTCGTGTAGATGATGTGACGCGCATCATGTACGCCTGGCTATCTTCTATGTCCCCTCGCGCAATCAAATGTCACTTCTCCGACGGCGCCGTGACGCTGATGCAATGTTAGGTTAGGTTAGGTTAGGTATGAAGAAAGGTCATGGATGTTGCGCTGCGCTGTGTTACATTCACGCTATGCTTGCTTGATTAGAGTCATTTGAGTGTCGTGACCGCGCCGCGGTTTCTTATCATTCTATCTGTCACTGTCTAAATATAGGATTTTGTGGATTTTGGGAAGATGCTTGCTTGCAGATGATTTCAAAGACATTTTATAATCAGCACTATCTTGGAATTGATTTGCGACATACCGGGGTGATTCTGGGAAGATGAACCCTCCCTTAACTTTGTTGTTATAAGAAATAGACAAATGTTGTTCATATGGAAGTTTGAGTAGATTAAATATACTATTTTATGACACATATAAAAGTCAGGTTTACATGATACGACTATCAACTTTTATTTTTCAAATGAGAACCTAGAATTATTTTATTAAAATAAAAACCGACATTTTTTTCTCTTTTCAACGATGTATTACTTGTCATAAATGTATTTGAAAAATTTTAAATTTAAATTTTTATGACAGAAAAATTCGGATGACACCTGGATTCGAACCAGGGACCTTCCGCTTGCCGGGCAGACATACTAACCGAATTCTTCTGTCATAGTGTCTAACGTAGCATCGATTCCAAAGACTCCTATATCTATGATAGGCAGGGTTCGAAGATATATATCGATCGATATATATTTTGATATATATTTTGATATATATCGTCATATTTTTGCAATGATATATATCCATTATATAAAAATATCAAATAGTTTTTGAGATATAGCCTCCGGAGAAGTGAAATTTTTCGAATTTTTCAATTTTTCTACTTTTCCGAGGCTATATCTCGAAAACTAAATGTGATATGAAAACGCGGTCAACGGCATTAATTTTCTCGTGCTTCAGTTAACTTATAAACATAGTTTCAGCGATTTTTATTTTTTTTCAATTTTCCGCCAAAAAAATCGCAAAAAGCTGTTTTTTAACATTTTCTCGAAAACCAGAAGTCATATGCATTTGAAGATTGCACCACTGGATTCAGTGGGTCAAAATACATATGTATGTAAATTTTCGTTTTAATAATCCTACAATTAAGGATTTTTGGTAAAATTGAATTAAAATCTGAAAAAACCAAAGGGGTACCCCTTAGGAAATAATTAAAAATATTAAATTGCATAAAATTGTATGAAAATTTGCTTATAAGTCAATTCGGACACGGGGAATTCAACGCCGTTGAGCGCATTTTCATATCTTGTTTAGTTTTTGAGATATAGCCTCCGGAGAAGTGAAATTTATCGAATTTTTCAGTTTTTCTATTTTGCCGAGGCTATATCTCGAAAACTAAATGTGATATGAAAACGCGCTCAACGGCATTAATTTTCTCGTGCTTCAGTTAACTTATAAACACAGTTTCAGCGATTTTTATTTTTTTTTCAATTTTCCGCTAAATATCGCAAAAAGCGGTTTTTTAACATTTTCTCGAAAACCAGAAGTCATATGCATCCACTGGATTCAGTGGGTCAAAATACATATGTATGTAAATTTTCGTTTTAATAATCCTACGATTAAGGATTTTTGGGAAAGTGATATTTATCTGATATATATCCTATATATCAGATATTTTGATATTTATTATAAATATCATGATATTTACGAACCCTGATGATAGGCATTGACAACGGGTTTCGTCTACAGCGACACAGTTCTGATTTATAGGGAATCATTCCACGAACTAATTTTTAACATATGACTTCGACTGAACGTACAGTAATGAAGCGGCAAGCGGAGGGTCCCTGGTTCGAATCCAGGCGTCATCCGAATTTTTCTGTCATAAAAATTTTACTTTAAAATTATCTTCATTACTGTACGTTCAGTCGAAGTCATATGTTAAAAATTATTTGAAAAAATTCGAGATATATAAGATAATTGAGAAATATCAGAAATTAATTTTATTCAATTATTCTAGGTGGCTATGCGAAATTAAACAAATTGTAACAAGGTAAAATGAATGACAACAATGCAAATATTTATTTGTTTCTTGTTTCACGTGTTTTGTCATTCATTTGTCCTTGTTACATTTTGTTTAATTTCGCATGGCCACCTAGAATAGTTTAATTAAAATAATTTCTTAATTATTTTATTTATCTCGATTTGTTTCATATACATTTATGACAAGTAATACATCGTTGAAAAGAGAAACAAATGTCGGTTTTTATTTTAATAAAATAATTCTAGGTTCTCATTTGAAAAATAAAAGTTGATAGTCGTATCATGTAAACCTGACTTTTATATGTGTCATAAAATAGTATATTTAATCTACTAAAACTTCCATATGAAGAACATTCGTCTATTTCTTATAATAAACAAGTTAAGGGCGGGGTTCGTCTACCCAGAATCACCCTGTATTTTTAAAGTTAATCTTTTCAATTAAAATAGAAATAAATAAATATATTTGAATGTGAAAGTATTAGTAGCAGTTTATTTGGCATCCATATTTCATTATTTAATATTATGCAGTCCCATGTAACTATTTCAAATTTGCTAATAGTAATGATCGATTAAAGTATGCCATGGTCAATATAGCCAGACACGACCTTCTCTTGTTTAAAATTTTATTGTTTTTTTATCATGGCTACTATTTTAAATATATTTATTTATATCTAAATCTAAAGTTTAATAAAAATATGAATGAAGAATTTGTAAGATTTTATTTATTATTTATTGAAAATAAAATAAATATAAATATATCATCACTCCTTTTACCCATTACCAGCTGTAGCACTCTGCGCTAGTAGATCTCGGTAAGTGATATATTTATGACCATCAAATCATGGCCCACAAAGATATTAGTGGAGAGGGAGGCACAGGGGTAGATTATTTGTCGGCTGTGGGGATCGAACCAGGGTTCTCAAGATCCACCACTAAGCCACCTACCCCATTAATTAATTAATTGATGTAGAATTTTCAGCGATTGTTTGTTTTGTTATTAGCTTTCCCGTTAATATATATAGTTCAGTGTACCCTTGTTCTGAAGCAGAATGTGGCGCCCCGAGGCGTGCGCCGCAGGCGAAAATTTTGGAGCACAAAAATGCGATATGGTACTCAAAATACGTGGAATTTTATGCTCTACGATACGCCGTACTATGCAAAACTTGCGTGTAGATTTAGAGCAATAAGCAAACTCATGACAAATAATATGTTATTCACCTTAGCGTAGAATAATAGAACATTGTTTGTCTAGAAAAATAACTATGTTTTAAATAAATATAAACCTAATTAAAACTATATAGTTTACATTTCACAATTGCACATAATAGCACAAACAATTATACAAATAACAAAATAAAATATCAATACATGTAAATTAAATTTACAATAAAAATACTTAAATACTCATAACTATACCGCGCGTTCCACGTAAAGGTTGGCATAGGGAAATAACATGGGAAAAAAGGTTTTTGTAAATAAAAATTGTTCGGTAAAAAATTATGGTATAATATTGCACATGACCATACTAGACCTATCCGCACACATTATTTCATACAGATTACTTCATTTTAATGCCACAAATTAGTGAAATTAATGAAAATAGTTTGAGAAAATCGCCTACTAATTATGATTTTTTTGTGACAGCTTTGTCATAGAAACAGAAGCTGTCACTATAACGGTCAAGACTTTTTGTGAATATTAAGAAATCTTGACAGTTAACTTTATATTTCAAACATTAATCACATTACTTCGCGATCTTTTGTAATTAAAGGCCTTAGTACGATAGTAGGTATCTACATTTGGTATTCATTTAATTACTTTATTTATTTTACAAATAATATTAAGACGCAGTATTTGTGTTCTTTTAATATACTCATATTTATTTTAACTTTTTGCCGTCTGCCGTCCTTTTATCGTGGCGCCCGGGTTCTGGGAACCCCAAGAACCCTGGGTTGGAACGCCCCTGAGAGAATCTGTTCCACACAAGTGTGGTTCGCGAACGACGCTGTCTCGCGGTCAAGGCCCGTTCGATCAGCGACCCCGCGGTGCAGACAGAGAAAGCTTTTCAACAATCAGACCACGGTCTGTCAGTCTGTGTTATGCAATCGCGTCTAGCTATCCGTTCACTCACTGCTAATCAACACTCATCATACTATTATATGTACACTTTTGTTTATTTAGTCTAGTCTGTCATTTGGAACTTTAAAGGTTTGTTCGATAAATAACCGAACTAGATTGTTCAATTAGTCCTGAGAAGCGTTTATTTATTTATTTAAAAACGCTGCAATGGATGTGAACAAATTGTAAATAACAACAAAGACAAAATTCATTGTCATCCAACACTTGGTGAAACTAGGTTTAATAAAAAGTATTAAATACGCGTCTATAGCCTCTGACGATGCCCTCATAAGATGACTTGGAGCCTGAATTTTGTCAAACATAGCCAAGTGTTTATTTTAAATTTTTATTAAACCTAGTTTCACCAAGTGTATGGATGACAATTAATTTTGTCTTTGTTATTTAAATTGCTATTGCGTAGCTTTTGCTTTTTTTCGGTAGATGGCATTACTGGTTCCTCAGAACTTCTCATGTCATTTTGACTGTTTGCTGGAGCTCTTATTCTCTGCTGGCACAGTTCTTCGTCACCAGCTTCTTCACGTGAACTTTGTTCTAGGTGAAGAAGTGATGCTGGCCAGCCTCTGACGATGCCCTCATAAGTTGACTTGGAGGCTAAATTTTGTCAAACTTAGCTTAGTGTTTATTTTATATTTTTATTAAACCTAGTTTCACCAAGTGTATGGATGACAATTAATTTTGTCTTTGTTGTTATTTAAATTGCTATTCCGTAGCTTTTCCTTTTTTTCGGTAGATGGCATTACTGGTTCGATAGTACTTCTCATGTCATTTTGACTGTTTGTTAGAGCTCTTATTCTCTGCTGGCACAGTTCTTCGTCACACAGCTTCTTCACGTGAACTTTGTTCTAGGTGAAGAAGTGATGCTGGCCAGCCTCTGACGATGCCCTCATAAGGTGACTTGGAGGCTGAATTTTGTCAAACTTAGCCAAGTGTTTATTTTAAATTTTTATTAAACCTAGTTTCACCAAGTGTTGGATGACAATTAATTTTGTCTTTGTTGTTTATTTAAATCGCTATTGCGTAGCTTTTCCTTTTTTTCGGTAGATGGCATTACTGGTTCCACAGTACTTCTCATGTCATTTTGACTGTTTGTTAGAGATCTTATTCTCTGCTGGCACAGTTCTTCGTCACACAGCTTCTTCACGTGAACTTTGTTCTAGGTGAAGAAGTGATGCTTGCCAGCCTCTGACGATGCCCTCATAAGGTGACTTGGAGCCTGAATTTTGTCAAACATAGCCAAGTGTTTATTTTATATTTTTTTTAAAGTACAATTTTCTGTAAGTAATATTTCTCATATCAGTAGTCCTCAAATACGATACCTCCTTATATTTAAAATAAAATATGTATTTTTTTATATAGTCATAAGTAATGTTAGGCCAACAGCATTTGCAAATAACGGCGTCTCGCAGTTACCTTCACATATATTCCCTCTCTGTTCATCGTATAGTGTCTGTGCTCGTCGCTCCTTGTCACACTGACTGCGATCAGTGTGCGAAATGCGAACACGGAGGGTCAATGAACTCAATATTCAAGGGCGTTCCATTACTTCAAGCAGTTTGGTATAAGGCTGACACTAGATTAGCTAGTTTATAATAGACTGTGATTCACGCTACACTATACACTAATACATAAGTGATGCATGCCGTCAAATCGTGCCCCCCACACATGTTAGTGAAGGAGGACCCATTACTGGGTGTAGTATTTTACTGTAGCACACAAGGGTTATTTTTAATGATGAATATTAGTTTGTCGGTTGTGGAAATTGAACCCAAGTTCTTAAACGTATCTACAAGTTATTATGAATGTAGATGAAGCTAAAATTAAAGTACCAATAAAGACAAAATTAATTGTCATCCAACACTTGGTGAAACTAGGTTTAATAAAATATAAAACAAACACTTGGCTATGTTTCACAAAATTGTGTGAAACATAGCCAAGTGTTTATTTCATTTTATATAAAATTTTGTTAAAACTATAATTATGAAGTAATTATATTTGAGAATAAGATATTGAACAGTACATAAGGGTGAAATGTTTGACTTCTGTAGCGATTTGTACTTCATACAAAAACTCAAATAGTCGTATGTTTGTATCTAACTAATGATGTACCCAGTGATTTGTCAGGTTCGCACGCCTATGGTGACGGCTCTGTGAACATGTATAGTGATGGCTAGACACAGTGTTGCCAGACCTCTCTCTCTTGCTCAACATAGTTTCATGCTATTTGAGTGATATAGTTACTCATAAATCGATTCTGGAAATATGTATAATTCTCAGGGTTCGTAAATATCATGATATTTATAATAAATATCAAAATATCTGATATATAGGATATATATCAGATAAATATCACTTTTTGGATATTTATTTTTTAATTTTAGTTTTTGTACACATTTAGAAAAACTGAAAAATTCAAAAATTTCACTTTTCCGGAGGCTATATCTCAAAAACTAAACAAGATATGGAAATGCGCTCAACGGCGTTGAATTCCCCGTGTCCGAATTGACTTATAAGCAAATTTTCATACAATTTTATGCAATTTAATATTTTTAATTATTTCCTAAGGGGTACCCCTTTGGTTTTTTCAGATTTTAATTCAATTTTCCCAAAAATCCTTAATCGTAGGATTATTAAAACGAAAATTTACATACATATGTATTTTGACCCACTGAATCCAGTGGTGCAATCTTCAAATGCATATGACTTCTGGTTTTCGAGAAAATGTTAAAAAATCACTTTTTGCGATTTTTTGGCGGAAAATTGAAAAAAAATAAAAATCGCTGAAACTATGTTTATAAGTTAACTGAAGCACGAGAAAATTAATGCCGTTGAGCGCGTTTTCATATCACATTTAGTTTTCGAGATATAGCCTCGGCAAAATAGAAAAACTGAAAAATTCTAAAAATTTCACTTCTCCGGAGGCTATATCACAAAAACTATTTGATATTTTTATATAATGGATATATATCATTGCAAAAATATGACGATATATATCAAAATAAATATCATGATATATATCGATCGATATATATCTTCGAACCCTGATAATTCTTGACCTACGTAAACACAATCAATTTGCATCGAATTCGTTACTTCGTGGCAAATGCATTGATTGTGCTACCCCAATTATTTCAGATTATCTTAGTCAATGGTTTAATGACTACTAATCTACATAATAATATGTTTTTATAATATTTCCACGGCCGGAAATATTAGACTGTTTTTATGATGCAAAAATCGGGACAGAAATAAAACATGTTATCCCTAGGGAAATAATGTGCACATTGTTCCTCTAGGGAGTTTATATTGACAGTGTATATAAAATACAATAGAATACAATGAAATAAACAAGAACAGCTGCATCAACAATTTGTTGGAATTTTTCCGAGGGCTCTTCGATGTATTTCTTACCATTCCAATTTAGAAATATCATGTCATTCCACATAAATAAACTTGTTTACATACATATTTGTGCAAGACTACATATCATTTCAAAATTCTATTTTAAAATTACTTAGGTCATAAGAAAATTAATAATATATTCACCTCGGCTGTAAATGTTATTTGTCATGGAATTACATTACATTTTCTTCAAATTAAAAAGTAATGGAAAAAATAATCTCGACAGTGATATCGAGTCGGCCTGTGGATCTTGAGAACCCTGGTTCGATCCCCACAGCCGACAAACAATTAAATCTACCTCTGTGCTCCCCCTCTACTAACATCTTTGGGGGCCGTGATTTGACGACTGTTCACGTGTATAAATATATCACTTATCGAGATCTGCTTAGACAGAATGCCACACCCAGTAAAGGGTAAAAGGCGTGATGATATATTTTATATTTTAACTACTAACGTACTAGATTCTGTGGTACTAAATATTACATCGTAATCATATGTTGACCAGCTGTGGTTTCAACTGTTTTTAGTCACGGCTTGAAATATTAAGCACGGAGTGAAGTTAGCTCATTACGACTTAATCTGACTTCAAATAATTCATCAAATTTTACATTGCTTTATTGTATTCATTTGCAATCGTAGAAAAAATATACCATGTACTTAATTCGTTTTTGTATACATTTGTAACTAGAAATAATAAATATATCATCACGCCTTTTACCCATTACTGGGTGTGGCACTCTGTCTAAGCAGATCTCGGTAAGTGATTTTTTTTTTTCGTAACACATGCACAAAAAACATGTTCTTATTCCCTAATTTTAGAGAGAGAAACACTGCTTTTCTCCCCTAGGGAGAGAAACATTATATTTCCATAGGTACCATGTTTCTCTCCCTAGAGCGATGTTTTTCTCCCTAGAGAGATTAGCTGTTTGCGGCGTTTCCTAGGTAACTAGTTACGCAACCCATATTTGACATTTGTCCCGATAAGACAGTAATTTTTGTGCACTTATTACGAAAAGTATAATATGCTTCACGGGAGGGCGCGATTATCCCTTGTGTGAAGTTGACAAACCTCGACTTCAGCCCTCGCTTACGTCTCGGTTAGTCAACTTCACACGCGGGAATAATCGCTTGTTTCCCTCCCTTGATGCATAACATACTATTCGCGTGAAGAGTGGTTACCAACCGTCAAATCACGGCTCCCAAAGATATTAGTGGAGGGGGAGCCACAGGGATAGATTTAAATTAGTGTAAATTTAAAAATATATAAAATAAACACATTAGAGCTCTATTAAGAGCGAAACGCGTCTATGGTTACTAACTGTGCTGGCCAGCCTCTGACGATGCCCTCATAAGGTGACTTGGAGGCTCAATTTTGTGAAACATAGCCAAGTGTTTATTTTATACTTTTTATTAAACCTTGTTTCACCAAGTGTTGGATGACAATTAATTTTGTCTTTGTTGTTATACAAAACAATTTATTTTTGTTAGAGATCTTATTCTCTGCTGGTACAGTCTTTCGTCACACAGCTTCTTCACATGAACTTTGTTCTAGGTGAAGAAGTGAGTTATACCATACTGATGCTGGTCAGCCTCTGACGATGCCCTCATAAGGTGACTTTGAGGCTAGAATTCATCAAATGTAGTCAATATTAAAAATATTTTGGTCAGGAGCCTGATTGTGTATCTTGCGTGACTACTTGCGGCACCCATACTAACACAGATATGTCACATGCATATAGTAAACCATCTATCGGACATTTAAACAACTAATGGGTATGACGTCACTTCTTGCGAGACACGCAAATATAGATGCGTGACCTCCGTAGCTCCTGTTTCTTACTTGCGACACTACCTGTCTCATTCTAACATTATGTTTGTCTTTTACTTTCTTGTCATTTTGCGTTATCAACGCCATATCTGCCATAAAGTTTATTAACATTTGTTTTTGCTCCTCTGTGGCGTTCATATCACGTTTTCTATCTTCTGTCATCATAAAATCGTATAAAAAAACTACAAAACGATGTTGACAACAATGACATGTGATTGCAACTGACAGTTATAGTTTCAAAACCATTACCAACACTAAACTTGGCGCGAAAACGTAAAGCACGGAATTCCCTATGCTCGACACCAGAAAAGAATCGGTGACGTCATACATTGTACTAACGCAAATTTAATCACGCAACTGCTCACGCAAGATACAGAATCAACCTCCTGAAAATGACTTAAAACTTAAAATGTGTATATTTTTTTCATTTTAGTCGAACGATTCGGGCCCCCCAGAGTCACGGGCCCCCAGCACTTGCTTAGTTTGCCTAGGCGAGAAGACGGCCCTGGAACTAATAATCCTGTATCAATACAACTTTTTGTAAATATACAAATGATGTAAATAATAATGAATGTTTGATTGTTTAGATGAAGTGACTGCAGCTGAAGACAACAAGAATCAGATCGAGATTGTTGGTTCAGAGAAACCCGTAGATCCGAACTTGTGTTGCTGAGGTCACAAGTCCGTCTTTACGGTTATCTCTTAACGAATTCTGCAGCGAAACATACCCCAACATTCGCTTTGATTTTTAAATATATTTGGAAGAATTTTGAATGAATTCTAAACGTGTATAGAATGTGTACATTTAGTCTGACAATAGTGAGAGGTTGATTTCAAAATGGCGGTGTTCAGATGAGGTAGTAGGTTGTATAGTAAGCATTACACCTTGACGGAGTACTGTACAGCCTGCTAACTTTCCTGGCTGTTGCTATCACAACAAACATCAACAATCACCAGACAGAAAATATCAGTTATCTCATCATGTCACAGCAGGGGCGAATCCAGACTTCGAATTAGTGGCGGGGGGGAGTTATTGCCCATCTTCTAAATATAAGAATATTATAATCCTGCTTTAAATAATTTTTAAAATCACTTTAAATCACATTAAATCATCTTTGGAATCGCATTAATTTATAAACGGTTCTTCGATAGAACACAAAAATGATTGAATTAGAAGTTGATTTTCTAAGTGCAAATGTCGGTAGTCCAGGGTGGCGACTAACCTGGAAAACCGGGAAAAGTCAGGGAATTTTATATTTCTGGAAAAGTCAGGGAAAAGTCAGGGAATTTGATTCCATGTCAGGGAAAAAAGTTTTTTGTTCTTTAAATGTTTTAATTTAATTTTAGAAAAATAACTACAAACTTTTATTTCAAAATGTATTTAGTTATTTTTAGATTTTATTGGCAGAATACCCTTTATTAGATAGATAGTATACCTTTATTGGCAACAAATACCCTTTATTGCTTCTTAAGAGTGAGAACCGCCTTCTATGAAAATATAACCGAAGGATGTTTACTAATTGAAAACTGTTTTGTTTTGTCTAACGTTTCTACCGCGCTATGTTTTTTCTGTATGCAATATTTAAGGTTGTGTCTTTGCCTGTTTAAAAACACAAATTGATTTTGCTCTAAGCGCTCTAAGCATTTCATATTTTATGTGGCTTTACGTTTTAGATTTAAATAGAAATCCATTGTAAGTTTTATGAGAACCTTTATTCAGTCTTAAATTTTTAGGTTATATTTTTTTTTCTTAGTTTTAAACTTTTAGATATTAAAGAATATTGATTTTAAATTGATTTTGGTGTAATTTTTAGAATAAATGCGGAAGTAATGTTTCCAATTATCAATTAATTAAAAATATTTAATTGTCAAAAAAAATAAATAGATTTCTTGTCATAATTTTTTTTTAATTGTTATTATACAATTATTATTAGTAATAATTAATTTATATTAAATTATAAACAATTTAAAATAGTAATAATTACAATAAATTTACTTTTAACATCAAAACTATCCATATATATATATAATGATAAACATTCATGTTTTTAAATTATTATAATATAATATATAAAATGTAACCATAAATTCATAAATAAGTCAATATTCTAGAAGTCAGGGAATTTTTTACTTAGTCAGGGACAAGTCAGGGAATTTATTAATGTTACTTGAATCGCCACCCTGTAAATAGAATACCTCTCCCATCTGCGGGTCGAAATAATATTGGTTTTTGGTTATTTATTAGAATAATAAATCAAACAATAGTTCTTAATTATCTTAGAATTTTAAGTTCTTAGATAATATTTTCTATTTAATTTGTTTAACAATCGTAAATAATGACATCATTATTATATGTTAGGGCCAACATTTAAAAAAAGTCCATGCTTAGGGGGGTGGGGTCATGACCTTCATGACCCCTCCCCTGGATCCGCCCCTGTGTCACAGCTAGTAGTCGGTAAAAGGCGGAATAATACCACTGGGATCATTTTAATATAGTGAAAATTCGGTTTCTCAAATCCCTAAAATAATAAATTGTTAAAACCGAAATATCGCTAATTACACAAATAAATAAATATATCATCACGCCTTTTACCCATTATACTGGATATGGCACTCTGCCTAAGCAGATCTCAGTAAGTGATATATTTATAACCGTCAAATCACGGCCCTCAAAGATATTAGTGGAGGGGGAGCCACAGGGATAGATTTAAATTAGTGAAAATTGTTTTACACAGTTTAAAAAAATTCTAATTCAATTATAAATATTAAGTTGTCAATATCTTTGATTATATCTTCTCGGTTTTAACTAAATATTCACAGTCGATATTTCAAGACAAATTTAAAGTCTTAAGATAAGCAAATTTAAGTAGTCAATTGATTAAATAATTTAAAAAAAATTGTTTGTATGTTTGTTAGGCCCGATTTGCCTGTTCCCTGAGACCCTAACTTGTGACGTCATGATTAACTCTCACAGGCTAAGTTCTCTGGTATTGGCGACAAGGGCTGCCAACTGCTGCAACTAACAACTAGTAACTAGACAATAATACACTCATTTCTACTTTACACACATTCTTCTCTTTCTAATGCCTATGGCACAAAGAGCGTCGATGAGCATCAATGAGCTCTTCGATGAAACAACAGAACGCACCCGTCATCTAAGAAAATTAGAGGCTCCTCTATTCCATCGATGAAACGAACGTATCTCATTTCACTCGTATCTTTTGTGTCTCATTTCACGTTAGCATATTTTTGAAATTTAGTTTTTCTTATTCTATATTCCAATATAATTTAAAACTTTCCAAATTAGTTATTTAAGACTACTATATCAATGGAAATAACATAATAGATTTTGGTTAAAATACACTTAACCGGAAGTGACACATTACATGAAGCTGCTAACAGTTTTCCTTGAAAAAAATGATATTATTTTAATTTTAGAAATAAATGCTGCAAATAAAAGTTTTAGAGAATTAAATTCTGCGTCTAGCACATTAAGAATTTTTAAATTAGCCTTTTGCATAAACGAGATATCTAAATTTAAATATTATTATTAATTATGCTTTGAAATTGAACAAAAAATAAAAGATTTTACGTTAAATATGTGCAATTAAAAAATATCTATAGTTAAATACGCATACAAGGATGTTATGTGGTATCCACGTCAGATTTTTTATTCTATGTTACTAATACATTGTTCTTATGTTTATAGGAATATGACTAGACATGGAAGCATCTCCTGCGATCTCAGCAACATCCTGGAGCAGCTGGTGTCACCGGAACGTTCTGTACGGCACATATTATTTACAATTTTATTCGTAACTAATGAAAATCTGAATTTACAGTTTGTTTTTATGTTTATCTAGATCCGTGAAGAATTTGGAGTTGAACTGCAGCGCAGGTCTCGTCTTGGAGCCGCTGCAAAATCTCGACAAGCATCAGCTTTATACATCATATATTAATATTAAATTATACTTTCCAAAAACAAAAACAATCCTAGAACATTTATAACTCATCCAACATTGTATTTAATTTAAAATAACACTTAAATCATCTTGAAAACAGTGTATCTCTCCAAAGTGTCGCCCAATAACAAATTATATATACATAAAAAAAACTTATTTTTTGTATTTATTAGTTTAGGTAAATTGTGACAAAGTTTACATTAATATAATTAATTATTTTAAAAATTAAGTTAATGACATTAAAATCTAATTGTAGTTTATTGTTGAATCTTTTTGCGGTAAAACCGTAGTTGATGGACAAACCTGAAGTTGGCTGCTAGTCGCTAGGGACTTTTACTGAAATCGGACATAGAAAAACCCGGCAAATTTGAATATCAAGATAATTTAAAAACGTAGTGTTAGCAAAATCGGATGTTTTTTAAATAATAAACACTACTAACCATGCCTGACCTAGTATAGAACATATTTTTATGGTAAAAAGTAACAAACCGCTTGCTTCTTATGTCGAACTTGTACCATTCGAACTGCTGTTTTCCCCAGAAGTCCCTAGCGTCCTGCGGCCTACTTCAGGTTTGTCCGTCAAGCCCTTTTTGCTATTGAACCACTAAATATAAAATATAAATATCGGTTGATTAAAAATTGTATCTAATTGTGCGTATGTCCGAAATCAATTGAGTTAATTATCTGTCGTAATTAACAACGAAAAATATCATTTCTCATTATACAGGGTGTTTTAGGACTAGTGTAATAAACTTTAACAGCTTATTCCTGAGGTAATTTTGAGCCAAAAATGTCATATGAACATAGGTCCTATTCCTTCTAGTTACCAAAATACAAGAGGTTGAAGTTCTATAAATAACACGACATTTTCAAATTTTTGTAATCAAGATACTTTCACAAGAGTTTTATTGAAAAGTTATACCTTATTTGTCTTAATTAGTTTTATTTATTAATATTAACGAATACGATTTAGAGAACAAAACATAAAATGACACAATTAAATAGACACAGAACAACATAACCAAACATGGAATAAGTTAACACAATATGAAATAAGATAACAAATTTTTAAAAAATTACAGCAAGTGTTCAAAATGAGCGCCTTGAACTCGTATGCATGTTAATATTAATAAATAAAATTAATGAAGACAAATAAGGCATGACTTTTCAATAAAACTCTTGTGAAAGCATCTTGATTACAACAATTTGAAAATGTCGTGTTATTTATAGAACTTCAACCTCTTGTATTTTGGTAACTAGAAGGAATAGGACCTATGTTCATATGACATTTTTGGCTCAAATAGACTTCAGGAATAAGCTGTTAAAGTTTGTTACACTAGTCCTGAAACACCCTGTATAACTCTTTGTTTTTCATGGCACTAATTGATACTATTTTTATTAATTATACGTTATTTCTTCATTTGTTCTTGAACCCAGTCATTATATCTGGCAACATCGGTAAAAATGGCATAATAATTATTGTCACAAGACAACCCATTCGGTTTGCTGGTTGATGTAATACCACGAATCTGCCAAATTTCTGTCCCAGGCTTCTGAAAGAACATCCCTCCTCCAGAATCACCTCTGCAAACAGTGGATCCTACACAAGAAACCAAAAACACGATAAAATAAATGTAACATTGGCTAAACTGTAGTTGACGGACAATCCTGAAGTTGGGCGCAGGACGCTAGGGACTTCTGGGGGAAACTGCAGTTCGAACGGTACATGTTCGACATAAGAAACAAGCGATTTGTTACTTTTTACCATAAAAATACGTTCTATACTAGGTCAGGAATGGTTAGTGGTGTTTATTATTTTAAAAAAAATTGATTTGGACACCATATGACTTCCTTGTACGCGTATTAAACTATAGATATTTTTTTAATTGCACATATTTGACATTAAATCTTTTATTTTTTGTTCTAATTCATAGCAAACTTATTTTTTATTTTAAATCAAAAAATATATAGTATTTAAATTTAGATATCTCGTTTATGCAAAAAGCTAATTTAAAAATTCTTAATGTGCTAGACGCAGAATTTAATTCTCTAAAACTTTTATTTGCATCATTTATTTCTAAAATTAAAATAATACCATTTTTTTCAAGGAAAACTGTTAGCAGCTTCATGTAATGTGTCACTTCCGGTTAGTCTATTTTAACCAAAATCTATGATGTTATTTGCATTGATATAGTAGTCTTATATACCAAGCTTGAAAAGTTTTGGATGATATTTGAATATAGTTTTTCATCTATGATTCAAGTAAAGTACCACTTCCGGTAGTTGTATAATGACCAAAAAAGGGATGTGCATAACTAGATGTTATAACAGTCCTAAATACTTTCTACGGCTTACCGTTTTTGAGTTATACGAGATACGTACAGACGGCACGACGAAATTAGTCAAAATGGATTCAGGGATGCACAAAATACCTATTTCCGTTGAAATCTGAGAACCGAAAATTATCGCGATTACAATACTTCCTTTACTTCGTACAAGGAAGTAAAAAAATCCGACGGTAAAACTTAAGTTGAGGGCCAAACCTGAAGTTGGCTGCAGAACAAGCTGTTTCTGGCTTGAATTCAGGAGTACCAATTAAAAAAAACACCCCTAACCATGCCAAACCTAGTACAGAACGCATTTTTATGATAAATATATTTGAAATGCGAATTTTATTACAAATAAAATTTTGTTTTAAAGATAAATTTTATGACAGAACAATTCGGATGACGCCTGGATTCGAACCAGGGATCCTCCGCTAAGCCCCTAACCCCTAACTATGCCAAACCTAGTACAGAACGCATTTTTATGATAAATATACTTCGAATTTCAAATTGTCCGGCTTTTGACGTTAAGTTCAAGGCAGAAGCAGCTTGTTCTGCAGCCAACTTCAGGTTTGGCCCCCAAGTCAAGTTTAGCCAATCCGACTTTGCTAACAAAACGTTTTTAAATTATCTTGACATTCAAATTTGCCGGGTTTTTCTACATCCGATTTCACCAAAAGTCACTAGCGACTTGCAACCAACTTCAGGTTTGTCAGTCAACTACAGTTTTACCATAACATGTTATTAAACTGTAATTTACTTGTTAAATTCCCTGCACAGAAAGAAAACTTCGTCAAATTTACATAAAAAGTCGGGTTAAGTTCTCTGCATGTGTCACTATCAACCACAAGAATCCGTCCCCATAACAGCTGATCGGATCTAGTTCCAACCTCAGTCAACCCAAACCCAACAACAACACCTCCTTTATTCTCCACTGATCTCAAATCCACGTCCTCTTGCCACAAACACACCGGCTGAATCCGCTCGTTAAATCGAATCGGCCGATCAAACTTAATCACTGCAATGTCATATCTGGGAATGTGATACTCGTACATCGGATGACTAAACAGCTCGGCTACTTTTACAGTCTGCACGCCCACGGCTCGCAGTTTACGTATGTTTGACACACCGAAGTGTAGGTTGATGGAGCTGATGTCCACCGGTTGTCTGAAGGCGTTGTAAAAACAATGTGCTGCTGTCAGTGCGTGGTACGGAGAAATGAGCGACATTCCACATACATATTCTGTTGAGTGACAAATGGCGCCGTGCCATGGATATTGTTCAATTGTTGTTGGTATTCCGAAGAATATTCGTTCGCCTAATTCGCGAACACCGCATCGGTAACGTGGTAATACGAAGTTTTGTAATTGTCCGGTGTTTGCAGCTGTTGGCGTTTCACTGGATTGCTGAACTGTAACAGTAAATGATTAATTACTTTCAAATCTGTAAATAAAACTCGTGGCGAATTGATGGAATTAAACGGTCGTAATAAGCGTAGCATAATTCAATAAAATTGGTTTACAAATGAAATATGTCAATGTTAGTATGATTTGACAAATGTAAGACTTACTTTGTGTTGGTATGACTGGAACCTTTGGTAAAGGCAGTGCGTTTGATGTTCCTGTTGGCTGTTGGATCGATCGAGTTAGACTAAAAGTAGATATCGATATTACTAAATGAATCTTGTTTGTAATGATTATTTATAATAATAACTAGAACTTTTAATTATTGTTAGTATTTTAATTGCTTTATACAAATTTATTAAAGTTTGTGAAATGAGAAATACCGGGTGTCTACTTTTTTTCCGAACATAGGAAATTTGGATTTAGCGATATCTCTTTACCTATTAATTTTAGAATAAAAGTGTAGTAAAGAAAAATGTTCAGAATAAAAAACTGCATCCATAGAGTATAAGTTTGTTGTTTAATTGTTTCTTATGTCCGAGTTAGAAACAAAAGAAAATACACGCTTTAATATAATTATCAGAGTGCCATGAGAAATAAAACAAATTAGATAACTTAATAATAAATATTTATTTGTCTAGATTATGTAGAAAAAATAAAATAATAGTTGCTATAATTAATTTTATTATTAAATTAAATGCTCGAATAAATAAATAAATAAATTAGAGTAAGCTTCCAATTCTGGTCCAATATGTCAAATAATGTCAGACACAACAAACAAATTATTGTTTTATTTCTCATGGCACTCTGATATTTGCTTTAAAGCGTGTATAAGAAACAATTGAACAACAAACTTATACTCTATGGATGCAGTTTTTCATTCTGAACATTTTTCTTCAGTACACTTTTGTTCTAAAATTAATAGGTAAAGAGAAAATTTGAACATTGAATTTCCTATGTTCGGAAAAAAAGTAGACACCCGGTATAACGTATCTTGTACGTACAGAAATTCTTTAAAAAAACTGAACTATAGGTGATATTAATATATTTAATTGATATTTACTTAGAGCTAATATTATTAAGTTGTGTGATTATTAAAGGTAATCATACCTATAGTTTTTGACTAAAGTTAATTTGTATTATGACACAAAAATTCTGATGACGCCTGGATTCGAACCAGGGACCTTCCGCATACCGGGCAGAGTTGTTAACAGCTACACCACGTCACCTGTGTTCGAAATATGGCATCAACTGAATTTTTCTGTCACAGTGTCTAAGCTTAATAATATTAGCTCTAAGCTTGGGTATGATTCCCTCATAATCAAAAACTGTGTCACTGTGGACGAACCCGGTTGTCAATGCCTATATAGGAGTCTCTCGGAACGAAGCTACGCTTAGACACTGTGACAGAAAAATTCAGTTGATGCCATATTTCGAACACAGGTGACGTGGTGTAGCGGTTAGCATCTCTGCCCTGGTTCGAATCCAGGCGTCATCAGAATTTTTCTGTCATAATATAAATTTAAAAAAATATAAAAATATATCATCACGCCTTTTACCCATCACTGGGTGTGGCACTCTGCCTAAGCAGATCTCGGTAAGTGATATATTTTTTCGCGTGAAGTGCGGTTACCAGCCGTCAAATCACGGCCTCCAAAGATATTAGTGGTGGAGGAGCCACAGGGATAGATTTTTTAAATTGGTGAAAATTGTTTGTAAATTAACTTTAGTCAAAAACTACAGGTATGATTACCTTTAATAATCACACAACTTAATAATATTAGCTCCAATAATAAATACTTGACAATCAACCATTGGTGAAAAAAAACTAAAGTATAGGTGATATTAATATACAGGGTGAGTCTGGGAAGACGCCCCCCCCTTTAACTTTTTTATTATGAGTAATAGAAAAAAATGGTTCATATGAAAGTTTTATTATTTTAAATATACTATTTGATGGCAGATGTAGATATTTTTATAAAGTCAGGTTTACAAGATACGACTATCAACTTTTATTTTTTAAATAGCAACCTATAATTATTTTACTAAAATAAAAACCGCCATTTTTTTCTCTTTTCAACGGTGTATTAGTTTTTATTAATGTATCTGAAAAAAATCGAGTGTTATACAACTTAACAAACTAAAGCAACAAATTCAGTAACAAAAACAACTTAAAACAAATTATTTTCACATAGCCACCTATAATATTTGTATAAAAATTATTTCTAGTATTTCTCAATTTTCTTATTTTTCTCGAATTTTTTCAGATATCTACATCTGCCATCAAATAGTATATTTAAAATAATAAAACTTTCATATGAACCATTTTTTTCTATTACTCATAATAAAAAAGTTAAAGGGGGCTGGGGGCGTCTTCCCAGACTCACCCTGTATATTTAATTGATATTTACTTGTTAATTATGTTGGTTTCTACAACCAATGGTCCACAAACAGTTCTGGCGTTGAGCCTGACCACTTGAACTTCTGGTACCGTGGACAAGAGTGAATATTTGACGAAGAACGGTACCTCGAGTACATCACCAGGTCTCATGATATGATCACGTTTGTAAATAAGATAATCTTGGTTATTATCTGATTTCACTTCTCCAAATTTGCTCTAATAACATAATAAGTTTAAAATATGATATAATAAATTACAGGGGTCAACAAATACACTCCTCACCCCTACAAGCTCCGCCGGCGTATCAAGCACCAGCTTAATCCACGTGCCTTGCAGCTCCACATCGCTGCGCAGCGTCAGTTTACCGAACCAACGATTCACATCATCACCAGGTTCATACAGCAACACCGCCGGACACGACGAGGTTCGCGGCATATCCACTGGCGTCGGGCACACCGGACGCCCGTTCAACAGCACCGCACGCACCTGGGGCGGCACCTCCAACTCAGAGTACTTCACAAAGAATGGGAGAGTTTCTGTCGTGCCGGCATGCAGCGTGAAATCTGGGTTACGGAACAGGAATGATTGGTTGTCGTCGGTTTGGATTTCAGCGTCGAATGTTGTCTACAAAAAATCGAAGATAAAAAGAAAAAATCTGATGTGGACACCACATGACTTCCTTGTACGCGTATTAAACTATAGATATTTTTTTAATTGCACATATTTAACATTAAATCTTGTATTTTTTGTTCTAATCCATAGCAAACTTAATAATAATATTTAAATTTAGATATCTCGTTTATGCAAAAGGCTAATTTAAAAATTCTTAATGTGCTAGACGCAGAATTTAATTCTCTAAAACTTTTATTTGAAGCATTTATTTCTAAAATTAAAATAATACCATTTTTTTTCAAGGAAAACTGTTAGCAGCTTCATGTAATGTGTCACTTCCGGTTAGTCCATTTTAACCAAAATCTATTATATTATTTCCATTGATATAGTAGTCTTATATACCAAATTTGGAAAGTTTTAAATTATATTTGAATATAGTTTTTCATGAAAATCTATTATAGGCTTCAAGTAAAGTACCACTTCCGGTAGTTGTATAATGACCAAAAAGGGAGGTGCACAACTAGATGTTATAACAGTCCTAAATATAAAATTTCAATTTTCTCCGGCTTACCGTTTTTGAGTTATGCGAGATACATACGTACGTACGTACGTACGTACATACGTACATACGTACGTACAGACGTCACGACGAAATTAGTCAAAATGGACTCAGGGAGGGCCAAAATGCGTATTTCCACTGAAATCTGAGAACCGAAAATTTTCGCGATAACAATACTTCCTTTACTTCGTACAAGGAAGTAAAAACAGGAAAATATCACAGGAATCATGTTTACCCCAACTAGCTGTGCTTTTTTATCAAATTCAATCCTAATCCATAATCCAGACAGAGTGAAATCCGAGCGGAGAGTGAGCTCCCCAAACCAGCGTCCCTGTTCGTCCGCTCCGTAACGAAATACTTCCGCACAAGGAGACTCGCCTAGTTGGGCCCCAGCAAGATACGCGCCTAGCGCCAGCAGCAGCGCTGTTGATAACAATGCTGACATCTGCAATGAACTACATACAATACACGCTCTTAACAAATTCATTTCTAATTATTGTTTCTACTATTTTACAAATTAAACGTTAATATGAAGAGCGATTGAGATACAGGAGGTTGATTCTGTATCTTGCGTGAGCAGTTGCGTGATTAAATTTGCGTTAGTACAATGTATAACGTCACCGATTCTTTTCTGGTGTCGAGCATAGGGAATTTCGTGCTTTACGTTTTCCCGTCAAGTTTAGTGTTGGTAATGGTTTTGAAACTAGAACTGTCAGTTGCAATCACATGTCATTGTTTGTCAACATCGTTTTGTAGTTTGTTTATACGATTTTATTATGACAGAAGATAGAAAACGTGATATGAACGCTACAGAGGAGCAAAAACAAATTTTAATAAACTTTATGGCAGATATGGCGTTGATAACGCAAAATGACAAGAAAGTAAAAGACAAACATAATGTTAGAATGAGACAGGTAGTGTCGCAAGTAAGAAACAGGACCTACGGAGGTCACGCATCTATATTTGCGTGTCTCGCAAGAAGTGACGTCATACCTATTAGTTGTTTAAATGTCCGATAGATGGTTTACTATATGCATGTGACATATCTGTGTTAGTATGGGTGCCGCAAGTAGTCACGCAAGATACAGAATCAGGCTCCAGATAGACATATCAGTATGGTGGTGTGGATAGCAATATAGAATTCGATTCGCACTCAAGCTAAAAATTATATAAACTACTATACTGCGGCTCGGTGAGTGCGGACCCTGTACTGTAATTGGGATTAAATTCCTGTTGTACAGCGTAACATATACAGCGTGGTGACTCGCTCAGCCGGTCATAGGACTTTAACATGGGAAATCAGTTTTTTGCAATTTCCTGCTTCCCTAATTATTTTAAGCAAAATCGCGTCAAATAAATGTTTTAGGGCATGAAATTCTGCATCTAAATCAGTAAACAGAATTACTTTTACGTGCTTTGTAACGACAGAAATTAAATATGAAAATTACGTTAAAAATTTTGATAGCCATGGAATTAAACAAGAAAATAAATAAATGCTTGATGTTTTATCTGTCAAAACATCAACGTGTGACGTTGTGACAGATGTCAACGTTTGACGTTGGACCTGCAGGAGAAAATAGTTATATTTTATAAAACATTCATAATTAAGTAGACAAGTAAACAGTTTATTTATTTAATTTTAATATCAGAATAATAATGTATTTATAACAAAATTAAACTATAATGAACATAATAAATACATATTCTAGTCTAGAGCCCAAGTCTTTCGTAAAAATTACGGCGCATATTTGCTAGCTGCCGGGCTGTAATATTCCTGCATTCCTCTGCAATTCTTTGTTTTACAGAATCCACATTTGAGTGCCTACTTTTGTAAATTGTATTTTTTAAACGACCCCACAGAAAGAAGTCATTAGGTGACAAATCCGGTGATCGAGCTCGCCATTTTATCTATCGCACGTTAATATTTTGACAGATAAAACGTCAAGCATTTATTTATTTATTTTGCTCAATTCCATGACTATTTCATATTTAATTTCTGTCGTTACAAAGCACGTAAAAGTAATTCTGTTTACTGATTTAGATGCAGAATTTAATGCCCTAAAACATTTATTTGACGCGTTTTTGCTTAAAATAATTAGGGAAGCAGGAAATTACAAAAAACTGATTTCCCATGTTAAAGTACTATGACCGGCTGAGCGAGTCACCACCCTGTATATATATATATTAAATAATATATCTATATTGAACATAAGCTCTGCCATAGCTAACCAACATGAAGAAATGAAAATTTTGAATGTATTATTCATAAAATGTATCATTTAAATAAATCTAGACAGAACAATTTTTAAATTCACACGTTTTCCTTATATAAAATAATGAATTCAATGATGACAACAAAAACTTATTTCCTATGTTACTTATTATAACTTACATACCTTTTCAAATACTAACAAAATATTAATCAACACTCACAAATTTAATTAATTTACACGTACATTGTTACGAGCCGAGGTAACTAACTAAGATATCATCGATATCACTGCTGTTTACGTAGAAGACTTTTGTTTCATTGAACACAGAACAGGTTGCCATGAAGAAGGTAAACTAGTCTGGGATTTTCCCACTGATGCTCAATTATTACACTATTTATCGTGATGGCTTTTTGTTTTGTACATACGCCTTATATACACGCAATACATGTTTCACTTACGTGTTGCATCGAAGAGGTTGGTTGTTTACAAAATGCTGTCTTATTATTAACAATGTAGACAGCATTGTTGCAAAAGATACTTGTCTTATAAATAATCTAGGATGTACTTTGAGAAAACAGAAGACGAAATATTAAAGTACAGAGTATATCTGTTTAAATGCTATTTCTGAAAAGTTTAGGCAAATATTTGTAGATCAATGTTTTCGGAACAGCTATAACAGTTGAGGTGATTTAAGAAACAAGTTTTTCGCGTTTAATCATCTGAAGAACATCTAGTTTTGGTGATCAGTAATGTTAAATATTTCATAGAGACACAGCGGCGAGGTTAGTGCTGTACAATGTCTCGTTTTGTTAGGATCAATGCGTGATTACGATTAGTGATAATATTTAGTGCATTTATTTAAAACCTTAGGATTACTTTGTTTTGTTTAGTAAGTATTTATTATATAGAATTATGTACTTTTTACATTGTTATGTATACACACATTTTTCTTGTTTTTAACAATAAAATATTAATTCGTATAGGCATGAAATGAATTTATAATATAATAACGAAAAGTCGTAGAAAGTAAATAGATTGTTTAACTGTTTTAAAAATTGATTTCATTGTACATCCTAATTTATAAACAATATTTATTTATTTATTTATGGGGTAGGTGGCTCAGTGGTGGATTTTGAGAACCCTGGTTCGATCCCCACAGCCGACAAACAATTTTCACCAATTTAAATCTACCTTTGTGGCTCCGTCTCCACTAATATCTTTGGGGGCCGTGATTTGACGGTCAGTTAACGCGCATAAATATATCACTTACCGAGATTTGCTTAGGCAGAGTGCTACACCCAGTAATGGGTAAAAGGCGTGATGATATATTTATTTATTTTTATATTTAAGTAAATAGTTTATTGGCCTGTGGATTTGAGAATCCGGGTTCGATCCCCACAGACGACAAACAATTTTCATCAATTTAAATCTACCCCTGTGGCTCCCTTTCCACTAATATCTTTGAGGGCCGTGATTTGACAGCTGGTAACCGCATTTCACGCGACAAAATATATCACTTACCGAGATCTGCTTAGGCAAAGTGCTACACCCAGTAATGGGTAAAAGGCGTGATGATATATTTATTTTATTTATTTATTTACATATTAATTCGTATAGGCATGAAATGAATTTATAATATAATAACGAAAAGTCGTAGAAAGTAAATAGATTGTTTAACTGTTTTAAAAATTGGTTTCATTGTACATCCTAATTTATAAACAGTATTTATTTATTTATTTATGGGGTAGGTGGCTCAGTGGTGGATTTTGAGAACCCTGGTTCGATTCCCACAGCCGACAAACAATTTTCACCAATTTAAATCTACCTTTGTAGCTCCCTCTCTACTAATATCTTTGGGGGCCATGATTTGACGGTCAGTTCACTCGCATAAATATATCACTTACCGAGATTTGCTTACGGCAGAGTGCTACACCCAGTAATGGGTAACAGGCGTGATGATATATTTATTTATTTTTATATTTAAGTAAATAGTTTATTGGCCTGTGGATTTGAGAATCCGGGTTCGATCCCCACAGCTGACAAACAATTTTCACCAATTTAAATCTACCTTTGTAGCTCCCTCTCCACTAATATCTTTGGGGGCCGTGATTTGACGGTCAGTTCACGCGCATAAATATATCACTTACCAAGATCTGCTTACGGCAGAGTGCTACACCCAGTAATGGGTAACAGGCGTGATGATATATTTATTTATTTTTATATTTAAGTAAATAGTTTATTGGCCTGTGGATTTGAGGCTCCGGGTTCGATCCCCACAGCCGACAAACAATTTTCACCAATTTAAATCTACCCCTATGGCTCCCCCTCCAATAATATCTTTGGGGGCCGTGATTTGACGGTCAGTTCACGCGCATAAATATATCACTTACTTAGATTTGCTTAGGCAGAGTGCCACACCCAGTAATGGGTAAAAGGCGTGATGATATATTTATTTATTTTTATATTTAAGTAAATAGTTTATTGGCCTGTGGATTTGAGAATCCGGGTTCGATTCCCACAGCCGACAAACAATTTTCACCAATTTAAATCTACCCCTATGGCTCCCCCTCCAATAATATCTTTGGGGGCCGTGATTTGACGGTCAGTTCACGCGCATAAATATATCACTTACTTAGATTTGCTTAGGCAGAGTGCCACACCCAGTAATGGGTAAAAGGCGTGATGATATATTTATTTATTTTTATATTTAAGTAAATAGTTTATTGGCCTGTGGATTTTGAGAACCCTGGTTCGATTCCCACAGCCGACAAACAATTTTCACCAATTTAAATCTACCTTTGTGGCTCTCCCTCTCTACTAATATCTTTGGGGGCCGTGATTTGACGGTCAGTTCACTCGCATAAATATATCACTTACCGAGATTTGCTTAGGCAGAGTGCTACACCCAGTAATGGGTAACAGGCGTGATGATATATTTATTTATTTAAGTCATTTTATTAACTGACAAACTGGCATATTTCAATTCATCTGTTTA
Source organism: Pterostichus niger (assembly GCA_947425015.1). Lineage (NCBI taxonomy): Eukaryota > Metazoa > Arthropoda > Insecta > Coleoptera > Carabidae > Pterostichus > Pterostichus niger. The sequence goes on along the minus strand of OX380351.1, from coordinate 21,266,911 downwards.
ATTAGTTTGACTATTATCAATGTTTTGTTTTACAAAAAAGACAAGCTTCTTTCACGTACGTAAATGTGAACTTTTTTTCACGGTTGTTTTGGTAACCTTGATGCATTAGTTAATATTCAATGCTTGAAATTTTAACCTTACACAAACGGGTTCTGTATCAAATTTAAGTCTGGGAAGAACAAAATACATTATTAATTATGTCTGACAAAGGTATTTCCAAATTTCATTAATACGTACATATTTAACAAATTATTTCCTAGAAACGATTAGTATTTTATAATAGAATATAGAATATAATACAGGCTGTCTCGTACACGAGGGCCATAACTTCAGCTCTTCGGTTAATTTAGACAAGTTGGCAGATAATTTTAAAACACTTATAAATAAATAAATATATATATTTATACAGGGTGTAACAGCGAAACCAACCACTGCCTATATGTTCTTTATTATTATAGTTACAAACAAATATTATAAAGCAAAGTTGTAGAAGACCAAGGGGGACATCTGGTTAAACATTAAAATAATTTTTTAAACCAGTGGTTCTCAAGTTACAACACAAAGTTATATTTTTTCAAATGGGATTATACATATTTTGTAAGCCTATTCGATAGAGTATTTTTTTCTGAATTCAACCATGTGACCATTTTATATTCTTACATAACAAAAATATTGAGAAAATTCCATTTAAAGTTTCGATAAATATTATTTAACAAGACACAAAACAGTAGGCTATGATCAATAATAAAACAAAATAAGTTCATTGTTATTTATAATAACTAGTTGCGATTGTTGTTTTTATTGAGAAGATAAATTATGAGTATTGTATTAGCTAATTAAATGTTTTTGGTTTATAATCATTATGTTTATTGTTTTGTTATTGATCATGGCCTACTGTTTTGTGTCATGTTAAATAAAATTTATCGAAACTTTAAATGGAATTTTCTCAATATTTTTGTTATGTAAGAATATAAAATGGTCACATGGTTGAATTCAGAAAAAAATACTCTATCGAATAGGCTTACAAAATATGTATAATCCCATTTGAAAAAATATAACTTTGTGTTGTAACTTGAGAACCACTGGTTTAAAAAATTATTTTATTGTTTAAGCAGATGTCCCTTTTGGTCTTCTACAACTTTTCTTTATAATATTTTTTTGTAATTATAATAATAAAGAAAATATAGGCGGTGGTTGGTTTCGCTGTTACACCCTGTATACAAAAATTAAAAGTGATGTATTATTTGTACATGACCGGGTGTGAACCTAGGACAAAATACAGTTGCGTGTTTTGATTAGCTAGCCTCGAACGTGACCACATTAAATGATTGGAAAATTACGTTCATTTCTTTTCTTCTTTTCATCTTCGGTCAGCTGGTAGCATTTTTTGTTAGTAGCTTCAAGGCATTACTGTAAATAACTCTTGCTTCATTTTATTTTACAATTTCACTATAGCGCATTTTTTCTTAGAATTTAATTTGAAACAACTTTTGTTTGGAAGTTAGTTTTGACTTGAAACGATTTTGAATTTAATTAAATTGTAAGTTTTTTTAATTACAGTAAGAAGGAAAGTTTTGTATGTCTTAACATAAAATGTATGTATGATAAATTCAAGGAAATTCCATGTACATTTTTTTGTCGTAACACAAATCATTGCGTCCGGTTTAACCACATTTTTTAGATAAAAGCAATTCTTTACAAATTTACACGTGTATTTATAATATTCATTTAATCCGTGAGAAAAAGATTATTAGAAATACGACTAATATACCTGTTCCTTTCTTGCTAGAAATGTCCCCGTGGCTAGTAATCAGCCTGGTGCTAACCTGGTGCACAAGTGTCAGCCGGTCTCAGCAGTGGACATCCCCTTGCCCTGGGATATTCTCGTACGACCCCGAGCACACGGTGGGAGATCGTTGGTGGGGAACTATCAGTATTACAACGGACGCTGAGTATTCCGGATTATGGATGAGAGTTATTTTGGATCGATCGTTACTAGAAATTGGGGTAAGTTAAAAGTTCAAATCTAAATGTTTGAAATGATGTGTTGTGTTCTACTATCTCCATAGACAGACTTCGGTGAAGCCGTTCAACGCGAGCCCAACGAATTCCTGATCCGCAAGCCGAAGCATCAGCTATCAGCTGGCGAAACTTTACAGATTCGAATTTTCGCGCGATTTTCCGCTGGAACAACAGCGCCTCAGTTGCGTGGGCTACGGCTCAACGGACGTGTTGTGTGTCCGGTGAACGGTGTCATCGAAGCCATCACGCCCGAGGTGACGCTTGTGTCACCGTGTCCCACCCTCTTTAGGTAAACACGTAATTTCTAAACTTATGTGAAATGTATAGTTGTATTGAATGTTTGTTTGCAGTTACGAGCCAGCCGGGCCGGACACGGAACCAGACCGCTGGTACGGAACGATTGAACTACAATCTGACCGTGAGTTGTCTGGCGTCTGGCTCCGGGTCGTCCTCGACCGCCCGTCCATACAACTCGGGGTAGGTTCAGAGGTATTGTATACCCTACGTTTTCTTGCTTTTCCACTTGCACTTACACTTGCTAGCTTTACTAATCGTCTTGTCTTATGCTTGTCATGTACATCTTCCTACAAGAGAAACTCTAATTGTTTTACGTTGGTATAGAACTGGTTCGGTGAAGTCACCACCGATGATAACAAAGAATATCTCATTAAGAATCGACAACAAAAAGTTCGTCCGGGTGAAACAATTCCCATCCGGTTTTTCGTCAAGTACAACCCGGTGGAACCGGTTCCCAAATTGGAGAGGTTCCGATTGAACGCGCAAGATGTTTGTCCGGAAACTGGAACTCCTCAATCCACGACAGGAAATCCGGTTAAACCACCGGAAACGTAAATAGTTTGCTACTTAAAACTCATAAACATATTGTCAACGTTTATTTTATTTCTAGTACAACGAAAGGTAATCGTCCAAGTTGGATCAAACCGGACACAGCTCCCAAACCGGACAGCTCAATCTTTGGTTCAGATTTTGACCCTCAATCTCGACCAATATTTTTACCAGGACGTAAGCAACACAATTTTATATGAACTTTTATAACGTGTAAAAATTAAATGTGTGTCTTGTCCAGGTGAGCCATCATCCCAGGAGCCATGTGGTACCGTGGCCGCGCTTCCCCGACCTCTCATCACCCATGGAGAAGTTACAAGCGAAGCGCAATGGCCATGGCACGCGGCTCTTTATTATCCGAAAGGTATCGACTTACAGTATATCTGCGGGGCTTCGTTGATCTCGCTACGTCATGTTCTAACCGCTGCTCATTGTGTGACTAAACGTGCTTCTAACAACCCGGTGGGCAACGGTGACGTGGAGGTGTACCTAGGGAAGTATCATCTGAGGAAGTTTGCCAGTAAAGGCATTCAGAACATGCAGGTGTGTGGGAATTGAACCCGGCTTGTAAACTATGATTCTCATATGTTTCATGAACTTGTAGGTTTCGTCAGTGATCATCCACCCACAGTATAATCATCGGTACTATGCCAACGACATCGCCATGCTAGTGTTAGCTGCAGCTGTCCAGTATACGGATTATGTACGGCCCGTGTGTCTCTGGAGCGAAGACTCCGACATCGCGAACGTCGTCGACAAGGAGGGCACTGTCGTCGGCTGGGGGTTAGTCTATTTCTATACATGCTGTTTCCTTTAAATACATTTTGTTCGGTGAACTGTTATAAAAAGTATAAAATAAACACTTGGCTAAGTCTCACAAAATTCAGCCTCCAAGTCACCTTATGAGGGCATCGTCAGAGGCTGACCAGCATAGTCAGTAACCATAGACGCGTTTCGCTCTTATTAGAGCTCATCAGTATGGTATAACTCACTTCTTCACCTAGAACAAAGTTCACGTGAAGAAGCTGGTGACGAAGAACTGTGCCAGCAGAGAATAAGATCTCTAACAAACAGTCAAAATGACATGAGAAGTTCTGTGGAACCAGTAATGCCATCTACCGACAAAAAGCAAAAGCTACGCAATAGCAATTTAAATAACAACAAAGACAAAATTAATTGTCATCCATAGACTTGGTGAAACTAGGTTTAATAAAAAATATTAAATAAACACTTGGCTAAGTCTCACAAAATTCAGCCTCCAAGTCACTTTATGAGGGCATCGTCAGAGGCTGACCAGCACAGTTAGTAACCACCAGCTTCTTCACGTGAACTTTGTTCTAGGTGAAGAAGTGAGTTATACCATACTGATGAGCTCTAATAAGAGCGAAACGCGTCTATGGTTACTAACTGTGCTGGTCAGCCTCTGACGATGCCCTCATAAGGTGACTTGGAGGCTGAATTTTGTGAAACTTAGCCAAGTGTTTATTTTATATTTTTTATTAAACCTTGTTTCACCAAGTGTTGGATGACAATTAATTTTGTCTTTGTTGTTATTTAAATAATTTTCACAAATACATTTTTGTTTTAAAGGAAACATCTTGTGTAAACACACTTTTTTTAATCTCTGGTTATTTATTTTTTTTTTTACAAGCCTTGATTTATTCTTATACACTAATGATTTTTTACAGCTGTACAGTATGTCATTATAACAATAAAGACAGGTAAATAAGAACGAATATAAAAAAAGTTAAATCTTCAAATTTAATCAAAATATTCAATGCTTTTGCTTTACTAATGAAACAAGTTGCAACAAAAAAAACCATGTGAAACTGGTCATATTATATGTCGATTTATTGTGAATATAGATGAAGTCTTAGTTGGTGATGGTGCCATATTTTTTCCACGCATGTACAAAGAGTCCACAAAAAAACTATACCATATTTGATTAGTTATTTAAAATATCGCTGATATACCGGGTGTCTACTTTTTTTCCCGAACATAGGAAATTCAATGTTAATGATTTAGTGATATCTCTTTACCTATTAATTTTAGAACAAAATTGTACTGAAGAAAAATGTTCAGAATGAAAAACTGCATCCATAGAGTATAAGTTTGTTGTTCAATTGTTTCTTATGTCCGAGTTAGAAGCAAAAGTAATTATCAGTGTGCCATGAGAAATAAAACAATAATTTGTTTGTTGTGTCTGACATTATTTGACATATTGGACCAGAATTGGAAGCTTACTCTAATTTATTTATTTATTCGTGCATTTAATTTAATAATAACATGAATTATTTTCTTTTTTCTACATAATCTAGACAAATAAATACCTATTATTAAGTTATCTAATTTGTTTTATTTCTCATGGCACACTGATAATTGCTTTTGCTTCTAACTCGGATATAAGAAACAATTGAACAACAAACTTATACTCTATGGATGCAGTTTTTCATTCTAAATATTTTTCTTCAGTACAATTTTATTGTAAAAGTAATAGGTACAGAGATATCACTTAATCAAAATTTTACTTTGTTCGGAAAAAAGTAGACAGCCGGAATATTTTTATCAATTTAAATTTATAAAAGATGTAATCTCGTTCTTTGACTGTAGTGATTAGTGATATGTATGTATCTGTGTAGATACGACCATACGGGCAAAGTAACTGAGACATTAACGAAAGCAACAATGCCAGTGGTGGCACACCCCAAGTGCATATGGTCCTATCCAGAGTTCTTCTCAAAATTTGCAAATGACAGAACGTTCTGTGCTGGCTTCAGAAATGGTAACTCGGACGCAATGAACTGTGAACAAATCTATAATCTCCAATGTTTCAGGTACATCTGTGTGTAATGGTGACTCAGGGGGAGGGCTTGTCTTCCCTAAGACACAATCGAACCCGAACCAACCCGTCTGGCAAGTCCGAGGAGTCGTGTCCATCAGTGTTGCGCTACAGTCAGAGTTTGTCTGTGACACGTCACATTACGCCATTTTCACAGACGCCGCCAAATATCTAGACTGGATCAAACAGAATCTTGTTTAATATCTATTATTATTGTTATAGATTAAATAAGTATTTTAATTTATATTTTTATATTGTAATTACATGTAAATTTATTTTTAAGAATTATATTTCATAAATAGCATTGAATAACTTTCATATAACACAAAAACCTTTCTCAAATTCATTTGGGGTAAAACTGTAGTTGACTGACAAACCTGAAGTTGGCTGCGAGTCGCTAGTGACTTTTGGTGAAATCGGACATAGAAAAACCCGGCAAATTTGAATGTCAAGATAATTTAAAAACGTTTTGTTAGCAAAGTCGGATGTTTTTTTTTAAATAATAAACACCACTAACCATGTCTGACCTAGTATAGAACGTATTTTTATGGTAAAAAGTAACAAACCGCTTGCTTCTTATGTCGAACTTGTACCGTTCGAACTGCCGTTTTCCCCAGAAGTCTCTAGCGTCCTGCGGCCAACTTCAGGTTTGTCCGTCAACTACGGTTTAGCCTTCATTTGTACACTCTTTTAAAATCGTCGTAAATACACCATAAACGTTGGACTGTCCAATGTAATAGTGCAAACGTACAAATAAAATTCTGTTGAATAGCTGAAGTTTACTGCGAGAGTATTTAATGCAATGGTAGGAATATACGGTAGAATTCTTGTTGTAACGGTATAACTATACTCATATGTAGTTTTGACACAAGTGCTATCTGTCAAACGACATTACAGTTTAGCTGATTTGTATTAAAAAATGAATCATTTAAACAATGTTTGTTTTATCTGCCTAAACGGCAAGACTAAATTAAAAGCAGTTTTACAAAATGGAACTCAAAATGAGACTATTATACAAATCAAATGTGTTTTACCAGAACTCGTAAGTGTATCATAAATCATTGATTAACTAGTTTATAATAATTATAATTTGTATTCCAGACAATTTTTGATTCTGTATACATTTGTTCTATATGTTGTACATCGATCAATTCTTTTTACACTTTTAAGAAAAAATGTTTACAAAATTACAATGATTTAATGAACAAATCCATGTTACAAGGACCTAGCAACGACCAAATACAAATCAAACAAGAAGTCGAAGATTTACCACATGAAGAACAAGCCGAACCGATAGTTGTAGAAGATTTAGAGTGTTATCAACAACCAGAATTTGTAAAATGTGAAATAACATCCGATTATGAACAAAATGACAGTTCCAGTTCAGATAACAACTCATTCGACCCATTTGACATGTCAAAACAAACAAAAATATGTAAAGGTCTCAAGAAATTCAAATGTTTAATATGTAACAATAAATTTACAGAAAAAGGTAACTTACAAAAACACATGAGAATTCATGCAGGCATCAAAGAATTCGAATGCTCCATTTGCAAGAAACAATTCACATTAAAAGGACACTTACAACGTCACATTAAAACACACACAGGTGTCAAAGACTTTGAATGCACTCTATGTAACAAGAAATTCACACAAAATGTCAGTTTACAAATGCACATCAAAACACACGATGGCGTTAAAGATTTTGAATGTTCTGTCTGTCAAAAACGGTTTACGCTGAAAAGTTACTTACAAAAGCACATGAGATTTCATGTCGGTATCAGACGGTTTGAATGCCCGGTTTGTCACAAAAGATTTACTTTAAAGTGTCATGTACAAGCTCATATGAAAACCCACATGAAGCCTCACACAGGTGTTAAAGAAATTCAATGTTTGATTTGTAAAAAACCATTTTTACAAACCTGTCATTTGAAAAATCATATGAGGGTGCACGAAAATTTATAATTACTTTGAGTAGTAACAAATATTAAATGTGTATTATAAATAAATATTGTAATTTGTACATGTTTTTATTAGTGGTAAATTAAATTTTCAGAAAAATTTGTTTCTTATATAAATAAACAGAAATACCAATCCACAAACAAGTAGCCCACAAATTCATAATTAAATATTCAGTATGAGTATTATAAAATGGCGCCCATGCAAAAGGCAAAGATTCCAAAAAAATTAAATGTGTTACATAAATCAAAATGGCGTTCATCCCAGCATAATAAAACGGTTTGCCAGACCATACGTTTCTAATATCAACTAATATGTATAAAATAGACTCGATTGTAAATGCCAAACTAGATGACGCTAAAGCGAAAGACAATGAAAACAGTCGTCGATTCAATGGTATCACACCGCCATTCTTCGAGAAGTTGCACAGAATTCCAGCGGCAATGCCCTGAAAACACACACAAAGTGAGTTGGATTTTTATCATTAAACTAGATATATTTTCACAAATAAACTAAATATTCGATTTGTCGTTGTTATTGGTCGAAGAGCATCGAGAGAGATTAGTCTTCCATTTATATTATAGTTCATTGGTTGTCAGTTAGATGTTTGTTATGCCTATGGCACAATGGTCGAAGAGCTCTTCGATGAAACAACAGAACGCACCCATCATCTAGGAAAATTAGAGGCTCCTCTATTTCCATCGAAGAGCTCATCGATGAAACGAACGTATCTCATTTCACTCGTATCTTTTGTATCTCACTTCACGTTAGCATATTTTTGAAATTTAGTTTTTCTTTCTCAACTTTAGAAGCTTTTATTGTTTGTCAATGAAGGGTGCGTTCATAGACGCTCTTCGACCAGTGTGCCATAGGCATTAGAAGTGTTGTATTTAAAAAATAATAATAATGAATAAGAATTTTGTAACATTTAGTTCACTTAAGCATAAACAGATGGCACTAGTGGTAATACTAACTGTATCCAACTTAATTTAATTGCACTAATTTTTAAATCAAAATAGGTATAATTTTAAACGTTACTTACCGTAATAGTTGACCAAGTAATCCATCGAATAATTTTTTCAGTAAATGTCTTGTAAGTGTAAAAAGTTCTAGCTGCTTGCACGCCCATATATACTGTAAAAATTGAAGTTAAAGTGCCCAATATTCCTAAAATAAATCTTTATAAGACATTTTTACACATAAATATTCCTTGTATAAGCAACGAACAGCTGTATTTATTTTTATATTTGTCATTTAATCATATTTAAACTATAGACCTACCGTTTGCATCAAATTCCATAAGAGGCATAAAACTGACATGTGTAGAATACCGCATGTGCGATCTAAAAATAATTCTATCGATATATCCAGCGGCTCCCCCGGTACAATTCTCATAATTCCCATCATATTCTGGGCCTCCAGGACCTAAATATCCGGTAGGACATCCAGGCACTTTCATCAAAAACGTTACACAGGTGTGCAACCCTACCAAACATAAAATCACTAACCACTGAGGCCAAGCATTCAATAAATCTTCAATACATGATTTACCATCAAACTAAAATTAAACATTAATTTATATTATCAAAAAAAAAACTAATAAAATTTATTTACTTTTCCAGTAGTTGATAGTTTATTGAAAATAATTTCCAAAATGCCAACGAATAAATAAATAATTCCAAGACGCTGCAATACTCCAGAAAATGGTGTATTAGCGACACCATATTGTCGGGAATTCATAATAATACCAATACATATTAAAATAAAAGATCGTTTTATAATTTGACGAAGTATTTGTCGACGAGGTATCTTTGCACTAAGACGACTTCGTAATGATATCATCAAACTAAATCCTAACAGCCACATAAACCTACAAAATATTCACAATCACTCAAATATACAATATAAAGCCCGTGCTTCTAGTTCCGAAAAAAATTTATGATTACTTAAACAGTTTGGTTAAATGAGACAAATTGCTTTCCCATTACATTATAGTTCATTGATAAACATACATATTTTGGGCGACTGTACTTGAATACTCACACACTATTTTACTGGATGCCTGTGCAGAATCACAATCTATACAGGGTGTTAAAAAAGTTCCGGGGCGTTGAAATATCTCGAGAAATACACGTGTTTCATATTTTGCAAAAATCTATCTAAGCACACCAAACACAAACCCCAACCCCCCGGGGGTGGGGCGAGGGACAACTTTGAAACCTTAAATGGGAACCTCCATTTTTTATTGCAGATTCGTATTAAAGCGCCATCTATTCCGAATTGGAAAAAGTTTCAGATAAAATTAACTTATTTTTTTTTGCAGCATACGAATCTGCAATAAAAAATGAAGGTTCCCATTTAAGGATTCAAAGTTGTCCCCCGTCCCACCTGGGGGTGGGAGTTGGGGTTTGTTTTTTTGTTTCTTGATTCGATGTGTATTTATCGAGATATTTCACCGTCCCGGAACTTTTTTAACACCCTGTATACCTTAATATTTAGGGTTAGTTCAAACACGTTACAAATTAATTCAACAGTGTTACCACATAAATCCCTAGATTGTTTTCGCAATTGAAATTGTAAAATAAATTAAGCAAACAGAAATATATTATTTTAAAGTACTATAAATTATTTGTAGACGGATAAATACGAATTAGGAAGATTAAAATATCGCTTCTAATGCCTATGGCACACTCCTCGATGAAACAACAGAACGCACCCGTCATCTATTTCCATCGAAGAGCTCATCGATGAAACGAACGTATCTCATTTCACTCGTATCATTAATGTCTCATTTCACGTTAGCATATTTTTGAAATTTAGTTTTTTTTCCTCAACTTTAGAAGCTTTTATTTTTCTTCAATGACAGGTGCGTTCTGTTGTTTCATCGAAGAGCTCATCGACCAGTGTGCCATAGGCATAAATCGATACAAAAAAATTGTTAACCACGGAAATAGCAAGTCCGGGAAAATAAGTCCATTCCAGTCAGAAAGAGTTCTAAAAAACCAATACCTTCCACCACCGCTGTGGACAAATATCATAGATATTATACAAAATCCTCGAAAAACATCGACAGATTTAATCCTCAGTGGATTTTGACATTTTAATGTTTCTGTGCATTCCTACAAAAATATACAACTCAATAATAATTATTTATGTACCACGGGAACGTGAAAAAAAGTGTTTACATTCCCGGGGGATGTAGATTTTAAGCAATTCAAATATTTTGATCCATTTTTTAATCCACATTTACTCCTTTGTAACATATACCATATTATACTGATAATAATAAAAATAATTGTAGCACATAAAATAGCTGTAATCATATTAGGTTGGTATCACTGTCAATTATACTAATCGTGAATAACTTACGTAAATACTCAATGTCGCCAGGTTCTTTAATATAAATGTCAGAACAGCTGTCGTTTATAATATTCCATCCATATCGTGTATGTTCATTTAGCACCAATATTTTACTAAAAATACATATATAACTGTCAAATTCATTTCATATATTTATTGAGCTTAAGTTTAATAACAATTAAAAACAAATAAATTAATGCAATGTACAAGAAATAGTGCAATGATTGACTAATTAATTAATTATTCAATGTACAATTAGACAAAATTAATTGTCATCCATACCATGCCAGCCTCTGACGATGCCTTCATAAGTTGACTTGGAGGCTGAATTTTGTCAAACTTAGCCAAGTGTTTATTTTAAATTTTTATTAAACCTAGTTTCACCAAGTGTATGGATGACAATTAATTTTGTCTTTGTTGTTATTTAAATTGCTAATGCGTAGCTTTTCCTTTTTGTCGGTAGATGGCATTACTGGTTCCACAGTACTTCTCATGTCATTTTGACTGTTTGTTAGAGATCTTATTCTCTGCTGGCACAGTTCTTCGTCACCAGCTTCTTCACGTGAACTTTGTTCTAGGTGAAGAAATGATGCTGGCCAGCCTCTGACGATGCCCACAAAAGTTGACTTGGAGGCTGAATTTTGTAAAACTTAGCCAAGTGTTTATTTTAAATTTTTATTAAACCTAGTTTCACCAAGTGTATGGATGACAATTAATTTTGTCTTTGTTGTTATTTAAATTGCTAATGCGTTGCTTTTCCTTTTTGTCGGTAGATGGCATTACTGGTTCCACAGTACTTCTCATGTCATTTTGACTGTTTGTTAGAGATCTTATTCTCTGCTGGCACAGACAGCTTCTTCACGTGAACTTTGTTCTAGGTGAAGAAGTGATGCTGACCAGCCTCTGACGATGCCCTCATAAGGTGACTTGGAGGCTGAATTTTGTCAAACTTAGCCAAGTGTTTATTTTATATTTTTACAATTAGTTGTTGTAAACTACACTGAGCTGGGCAATTTGAAATGCGAAGTATGTTTATCATAAAAATGCATTTTTACTAACAAAACGAAATTTTGTTTGTAATAAAATTCGAATACATGGTTTAAAAAACTAACCTAACTAACGAAATATACTTCGCATTTCAAATTGCCCGGCTTTTGACGTTAAGTTGGTACTCCTGAATTCAAGCCAGAAGCAGCTTGTTCCGCAGCCAACTTCAGGTTTGGCCCTCAAGCCGAGTTTTACCCAGCTGATTTTGATCCCATAGACATATGTATGTATAGAATGTGTTCTGATATATTTGTACGACTCACCTGCAGGATTTATTATTAAATTCAGCTCGAAATATCCTTGGATTTTGTGAATTCTGTATTAAATATGACTTGCTAATTTCCCACTCTTGAATTTTGCATTTCACAATCTCTGAATATTGACTAAACAATTTATAATCTATATCAGAGTTGATATCCAGACACGCTTCGTCAAAATTTAATTTTGGATTTGTAGATAAACACTTATTACGTAACATTACAGACTTTTTAGAAAAATGGAATGAATTGACATTTTAAAACAATCATAGATTTCAAAGATATCTACAGTTATCGTAAATTCCTAGTAATTAGGTTGCTTTGATTTAACAAAATGACGAACGGAAATATAAGCTTTTTACTTCCTTGTACGAAGTAAAGGAAGTATTGTAATCGCGAAAATTTTCGGTTCTCAGATTTCAACGAAAATAGGTATTTTGGCCCTCCCTGAATCCATTTTGACTAATTTCGTCGTGCCGTCTGTACGTACGTATGTACCTCGCATAACTCAAAAACGGTAAGCCGTAGAAAATTGAAACTTTATATTTAGGACTGTTATAACATCTAGTTGTGCACCTCCCTTTTTGCTCATTATACAACTACCGGAAGTGGTACTTTACTTGAAGCCTATAATAGATTTTCATGAAAAACTATATTCAAATATAATTTAAAACTTTCCAAATTTGGTATACAAGACTACTATATCAATGGAAATAACATAATAGATTTTGGTTAAAATAGACTAACCGGAAGTGGCACATTACATGAAGCTGCTAACAGTTTTCCTTGACAAAAATGGTATTATTTTAATTTTAGAAATAAATGCTGCAAATGAAAGTTTTAGAGAATTAAATTCTGCGTCTAGCACATTAACAATTTTTAAATTAACTTTTTGCATAAACGAGATATCTAAATTTAAATATTATATATTTTTAAATTAAAAAAAAACATTTAGTTTGCTATAGATTAGAACAAAAAATAAAAGATTTAATGTCAAATATGTGCAATTAAATAAAATATCTATAGTTTAATACGCATACAAGGAAGTCATATGGTGTCCACATCAGATTTTTTATTATGATTCTTGTACCAAATCAGTGGATTTTCAACAGTTCTGCCAACTACATATAGTTTTCTAAGAAGAAAATAAAACACAGATTTATTTTAAATATATCTTTTTTTATTTAGTTTCGAAGTCGGCACCTCAATCATAGTAGGCAAAAAATAAATTATTAAAAAAAGTAATTGTAATGGTATCATTCAAATATCTTTTTTATTTATATTGTTTGTACCATATTTCAATTTAATATACTAACGATTTAATTGGAAAATAGCGATATATTCAAAACATTCAAAACTAATCGATTACTACACGAAACAAATCAATAAATTAAATGGAGATCCTATATTATTTTACAAGTACAATTAAAATAAATATTATTTGCCATAATCCAAGCGTTTAAAAGGTAAGTAATATTCATTCATTCATATATAAATATTAAAATTTATAACATAACCTAAAACGTGAAAAGAAAGATTTAATATTTGACAGGAGCATTCATGAAAATATTTTACTTACATTTTATTCCACTTGATAATAAATAATAAAATAACAATGTAGCTATTAATATACGTATTATATAATAATAATATCATTCTTTCATCAAATTGTATCGTATTTATATCTCTTGACTAGAAGCTGCGGCCCGTGGCAAAAATCTAAACCATAAATACAACAAAACATTCTTTTGTTTAATAAAAGTACTTACGCAAAATATTCTAAATCATATGTACAGATAGAATCAATACAAAAACACGCACAACATATTTTCAATTGATTGAAAAATATCCCGTATTTTTGCAATAATCTCATAACCTAAATATATTTTATGTACAAGTACAAAAATGTTTAAAATTGCAGTGCGATATTTCGTAGAGTTTTTGAAATTTTGGTTCTACTAAATTTGTCAGATAATCATATCGATTTCGGCGACAGATGCCAGTGTGACTAACGAACTGTCAAATTGAAACATTATTTTGTGTCGTGTAAACTTGTCTTCGTTTTGACGTTTTGTTTGACAGTTACTGGAATCTCCCGACGAACGATTTCTAGGTTATGTTAGATTCATTTCAGTGTTTTAGCATCAAATTCACTAAATAAATTAAACTTGAGTCTTAGTTCTTATCGGGTAGTATACAGAATGTTTTATTTGCATTTAAATTAGAACATCCCGTATGTTTTGATATTTACATAAATACATAAAAATTATAAACGTGTATAATTTTACTTGGACAAAAACGTGACTACACCCATATATGTATTAGTAATATATTGGTGACACTGGGTCCAAAAGCGAAAAAGGGAAAGAGAGTGAGATATATGCTATTTTATCTTTTGCTTCAAAATGCGCTGCTCGTAATACTGGAGTACGATTGGCTGACGTCAATTTCTAGTATGTTCAAATCCAGCGACATATTTTAAATATTTTATCAATTAAAGGTCACATCGACTAATATAGCAGTACATATTAAATTATTGATTCATATTTTATCCATAAGTTACATATTGCCTTGTTTTTAAGAAAACTGTGAACAAAATCATTCACATGTAAATATGTAACATTCCGATTATGAAATCATTTAAGCATCTGAACTAACTTGAGGAGGAAAAACACAAATAACAACTGACTGTCATAATAATAACGAAGAAGATAGTCACAAACAAATGTAGCAAACAGACTAATTCAAATTCACACAAGCGGTGAGGAAGAGAGCTCGACATATTTGCAATGTCTCTCTCACTTCGTTATTAGCCAATAGTATTCCAGTATTACGAGCATGCACATTTTGAAGCAAGTATGGATAAAGGTAAGATAGCATATATCTCACTCTCTTTCCGTTTTCGTTTAGATAACATTGCTGGTATACACTGCATCAGCTATATATTACTAGTATATATATATGGATTACACCAATATTAACATGAAATTAAAGCAGGATGCATAAAAACAGAACTAGTGTACAGGGTGTGTAGAATAAGTGAACCGCGCGCGACTTAAATTACCGAAAGAGCCATTCGTAAAAATCGAATGGTTCTTATAAACTTGTTTATATTAAATTTGGTTTGTGGATGGCGAAACAGAGTGGTTCCTACAGGACTATTATTATTATTGGCAAACAGACCAATACACACACTGCTTGCGATTATGTCAACAAAAACAAAATATTTGTATAATTTTTATCATTAAATCAATGTAAAAATTTTCTTAAATTCAAGAAGAATTCAATATAATACTATAATACTAAAGTGTTTAAGACAATTTTACCAAATATTTGACAGCTAGTTTAAAAAATAAAAAACTAGAAATTATCAACATACTGTAACTAACAAGAGACGTGATCGCTCGCAGAGAGGGTGGTCGTTTGAGACGGCTGGTGCAATCGGTGTCTACGTATTGACAGGTCGAAAGCGGCGACAGCGAGCGGCAGCCTCGGGCGGCGGTGCACCTGCGGGAGGCGGTGGAGGCGGCGGACCCTCACTGGATTCCGGACTACTCTCAGCGCCGAGGCCGGCGCCGAGTAAACACGTCGGGACGCCACGGACGCGGCCTACAACATTAGTGGTTAGTGCGGCCAAATCATAGGTGGTTATACTGTGTCAAATTCAAAAATAACCAACAACACATTTTCTAGTTAGTAAAATGTTGCTGGGTACTTTTTGTTTTTTTTGTTGTGTGTGACACAGGCTTTAAAGACTAGAGGGATTGAAAATTTGGAGGCGGGCTACGTAGTGAGGGACTGCAAAAAAATAAACAGAGCATTGTACTAGTGAACAATTAACTAATACTAGTCCGGAAATGTTTGAAAAGACAAGAAAAAATACAGAGGGTGTAACAGCGATACCAACCACCGCCTATATTTTCTTTAGTATTATAGTTACAAACAAATATTATAAAGCAAAGTTGTAGAAGACCAAGGGGGGCATCTGGTTAAATAATAAAATAATTTTTTAAACCAGTGGTTCTCAAGTTACAACACAAAGTTATATTTTTTCAAATGGGATTATACATATTTTTTAAGCCTATTCGATAGAGTATTTTTTTCTGAATTCAACCATGTGACCATTTTATATCCTTACATAACAAAAATATTGAGAAAATTCAATTTAAAGTTTCGATAAATATTATTTAACATGACACAAAACAGTAGGCTATGATCAATAATAAAACAAAATAAGTTCATTGTTATTTATAATAACTAGTTGCGATTGTTGTTTTTATTGAGAACATAAATTATGAGTATTGTATTAATTAATTAAATGTTTATGGTTTATAATCATTATGTTTATTGATTTGTTATTGATCATGACCTACTGTTTTGTGTCATGTTAAATAAAATTGGTTGAATTTAGAAAAAAATACTCAATGGAATAGGCTTAAAAAATATGTATAATCCCATTTGAAAATAGCTGATGTGGACAGCACATGACTTCCTTGTACGCGTATTAAACTATAGATATTTTTTTAATTGCACATATTTGACATTAAATCTTTTATTTTTTATTTTTTGTTCTAATCCATAGCAAACTTAATTTTGACAAAAAAAATATGTATATAAAAATAAATAAATATATCATCACGCCTTTTACCCATTACTGGGTGTGGCACTCTGCCTAAGCAGATCTCGGTAAATGATATATTTTGTCGCGTGAAGTGCGGTTACCAGCCGTCAAATCACGGCCCTCAAAGATATTAGTGGAGAGGGAGCCACAGGGGTAGATTTTTAAATTGGTGAAAATTGTTTGTCGGCTGTGGGGATCGAACCAGGGTTCTCAAGATCCACAGGCCGACTCGATACCAATGAGCCACCTACCCCATATATATAATATTTAAATTTAGATATCTCGCTTATGCAAAAGGCTAATTTAAAAATTGTTAATGTGCTAGACGCAGAATTTAATTCTCTAAAACTTTTATTTGAAGCATTTATTTCTAAAATTAAAATAATACCATTTTTTTCAAGAAAAACTGTTAGCAGCTTCATGTAATGTGTCACTTCCGGTTAGTCTATTTTAACCAAAATCTATGATGTTATTTGCATTGATATAGTAGTCTTATATACCAAGCTTGAAAAGTTTTGGATGATATTTGAATATAGTTTTTCATCTATGATTCAAGTAAAGTAGCACTTCCGGAAGTTATATAATGAGCAAAAAGGGAGGTGCACAACTAGATGTTATAACAGTCCTAAATACCTCAACTTTCTACGGTTAACCGTTTTTGAGTTATGCGAGATACATACGTACGTACAGACGTCACGACGAAATTAGTCAAAATGGACTCAGGGATGGCCAAAATGCGTATTTCCACTGAAATCTGAGAACCGAAAATTTTCGCGATTACAATACTTCCTTTACTTCGTACAAGGAAGTAACAATATAACTTTGTGTTGTAACTTGAGAACCACTGGTTTAAAAAATTATTTTATTGTTTAACCAGATGCCCCCTTTGGTCTTCTACAACTTTTCTTTATAATATTTGTTTGTAACTATAATAATAAAGAAAATATAGGCGGTGGTTGGTTTCGCTGTTACACCCTGTATATTTGAATAAAGTCGATAATAATATATACCTTGTCCAGCCGTGGAATGCCTCTTAAACCTCAAATTGAGCTGACTGGGATCCGTGACATACTTCTCCTGTAGACGTCGGCGTCGCAACGCCGGCGTCAACTCCTGCGCGCCCGACCAGCTCAAGCACTTCGCCAGACGTTGACCTGGAGCAGCCACCGGGATCCGGGACGGTAGCGGACCTGGACTAGCGCTGCTGTCGCGGAGAATCTGCGAAGCGTTGTCTACCCCACTGTCTTCATCGTCTTCCTTGTGTGCCTTGCCTCCAAGCCCCACGCCACCTGATCGGAGAGGGTGTTCGGTTGCGTCGAAATACTCCGATTGCTCTTCCAGGCCCGGGCTTAGCCCGTTGTGGACAGCCAGGCGCTCCCTGTTATATATACACAAAGGTCAGTCATCTCTATTTACAAAAAAACATTTTTTATTTGATAATTGTTGATATACAGGGTGGTTCTGGGAAGACAAAATTTTTTAAAAATAAATAAATATAAATATATCATCACGCCTTTTTACCCATCATTGGGTGTGGCACTCTGCCTAAGCAGATCTCGGTAAGTGATATATTTTGTCGTGTGAAGTGCGGTTACCAGCCGTCAAATCACGGCTCTCAAAGATATTAGTGGAGAGGGAGCCACATGAGTAGATTTTTTAAATTGGTTAAAATTGTTTGTCGGCTGTGGGGATCGAACCAGGGTTCTCAAGATCCACAGGCCGACTCGATACCACTGAGCCACCTTATAATAGAAAAATGTTCTTCATATGGAAGTTTTAGTAGATTAAATATACTATTTTATGACACATATAAAAGTCAGGTTTACATGATACGACTATCAACTTTTATTTTTCAAATGGGAACCTAGAATTATTTTATTAAAATAAAAACCGACATTTTTTTCTCTTTTCAACGATGTATTACTTGTCATAAATGTATATGAAACAAATCGAGATAAATAAGATAATTGAAAAATGTTAGAAATTATTTTTATTCAACTATTCTAGGTGGCTATGCGGAATTAAACAAAATGTAACAAGGACAAATGAATGACAACAATGTAGATATTTATTTGTTTCTTGTTTCACATGTTTTGTTATTCATTTGTCCTTGTTACATTTTGTTTAATTTCGCATAGCCACCTAGAATAGTTGAATAAAAATAATTTCTAACATTTCTCAATTATCTTATTTATCTCGATTTGTTTCATATACATTTATGACAAGTAATACATCATTGAAAAGAGAAAAAAATGTCGGTTTTTATTTTAATAAAATAATTCTAGGTTCCCATTTGAAAAATAAAAGTTGATAGTCCTGACCTGACTTTTATATGTGTCATAAAATAGTATATTTAATCTACTCAAACTTCCATATGAAGAACATTTGTCTATTTCTTATAACAACAAAGTTAAGGGAGGGTTCGTCTTCGCAGAACCACCCTGTAGAGGATGTGACAAAAGTTTTTATGTATGTTTGTTCGAGACAGAGAGAGGGAATATATAACCTGCATGTGTTGTCAGGGTGTACAGGAGGCAGAGCGGGGGTGGTGACAGGTGATGGAGGTCGTCCTGCATTCTGCTCTACCGCCGGCGGCGTCGCCTCCAGGTCACCTGGAGCCGTGTCCGTCAACCGTACGTCGCATATCATACCTAACAGACAACAAAATCATAAATTGTTGAGCAGATACATATATATATATATATATATATACTAGTAATATATATTGGTGGTGCCGTGTATAGCAGCAATGTTATCTAAACGAAAACGGAAAGAGAGTGAGATATATGCTATCTTACCTTTATCCATACTTGCTTCAAAATGCGCATGCTCGTAATACTGGAATACTATTGGCTAATAACGAAGTGAGAGAGACATTGCAAATATGTCGAGCTCTCTTCCTCACCGCTTGTGTGAATTTCAATTAGTCTGTTTGCTACATTTGTTTGTGACTATCTTCTTCGTTATTATTATGACAGTCACTTGTTATTTGTGTTTTTCCTCCTCAAGTTAGTTCAGATGCTTAAATGATTTCATAATCGGAATGTTACATATTTACATGTGAATGATTTTGTTCACAGTTTTCATAAAAACAAGGCAATATGTAACTTATGGATAAAATATGAATCAATAATTTAATATGTACTGCTATATTAGTCGATGTGACCTTTAATTGATAAAATATTTAAAATATGTCGCTGGATTTGAACATACTAGAAATTGACGTCAGCTAATCGTACTCCAGTATTACGAGCATGCGCATTTTGAAGCAAAAGATTTTTTTTTCGCTTTTGGACCCAGTGTCACCAATATATTACTAATACATATATGGTCAGATGCTATTCTCCTCCAGTTATAATTACCTGAATTAGAATTAATTGGTTGTTGACTAAGGGAATTTATTTCTAAAGGTTTATTAGCATTAACATTGAGATCACATTTTTCTGGCTTCTCTTCCTCCTCATCCTCCTCCTCCTCCTCCTCTTCCACCACCTCGTCATCATCTTCTGCTGGTGCGTCTTCCTCCAGCGCATTTTCTTTGTCTTTATTCTCCTCCAATTCTTTGCTAGCGTCTAATTTGTTCCTAATTTCGTATTTTTCTACATTTAAAACACAATGGATTTGTTCGAGACCTGGCGACGGCAAATTCGGCGGTTTTTCCATTTGTTTGACAACTACATTATGGCTAACTTCACACTCGGTCTCTTCTTTATTACACAACACAATTTCTTCGACTTGCTGAGGCTCGTCTTGTTTCTGAACCGTTGTTTCCGTAATACTGAAATAATTTGAATAATGTTACATTTTAAACAGCTTTCATCCTGATTTAGTTGTCCTTATGAATATTGACGGCTCAAGGCTTTAATATCATTTTTACTTCCTTGTACGAAGTAAAGGAAGTATTGTAATCGTGAAAATTTTGAGTAATTTCGTCGTGACGTCTGTACGTACGTATGTATCTCGTATAACTCAAAAACGGTAAGCCGTAGAAAGTATTTAGGACTGTTATAACATCTAGTTGTGCACCTCCCTTTTTGCTCATTATATAACTTCCGGAAGTGCTACTTTACTTGAATCATAGATGAAAAACTATATTCAAATATAATTTAAAACTTACCAAATTTGGTATATAAGACTACTATATCAATGGCAATAACATAATAGATTTTGGTTAAAATAGACTAACCGGAAGTGGCACATTACATGAAGCTGCTAACAGTTTTCCTTGACAAAAATGCAGGGTTCGAAGATATATATCGATCGATATATATATCATGATATTTATTTTGATATATATCGTCATATTTTTGCACTGATATATATCCATTATATAAAAATATGAAATAGTTTTTGAGATATAGCCTCCGGAGAAGTGAAATAATTAGAATTTTTCAGCTTTTCTACTTTTCCGAGGCTATATCTCGAAAACTAAATGTGATATGAAAACGCGCTCAACGGCATTAATTTTCTCGTGCTTCAGTTAACTTATAAACATAGTTTCAGCGATTTTAATTTTTTTTCAATTTTCCGCCATAAAAATCGCAAAAAGCGGTTTTTTAACATTTTCTTGAAAACCAGAAGTCATATGCATTTGAAGATTGCACCACTGGATTCAGTGGGTCAAAATACATATGTATGTAAATTTTCGTTGTAATAATCCTACGATTAAGGATTTTTAGGAAAATTGAATTAAAATCTGAAAAAACCCTTAGGAAATAATTAAAAATATTAAATTGCATAAAATTGTATGAAAATTTGCTTATAAGTCAATTCGGACACGGGGAATTCAACGCCGTTGAGCGCATTTCCATATCTTGTTTAGTTTTTGAGATATAGCCTCCGGAAAAGTGAAATTTTTCGAATTTTTCAGTTTTTGTGTACAAAAACTAAAATTAAAAAATAAATATCCAAAAAGTGATATTTATCTGATATATATCCTATATATCAGATATTTTGATATTTATTATAAATATCATGATATTTACGAACCCTGCAAAAATGGTATTATTTTAATTTTAGAAATAAATGCTGCAAATAAAAGTTTTAGAGAATTAAATTCTGCGTCTAGCACATTACGAATTTTTAAACTAGCTTTTTGCATAAACGAGATATCTAAATTTAAATATTATATATTTTTTATATGGGGTAGGTGGCTCAGTGGTGGATCTTGAGAACCCTGGTTCGATCCCCACAACCGACAAACAATTTTCACCAAATTAAATCTCCCCTGTGGCTTCCCCTCCACTAACATCTTTGGAGGCCGTAATTTGTCAGCTGGTAACCGCAAACATATATCACTTACCGATATCTGCTTACGGCAGAGTGCCATACCCAGTAATGGGTAAAAGGCGTGATGAGATATTTATTTATTTTATTTAAATCTACCCCTGTGGCACCCCCTCCACTAACATCTTTGGAGGCCGTAATTTGTCAGCTGGTAACTGCAAACATATATCACTTACCAATATCTGCTTAAGCAGAGTGCCATACCCAGTAATGGGTAAAAGGCGTGATGATATATTTATTTAATTTTTTTATTTAAAAAAAAATAAGTTTGCTATGGATTAGAACAAAAAATAAAAGATTTAATGTCAAATATGTGCAATTAAAATAATATCTATAGTTTAATACGCGTACAAGGAAGTCATGTGCTGTCCACATCAGATTTTTTACATTTTCATAATTAACCTGTAGATTATAAGAAAGGCTAGCGATTTTAAAGATTTTTGGATGTCAGACCTTGAGTCGCCAAATAAACTAGAACGAAAAAATACCTTTATACCTATCTTACGTTTTGATTTTTTTTTTTATTTTCTCATTTTTCATTAGCATTAATCGCGAATTTGTTAACATGTAAAATACAACATTCACATAATAATTTTAAGGCAAACATTTGGCCTCTCCTAGTTTATATATAATATATACAGGGTATTTCATAAAATAGACAAACATTTATTTTCTCTTTTTATTGCAAATATATTTATTACAAACAACATTATTTAATCAGTAGAACATTTGTAATTTTAATGAGTAGAAAATTTAATTACAACACTTCCGGTTTTATCAATTTAAACACAAAATTAAGTAAAATATTTTTTTCTACGATTACTATGAAAAGTTGACAATTTTACGCTCTCATTTGTCATCGTAAAGTTGACGTTTTCTGTGGAACAATCGAAAAATATCTTTTTTCTACAACAATTTAAAAAAGTAGGCGTTTTTGAACTTATTTTTATTATGAAAGTAGCAGATTTTTGCACCAGTGCAAAAAATGTGAATTATTTCTGCACTAGTGCAGAAAAGTAATTTAATATAAATAAACTCTATACAGTAAACTTTCTATTAATATTTATGGAAGCAAATTTAATGTTGCAGCATTTGCTTCTTCTATAATGTCTATTGAATCTAATACGTGTTCGCCACTCGATTCAAACATTTTTTAAATTGAAAGCACGGAGACATTTTTCCTCATTATCAACAAAATAATTGAGTTTGTTTGTCATTGTCAGTTGTCATGGATACATTAAACCAGGTATCTTTCTAAAGATTCTAAATTAATACAAAATTTCAGAGATGTTACAATTACTGAAATTTGTTTTATTATTTTTATCAAAATATGGTTTATGGTTGTAGAAAAAATAATGTAAATAACTACTTTTGCGTGTCTCCAATGGCAACGCGCGAAAAAGATATTAAATGCGCGCTTATTTCAATAGTTACCAGGGATACAAACAAAACAGAAACTTGTCATATTGACAGTTGACAGAACGAAGTTATTTTCAGTACGTATACGTTTTTTAATAACTTTAAGATGCAATCGTAGAAAAAATGATTGTGTATCACGAGCGTAAAGTGTCTCGAGTAACAAAGAATCACTTTACGCTCTTAATACACAAATAACTATTTAATATTTATTTATAAATTAATCATCGCTAAATAAAGAATAAATACAGCAATGCGAATAAACAAAAAAATCTTATAGGCTGTATTTAAATTAACAATGTTGGTATCACTGTCTGCTAAACCGGAAGTGCCATAACTAAACTTTCTACTGACTAAAATCACGAATATTACACTGACTAAATAATGGCCTTTTAGTAAAATATTAATTTGTAATAACAAGCTAGAAACAAATGTAGTGTCTGACTTTTGAAACACCTTGTATACAAACCTGTCCTTGCTGCCCAGGTTGATGTCCTTGGGCAAGGGGTGAGGGGCGCGATGGGGCCGACTGACCGCTGACACACTTAGAGGGGGTGGCGCCGTCTCCAGCTCAGCTGTTGGCTCTTTGGGGACCACACGAATTTCTAATCTCCCGGCGACCTGAAACAAATCAACAGTTGGTAGTATCCGAAAACCCGAAAAAAATAATTAACGGTTTTATCGAGTAAGGGGTTTTGCTCGCGTGTAGGATTAAAATACAGGGTGAGCCTGGGAAGACGAAATAAGAAATAGACAAATGTTCTTCATATAAAAGTTTTAGTAGATTAAATATACTATTTGATGACACATATAAAAGTCAGGTTTACATGATACGACTATCAACTTTTATTTTTCAAATGGGAACCTAGAATTATTTTATTAAAATAAAAACCGACATTTTTTTATCTTTTCAACGATGTATTACTTGTCATAAATGTATATGAAACAAATTTGATGTGTACAGCACATGACTTCCTTGTACGCGTATTAAACTATAGATATTTTATTTAATTGCACATATTTGATATTAAATCTTTTATTTTTTGTTCTAATCCATAGCAAACTTATTTTGTTTTATATAAAAAAATATATAATATTTAAATTTAGATATCTCGTTTATGCAAAAAGCTAATTTAAAAATTCTTAATGTGCTAGACGCAGAATTTAATTCTCTAAAACTTTTATTTGCAGCATTTATTTCTAAAATTAAAATAATACCATTTTTTTCAAGGAAAACTGTTAGCAGCTTCATGTAATGTGCCACTTCCGGTTAGTCTATTTTAACCAAAATCTATGATGTTATTTGCATTGATATAGTAGTCTTATATACCAAGCTTGAAAAGTTTTGGATGATATTTGAATATAGTTTTTCATCTATGATTCAAGTAAAGTAGCACTTCCGGTAGTTATATAATGAGCAAAAAGGGAGGTGCACAACTAGATGTTATAACAGTCCTAAATACCTCAACTTTCTACGGCTTACCGTTTTTGAGTTATGCGAGATACATACGTACGTACAGACGGCACGGCGAAATTACTCAAAATGGATTCAGGGATGCACAAAATACATATTTCAGTTGAAATCTGAGAGCCGAACATTTTCGCGATTACAATACTTCCTTTACTTCGTACAAGGAAGTAAAAATCGAGTTAAATAAGATAATTGAGACATTTACAATTATTTTTATTCAACTATTCTAGGTGGCTATGCGGAATTAAACAAAATGTAACAAGGACAAATGAATGACAAAACACGTGAAACAAGAAACAAATAAATATCTACATTGTTGTCATTCATTTTACTTTGTTTACATTTTGTTTAATTTCTCATAGCCACCTAGAATAGTTGAATAAAAATAATTTCTGATATTTCTCAATTATCTTATTTATCTCGATTTGTTTCATATACATTTATGACAAGTAATACATCGTTGAAAAGAGAAAAAAATGTCGGTTTTTATTTTAATAAAATAATTCTAGGTTCCCATTTGAAAAATAAAAGTTGATAGTCGTATCATGTAAACCTGACTTTTATATGTGTCATAAAATAGTATATTTAATCTACTAAAACTTTCATATGAAAAACATTTTTCTATTATAAGAACAAAGTTAAGGGAGGGTTCATCTTCCCAGAACCACCCTGTTTATTAATGTACTAACCTCTTGCAATTCTTCATCACTACCACTGCTACCATTTAACCTCATCGCCGGTAGACTTGGCCAACGAGGAACTTCTGCACGTTCGACTTCGTCACAGGCCCCGACGTCTAGGGCGCGCGTCGCCACGTTCCGCATGACATCCACACGGAACACCAGCTCGTCGAAAGCTGCTTGTTGCACAAGTGGTGGTCGAAGACCTCGCCGTAGACCAGGACCCAGACATGGTGACGACCAGCTACGGGGAAGACCTCCTACAGGAATTAGATTGTTGAAGAAAATAAGCCACGTATTATGTTCATTACAAATACACAAATATCAGTAGCTGAAAACAAATCTTGTATATCTTGATACATCAATATCACCATCACAACGAAACGAAAAACAAAGGAAAATAATAAATGAAAAACCAATTGTTTCTAGTATAAAACGTATTTGTATATTTATTAAATAAATTAATAATTAATACACAGCAAATTTAATATCACAATCCTTAAAAAGTCAGGTAATAACACAAGTAAAAGTGAAATAAACCATAAAAATAAATAAAATAAGAACAAAAATGAAAGACGGACTTATCTTGATTGAGCAAACAATTGAATGACTGGGAGGTGCAGTTTCCGGACACAGCAACGATGAGACAACTGACAGTCGGGCATGAGCAGGGCACGAGTCCAATACGACGGCGAGTATCAAGATATACAAGTTTAGTTTAAAAACCACAAGCTAATAAAACAAACAAAAGACAAATCATTCATTAGATATTGACGACAGCCAAGTCATTAACTCTATTATATTATACAGGGTGTTAAAAAAGTTCCGGGACAGTGAAATATCTCGAGAAATACACATCGAATCAAGAAACAAAAAAACACGTGTTTCATATTTTGCAAAAACCAAATACAAATCCCAACTCCCACCCCTAGGGGGTGGGGCTGGGGGTAACTTTGAAACCTTAAATGGGAACCCCCAATTTTTATTATAGATTTGTATTCTGCAAAAAAAAATAAGTTAATTTTATCTGAAACTTTTTTTCCAATTTAGAATACATGGCGCTGTAATCGCAAAAATAAGTTTTGACATAATTCTGAAAGAAAAATAAAAAACAGTCTAATATCACAAGAAATAAATATTGAATCAAATAAAAAAATCAACAAAATCACAAGTAGCCGCAAGCCTTTCACCGACTAAATGCTTGAAATACATTTTTCAAAACGATTTTATAAAATAAACGTTATTTTATTCCTTTATTGTTTTTTGGGGTGACTTTTTTTCGGTAAGTCCCCTTACGATTAGAGCGCCATCTATTCCGAATTGGAAAAAAAGTTTCAAATAAAATTAACTTATTTTTTCTCGCAGAATACGGATCTGCAATAAAAATGGGGGTTCTCATTTAAAGTTGCCCCCCGCCCCACCCCTTGGGGGTGGAAGTTGGGGTCTGTGTTTGGTGCATAGATAGATTTTACTTCCTTAAATAAATAAATAAATAAATATATCATCACGCCTTTTACCCATCACTGGATGTGGCACTCTGCCTAAGCAGATCTCGGTAAATGATATAATTATGCGCGTGAAGTGCGGTTACCAGCCGTCAAATCACGGCCTCCAAAGATATTAGTGGAGGAGGAGCCACAGGGGTAGATTTTTTTTAAATTGGTGAAAATTGTTTGTCGGCTGTGGGGATCGAACCAGGGTTCTCAAGATCCACAGGCCGACTTCCTTGTACGAAGTAAAGGAAGTATTGTAATCGCGAAAATTTTCGGTTCTCAGATTTCAACGGAAATAGGTGTTTTGGCCCTCCCTGAATCCATTTTGACTAATTTCGTCGTGACGTCTGTACGTATGTATCTCGCATAACTCAAAAACGGTAAGCCGTAGAAAGTTGAGGTATTTAGGACTGTTATAACATCTAGTTGTGCACCTCCCTTTTTGGTCATTATACAACTTCCGGAAGTGCTACTTTACTTGAATCATAGATGAAAAACTATATTCAAATATCATCCAAAACTTTTCAAGCTTGGTATATAAGACTACTATATCAATGCAAATAACATCATAGATTTTGGGTAAAATAGACTAACCGGAAGTGACACATTACATGAAGCTGCTAACAGTTTTCCTTGAAAAAAATGGTATTATTTTAATTTTAGAAATAAATGCTGCAAATAAAAGTTTTAGAGAATTAAATTCTGCGTCTAGCACATTAAGAATTTTTAAATTAGCTTTTTGCATAAACGAGATATCTAAATTTAAATATTATATATTTTTTTATTTTTTTTTTAAATTAAGTTTGCTATGGATTAGAACAAAAAATAAAAGATTTAAAGTCAAATATGTGCAATTAAAAAAATATCTATAGTTTAATACGCGTACAAGGAAGTCATGTGCTGTCCACATCAGATGTTTTGTTTCTTGATTCAATGAGTATTTCTCAAGATATTTCACCATCCCAGAACTTTTTTAACACCCTGTATATACTAGTTGTT
Organism: Pterostichus niger; assembly: GCA_947425015.1. Lineage (NCBI taxonomy): Eukaryota > Metazoa > Arthropoda > Insecta > Coleoptera > Carabidae > Pterostichus > Pterostichus niger. The sequence continues at coordinate 21,238,615 of OX380351.1, read as the reverse complement.
TCAAAACAGTCTGGTTCATTTTCTATTTACCAGTAACAAGTTAAAAAAAAAATCACACCAAGCCAAAATAAAAACCAACAACAATAATAATAAATCCACTAGACTCACCCATAAGTTCAGGATATTGTTCAATCCCTTGTATATTAACACAGCGTCGATGCGATGTCCTGGAGTCCTCGCTGATGCGGCTTAGTGCTGGCGGCACGCTAGCCAGATCCGGTGGCCCCACCGCAGTCACTGGGACCCCAAGTGCCGCTTTATGTTCGGGTGACTCCGGCTTCCATTCGTTATCAGTAGTTTCCTCCGAATCATCGAACTGGGACTTCCACTGGGAGGCGAGGGTTAGAGCTCCACCACGTGTTACCTAACGGCACCACGTCCGGTTAGTTGTTGTTTGCAATATGTTAGAATGTGTTTATTTACTTGTTGAGAAACGTTTTCATCGTCTATCAAAGCGAATTGTGTAAGACTTTGGTCTCGAGCTCGTCTGTTTGCTGAAGATGGTGTTTGTCGTCGCGTTCTAGGACGCTCGGCGTCGGGCGTCACCGGCGTCGTGGTAGTTGATACTACTGGTGGACTTGGCATCTCCTACACAATATTTTGTTCAATGGTAGTTAGTCTGATTCGAAAGCTAGGGACTTTTTTTATCAGTAAACATAGGGATATGTCATTAGCATAGTTACAGTTAAAAAGTTTGACAGCAATGCATTAGAGCGTTTATTTTAAAAGTAAACAACATTGCTGTCATCTATAGTTGTCAAAGTAATAAAACTGTCCTCTTTCAAAATCAGACCGGGTTAATAGGGGATCAAATAGTGGGGCGTTTCTATATAAATGGACATTTAAATGGGGACAATTATTTAGTGTGGTTCCAATAAAATGTAGGAAATTATCTGCACCGGATATTCCTCCAACGATGGCTAGGACGAGGTGCAGAAGTGGAGTGGCCTGCAAGGTCACCAGATTTTTTACTTTGGGGCTACTTAAAAAGTAAATTTTATAATGGTGGTAGAATGAGTGTAGAACAATTAAAACGTAGAATTAGTGTTGCATCGCATGAGATTCCTCCAGAGCAAATAAATCATGCTATAAATTCATTTTATAATCGTTTAGGCTATTGTTTACAGGGTAATGGGGGTAATTTTGAACAGTTATTGAATTAAAATTCCTATTTAAACTAAATAAAATTTTCTGGTTACTGTACTTAACGGCTTAAAATGTGTAGTTTATTAGGATCTGCTATTGCAGAACTGCCATGGCCAAGAATGACCAGAATTTTGACATATAAACATACAGATGTGAATTTCTGGTTGAACCAGTTCAAAAAGTCAATATGGTTCTATATAGAGCACGAGAAATACACTCGTTCAAACCGCATTTCAATATCTCTTTTAGTTTTTGAGTTATTGGCTTTCAAAGTTGAGCTTAAAAAAAAGTCAAAAATCGCTGTAACTCAAAAACTAAAAAAGATATGACGATGCGCCATTCGATTTCTCGTGGTCTGAATTATTATATAGAACCACATTTTAATAATTTTCGATTTTTGAACTGGTTCAACCCAAAATTCTCATTATTTGTATGTACGAGCTCTTAAACGAAGAATTTGCGAACAAACCTCTACACAAAAGAACTTTTGGATTGTTTTGAGGTTCTACATTTATACCTAACGTTTAGTTAATGTAATTTAAAGTAATTCATTTAATTTGTTTAAACTTAAAATGTTTCTTTTAGACTATAGACTATTACACTTCAATGCATTATTTTCCCTATGTTTACTTTTAAAATAAACGCTCTAATATATTTGTAACTGTAACTATGTTAATGACATATCCCTATGTTTACTGATAAGAAAACCAGCCTGTATACCTGTACAGATCCAGTATTCCCTCCACTAACAACCCTCAACCGTCCAAGGGTAGCAACCCCACTGGCACTCTTCCTCAGCGGCGTGGGTTTACTGTTGCTATCATCTGGTTTGTCTCGATCACCACGTCGCTGTGGAGCGTCACTGGAGGAACGAGGAGTGGACGCCGGCGCCAGCTCGTTATCCAGCCGCTCAGCACGTGCTCGTCTTGTACTACCTAGTGGAGCAGTCTCTGCGGTGGCATTGCAGTTCTTATCGAGGGGTTGACGCCCTGTGGCTGTGTCTGTGGGGAGTGGGGTGGTGTCGGGGTCGTTGCGACGGCGCCGGGCTTCCATCTGCGCCTGGGGGAGCATTGTTTGGGATTATTTGTTTGTGATATCATTTTATTATTTTCTGTTCTGTTTTAAATATTTCAAACCTGTTTGCTGGAATGCATACAGGCAACATTAAGCTGCTCTTTGCAACTTGGAGAGACAATTTAAGTTGTTTACTTACTAGCTGCTAATTAGGTAAACAGTCCTTAATTGAACGCTGCAATTTAGGCACTCACATTCAATTTCAGTCATTCAACAAGTTACGTACGAAACACAGAACTCACCTGCATTTAATCATGCACTAGTTACACACTACTAACTTTCTCACCATAAATAAAACAAATTATAAACTTAAATTAAACGATAAATAAAGCTTATAATTTCAGCCAATGTTGTTTGTTAGTTCAAAAATAATTATTAAATAATACAGGATAATTCTTTGAAAGACGAACCCTCCCTTAACTTGTTTATTATAAGAAATAGACAAATGTTCTTCATATGGAAGTTTTAGTAGATTAAATATACTATTTTATGACACATAAAAGTCAGGTTTACATGATATTTTTCAAATGGGAACCTAGAATTATTTTATTAAAATAAAAACCGACATTTTTTTCTCTTTTCAACGATGTATTACTTGTCATAAATGTAAAATAAATAAATATATCATCACGCCTTTTATCCATCACTGGGTGTGACACTCTGCCTAAACAGATCTCGGTAAGTGATATATTTTTTCGCGTGAACTGACCGTCAAATCACGGCCCCCAAAGATATTAGTGGAGGAGGAGCCACAGGGATAGATTTAAAATTGTTTGTCGGCTGTGGGGATCAAACCAGGGTTCTCAAGATCCACCACTGAGCCACCTACCCCATATAAATATATATGAAACAAATCGAGATAAATAAGATAATTGACAAATGTCAGAAATTATTTTTATTCGACTATTCTAGGTGGCTATGCGGAATTAAACAAAATGTAACAAGGACAAATGAATGACAACAATGTAGATATTTATTTGTTTCTTGTTTCACGTGTTTTGTCATTCATTTGTCCTTGTTACATTTTGTTTAATTTCGCATAGCCACCTAGAATATAATTTCTGATATGTTTTAATTATCTTATTTATCTCGATTTGTTTCATATACATTTATGACAAGTAATACATCGTTGAAAAGAGAACAAAATGTCAGTTTTTATTTTAATCAAATAATTCTAGGTTCCCATTTGAAAAATAAAAGTTGATAGTCGTATCATGTAAACCTGACTTTTATATGTGTCATAAAATAGTATATTTAATCTACTAAAACTTCCATATGAAGAACATTTGTCTATATCTTATAATAAACAAGTTAAGGGGGTGGTTGGTCTTCCCAGAATCACCCCTGTATTATTATTTGAATATTCTATTCATCAAAATTCAACAATCTTTATTTATATATCTCGGAAAAAAAATGATATATATTTTTAAATAATCAAGAAATAAACAAAAATAGTTTTTTTATTAAATAAATTAGAAACAGAACAAAAAATAAATAAATAAATAAATTAGTAAAAAAAATTAACTAAAATATCTAAAAAAAATGGGTCATGTAATTTTGCCAGTCAATCAATTCGCTATTCTCTAATCGATCGATTTATAAATTATTGTTTCTTACATACAGGGTGTTTCAGGACTAGTGTAACAAACTTTAACAGCTTATTGCTGAGGTCATTTTGAGCTAAAAATGTCATATGAACATAGGTCCTATTCCTTCTAGTTACCAAAATACAAGAGGTTGAAGTTCTATAAATAACACGAAATTTTCAAATTTTTGTAATCAAGATGCTTTCACAAGAGTTTTATTGAAAAGTCATGCCTTATTTGTCTTAATTAATTTTATTTATTAATATTAACATGCATACGAGTTCAAGGCGCTCATTTTGACCACTTGCTGTAATTTTTTTATAAATTAATTATCTTATTTCATATTGTGTTAACTTATTCCATGTTTGGTTATGTTGTTCTGTGTCTATTTAATTGTGTCATTTTATGTTTTGTTCTCTAAATCGTATTCGTTAATATTAATAAATAAAATTAATTAAGACAAATAAGGCATGACTTTTCAATAAAACTCTTGTTTTCCGAAAGTATCTTGATTACAAAAATTTGAAAATGTCGTGTTGTTTATAGAACTTCAACCTCTTGTATTTTGGTAACTAGAAGGAATAGGACCTATGTTCATATGACATTTTTAGCTGTTAAAGTTTGTTACACTAGTCCTGAAACACCCTGTATACAGAATATCTCTAGAATTTCGGTAAAATTATCCAAAAGTTATAACTGACTAGTAAACACTACATTCCCCTAAACTCAACATTTCGTTTGCACAAATCCACAAGCCTCCTCTGAATCCATCGCAACTCATGCCCCACCTCCTTATTATTATCAGTATGCGGCGCCTCGTTCTCCTGGTTGTTATCCAGAGCAGGCGCTGCAGTGGTGGTGGGCCCCGCAGTCGCTGTAGGTCCCGCGGTGGTCGTATGTAGCCGTGCAGTCGCATGTCTAGCCAGTGTACTAGGCGCAGTTGCTACCGACGTCACGTCACCACCAGGTGTCGGCGTCTTCTCCCAGTCGTAGGGATCGGAGTCTTTGACTCCACGTCGCTTCATGCAGCGCTCAAATAGACCGATGAGCATCTGAGGACAGTGTTTTGTTTAGTTTATGTTGTCGCAACTAGATGAAGCTTTAAATTACTTGATAGTCAGGTTTGTCAGCGTATTCGAGACCTTGGATATGCTCCAGGAACTGACGTAAGTCAGATGGAAGATGCTTCAACAGCAACCGGTGATCGTATTTCTCTTTCATTAGACCCACCTAGTAAACAGAACAGCTGATAGATATACACGTACACAAGTAGAGATTCGTCTAAGGACAATAAATACACTAGACTAGTGGTTTCCAAACTGTGGGGCGCGCTATATAAAAATATAATTGAGGGTTATGAACACATTCTAAATTCATAGCATAACACACGTGTTAGAAGAGTGGGAATAAGTGAGTTGAGATGGTTTGGTCATGTAGAACGTATGTCGAATGACAGATTGGTGAAACAGGTGTATGTTGGTGAAATTGAGGGTGAAAGTTTGCGTGGACGGCCTAGGAACAAGTGGATGAATATGATTGAAGGGTTGTTGCGTGAGCGAAAGATTCTGAGCGTGAAGAATAAACGAGCTTGTATGAATGGAATTATGAATGTGGTTGAAGCAAAAGTGGTGTGTCAGGATAGGAATTAATTGCGGGATAAATATGATGAATGAGGACAAGCGTATGATTCTTGATTTTAGATTCATTGGTTAGATGTTTCGAGTGTTTACCTGGAATTGTGTGGAGACCATCTTCAGAAACAAGCGCAGTGTACAGGAGCGAATGGATGAATGTTTGTTGTGTGTTGATGGATTTTGGTTGTGAGAAAAGAAAGAGTTTGTATGGAGGAAGTGTTAATGTGGTCGAATCGAGTATCGTGTGTCAGGATGAGAATGTTGACGGGTTCGTGCTACCCCATTTAATGGGATATAGCGTGATGTTATGTTATGTATGTATGTATGTACACACGTGTTTCTAACTCGCGCTCGCAGTAAAATATCCCTAGTTTAACAAATAAAGCCTTAGAAATTTTGTTACTTTTCGTAACAACTTATTTATGTGAAACAGGCTGTTTCGCTGTAGCTGTTTTAAAGACATAATATCAAACTTGATTATTCGTTGAAAAATAATTGCAAATGGCGATATCTTCAATGATTCCCCGGTTCGAGAAACTGAAAAACAAGCGCCCATTCAGCACACTCAAAAATTATGATTATATTGTATTAATTATGCCTAATTTAAATTAAATATAATTTCCAATCTTATTACAATTTTATGTTTATAAATGTTGTTACATTATTTTGTTTTATTATTATGTTGTTATAAACATAATTTTAGGTTAAAAAAATGAGCGGAGCGCGACAATTTTTTATGGAAAAAAGGGGCCGCTTAGAGAAAAAGTTTGGAAACCACTGCAATAGACAAAACTTCGACTCATTTGTTTTGTATTCGGCAGGTCAGAAAGACACAAGTAGACATAGAGATATACAAAGGCCACTCCCGTATTTGACGTGAGATTTTCAAAATTTAAAATAAAAATCTGATGTGTACAGCACATGACTTCCTTGTACGCGTATTAAACTATAGATATTTTTTTAATTACACATATTTGACATTAAATCTTTTATTTTTTGTTCTAATCCATAGCAAACTTAATTAAAAAAATATATATATGTAATTTTTACTTCCTTGTACGAAGTAAAGGAAGTATTGTAATCGCGAAAATTTTCGGTTCTCAGATTTCAACGGAAATAGGTGTTTTGTGCATCCCTGAATCCATTTTGACTAATTTCGTCGTGCCGTCTGTACGTACGTATGTATCTCGCATAACTCAAAAACGGTAAGCCGTAGAAAGTATTTAGGACTGTTATAACATCTAATTATGCACCTCCCTTTTCGGTCATTATGCAACTACCGGAAATGGTACTTTACTTGAAGCCTATAATAGATTTTCATGAAAATCTATATTCAAATATCATCCAAAACTTTTCAAGCTTGGTATATAAGACTACTATATCAATGCAAATAACATCATAGATTTTAGTTAAAATAGACTAACCGGAAGTGGCACATTACATGAAGCTGCTAACAGTTTTCCTTGAAAAAAATGGTATTATTTTAATTTTAGAAATAAATGCTGCAAATAAAAGTTTTAGAGAATTAAATTCTGCGTCTAGCACATTAAGAATTTTTAAATTAGCCTTTTGCATAAACGAGATATCTAAATTTAAATATTATATATTTTTTTATTTAAAAAAAAATTAAGTTTGCTATGGATTAGAACAAAAAATAAAAGATTTAATGTCAAATATGTGCAATTAAAAAAATATCTATAGTTTAATACGCGTACAAGGAAGTCATGTGCTGTCCACATCAGATTTTTAAATGTAGATATCTCGCTTATACAAAAGGCTAATTGAATAATTGTTAATGTGCTAGACGCAGAATTTATTTTATTTGCAGCATGTTTTTCAACTGTTAGCAGCTTCATGTAATGTGCCACTTCCGGTTAGTCTATTTTAACCAAAATCTATTATGTTATTTGCATTGATATAGTAGTCTTATATACCAAGCTTGAAAAGTTTTGGATGATATTTGAATATAGTTTTTCATCTATGATTCAAGTAAAGTAGCACTTCCGGAAGTTATATAATGACCAAAAAGGGAGGTGCACAACTAGATGTTATAACAGTCCTAAATACTTTCTATGGCTTACCGTTTTTGAGTTATGCGAGATACATACATACGTACAGACGTCATGACGAAATTACTCAAAATGAATACAGGGATGCACAAAATACCTATTCCCGTTGAAATTTTCGCGATTACAATACTTCCTTTACTTCGTACAAGGAAGTAAAAATAATAAGTATTTAAAAAAAAATAACATAAAAATTTATTTTCTACATTATGACAAATCAAAAATCAAATCTGATTAGTCATTTAAATACAAAATTTATTTGAAGTAACCACGCTTTAAAATCAAATAACACAACTTAAAAACCGAATGTACTATAGTGCCATCTTATGACAAACGCGACAGTATCTTTGTATATCTCTGTTGTCTATTCCTAGCCAGGCGAGAACAACACATTGTTTAGTAAAATATATCCCATGTATATTCCTTGGATTCGTCAGCTCTGGATTACCTGTTCCTTATCTTTAATCTTCCTCCAGGGCAGCTGCCCATTCACAAACTCCACCAGCATATAAAACAGACTCCACAGATCATCATGACGACCCATCTCACGGTTCCGATGAGCATTGATGGAAGCATAGCGAACAGTTCCCCGGAACCCGGCGGCAGCACGTGGAGCTCGCACTTCCCCGGTGCCTGTGGTGTACTGACGAGCTAGACCAAAGTCTAGCATGTACACCTTCCGACAGTTGTTGGGCAGCCGGCCCATGCTAAAGTTGCTCTGAGGGGAGGAGGAGACACAGTGTTACTACAGTGAGATATACAAGAGTACAATGAGTCAGATGCATCATACCTGTGTACATAGGCGAGTAACATGAAAAAACAGTTTTTCTGTGCGCATTGCTCCCCAAATTATTTTAGCCAAAAATGCTTCAAATAAATGTTGTAGAGCATCAAATTCTGCATCTAAATCAATAAACAGAATTACATTTACATGTGTTATAACGACAGAAATTAAATATTAAAAATTACGTTGTAAATATCAAATAGCCATGGAAGTGAAACAAAAATAGATAGATGCTTGACGTTTGACAGATCTCCTGATTTAACACCCAGCGATTTTTTTTATGGGGTCATCTTAAATGTACAATTTATAAGCAACGCCACCCAAATATTAATTCTTTGAGAGAAGCTATCGTGGATAAGTGCGCCTTAATCACAAATAGGCAGCTCGCTAATGTACGACATTCCTTCTACAATACACTTGGTTATTGCTTGGCTGAAAATGGAGGTTTATTTCAATATTTATTGTAATAATAAATTGTAGTGATTATTTTATTGAGAGAATTATTGTTTGATATTTGAATTATAATAGATAGGTTATAATTTGTACATGACAAACCCTATAAGAAATAAACGTTTCATTGAAATGTACAATTGTTTATTTATTATTAAATTGTAATCATAGGTATATGGAGTTTTTTGTATGAATGATTAATTTGTCGGGGGTAAAATATCAAATAGACAGAAAAACGTCAAGCATTTATCTATTTGGGTTTCACTTCCATGACTATTTGATATTTTCAACGTAATTTTTAATGCTAATATTATTAAGTTGTGTGATTATTAAAGGTAATCATACCTGTAGTTTTTGACTAAAGTTAATTTATATTATGACAGAAAAATTCTGATGACGCCTGGATTCGAACCAGCGACCTTCCGCATACCGGGCTACACCACGTCACCTGTGTTCGAAATATGGCATCAACTGAATTTTTCTGTCACAGTGTCTAAGCTTAATAATATTAGCTCTAAGCTTGGGTATGATTCCCTCATAATCAAAAACTGTGTCACTGTAGACGAACCCGGTTGTCAATGCCTATATAGGAGTCTCTCGGAACGAAGCTACGCTTAGACACTGTGACCAGGGTGGCGATTCAAGTAATATTAATAAATTCCCTGACTTTTCCCTGATTTTTCCCTGACTAAGTAAAAAAATTCCCTGACTTCTAGAATATTGACTTATTTATGAATTTATGGTTACATTTCATATATTATATCATATACTGTAATATAATTGTTTTTTTTTATTAAATTTATAGTAAAAGCAAAATTAATTTGTGTTTCTAAACAGGCAAAGACACAACCTTAAATATTGCATACAGAAAAAACATAGCGCGGTAGAAACCTTAGACAAAACAAAACAGTTTTCAATTAGTAAACATCCTTCGGTTATATTTTCATAGATGGCGGTTCTCACTCTTAAGAAGCAATAAAGGGTATTTGTTGCCAATAAAGGTATACTATCTATCTAATAAAGGGTATTCTGCCAATAAAATCTAAAAATAAATAAATACATTTTGAAATAAAAGTTTGTAGTTATTTTTCTAAAATTAAATTAAAACATTTAAAGAACAAAAAACTTTTTTCCCTGACATGGAATAAAATTCCCTGACTTTTCCAGAAATATAAAATTCCCTGACTTTTCCCGGTTTTCCCGGTTTTCCAGGTTAGTCGCCACCCTGTGTGACAGAAAAATTCAGTTGATGCCATATTTCGAACACAGGTGACGTGGTGTAGCGGTTAGCATCTCTGCCCGGTATGCGGAAGGTGTCTGGTTCGAATCCAGGTGTCATCAGAATTTTTCTGTCATAATATAAATTAACTTTAGTCATTTTTAATATTTGTTTATTTAATTTCTGTCGTTACAACGCATGTAAATATAATTCTGTTTATTGATTTAGATGCAGAATTTGATGCTCTACAACATTTATTTGAAGCATTTTTGGCTAAAATAATTTAGGGAGCAATGCGCACAGAAAAACTGTCTTTTCATGTTAATCGCCTATGTACACAGGTATGATGTTCCACCCGGTATATGTCCAGATGGTACTTACCGGTTTAATATCTCGATGCAAGAAGCCCACCTGGTGGATCGATTCGATGGCACGGAGGATCTGTAATCCCAGTCGTAGGGTAGTGCTCAGTGAAAACGCTGCCCGTGGTTGCGCTCGACGCAGCTCAGCCAAGTTGCGACCTTGGAGCTGCATCACCACGTAGTTGAAACGATCGTTACGACCGCATCCAATAAACCTGCAAATATATCAACTTAGAAATAGTTGTGTAACATTGTCTACATTTTATTTAAATCGAGCTAGATGGCCGCCATTTTATTTCAAGATGGCGAGAGAAAAAAGTACCTGCAAACATGTTCTTTTCCTTGGAGCTTCTTGAGCACAGCCACCTCCATTTTGAGCACTTGTTTGGGTTGACGTGCAGACTCCACCTTCAGCGCTACTTGCTCTCTGGTGATGAGGTCCAAACCCTCGTAGATTTCGCCGAATCCTCCGCCACCTATTTTTTTCACCACCTGGAGATCACCAAGTTTATCAAGATTCAAAAAAAAATTATTTAAATAAATATAAATAAATACAGGCTGTTTCACGTAGAGCAAAAAATTCAAGGGTATATTCTGTACGACAAAAATAATTATTTTTTAAATCGCAAAACTATTTTCCATGTTTCCCAGTCCAAAATTGTTCGTTGCCACTGCCACTGGGTGGATGATTATGTTAAAGTTATTAATTAAATAAAATTCTATTATAAATAACTGCTAATAATTGAATTGTGTAATTATTCTTTCGTAGTTGATACCTACTTCATTGTTTGTGTTTAATAGGAAAGCGAATCCAGTGCAGTACTACAAAAAATGTTTTAGGTTAACAACCCTTAATTTTTCGAATTTAAAAAAAATTCTTTTTGTTTCATGATCAGCACGTCGTACAGAATATACCCTTTAATTTTTTGCTCTAAGTTGTGAAACACCCTGTATATCATCACGCCTTTTACCCATCACTGGGTGTGGCACTCTGCCTAAGCAGATCTCGGTATGTGATATATTAGTTCGCATGAAGTGCGGTTACCAGCCGTTAAATCACGGCCCCCAAAGATATTAGTGGAGCAGGAGGCACAGGAGTAGATTTAATTGTTTGTCGGCTGTGGGGATCGAACGAGTTCTCAAGATCCACCACTGAACCACCTACCCCATTTAAAAAAATAATAATTAAATACACTTTAAAACCGGCTTCGTCTGAGTTTGTTCCAAATTGGGCTAAACCGTAGTTGACGAACAATCCTGAAGTTGGTCGCAGGACGCTAGGGACTTCTGGACAAAACGGCAGTTCGAACACCAAGTTCGATATAAGAAGCAAGCTGTTTGTTACTTTTTACCATAAAAATACGTTCTATACTAGCTCAGCCATGATTAATGGTATTTATTATTTTAAAAAAACATCCGATTTTGCTAACAAAACGTTTTTATTATTTTGACATTCAAATTTGCCGGGTTTTTCTATGCCCGACTTGTGCCGATTTCACCAAAAGTCACTAGCGACTCACAGCCAACTTCAGGTTTGTCCGTCAACTACAGTTTTACTCCAAATTGTTCCGGTAACGTAAAAGAACTGTTACACAAAACAAAAAATATTACTAATAATCTATTCCCAATAATGAAAAAACTAATCGATTAACCAGTTTTTAATTTATATTTACAAATTAATAAATTGTTTTACTTTTGTCGTAACGCAAAAGTTAGCCGTCATAAAACAAACACCCTGTATAAGTAAATAAAATAATTGATTATTAACAGATACAGATCTAGGGAAATCTTATTTCAAAAAGACCAGTGTTCAGGTGCCAACTTCACGCTCAACGAGGTGCTACAATTTCGCGTGTTTTTATAAAGTGAATTTTTCGTTCTTACCTTCCATCTTTCTTTGACAACGTGTCCAGGCTGTAGCAAATCTTCCGATGTCATTCTAATATTGTTATTTTGATCTGTTGAGTCTAAGGCTCCTTCTAGACTTATAGGTGTTCCACGAGGCCTGTCAAACAAACACACTTTTCATGAAGAACCATCAAAAAATTTGTGTAAATTTAAATTTATTATATTTCATTACACACGATGTAAATTTAAGTTACATTCACCGTAAAAACACGAAAAACATAAGTTTATTTAAATGCTGACATGAAAAAGAATTCAGTTGAAATTAAAACAATGAAAAGTTTGACAGATGACTCTATTTGACAGCTGACCCAACTATTTTGATTTTATATCATTTAAACGACCATTAAATTTTGTTCAAAGTTCACATTAACAATTTTCTTTGTTATATTTTAATAACTATTGACGCGAATTTTAAATTTTTTTAATAAACAACTATAAGAAAAAATCTCAACACATGCGCTTATGGCCTAAAACGTATGTCGTTGCTTACTTCAGCAGAACACACCCTCGCTTTATTGATTTGAGAAAATTTTCGCGAAAATAATGGGATCTGGATCGATTTAGGTTATTCCAGATAATTACAACAAAAATTTATGACTATTCATGCAAAAATTTATAAGCAAATACTTTATTCAACACTTTAGTAATTCATTTCAAATTTAGGTTATGTTGTATAATTTTTTATTATCATTTGAAATTATTGAAATATTTATAACATGCATAACATTTTATTGTAACGTTCATACAATGTATTAACATTGTGTACTAATGTTAAATAATGGGAATAATTAAATTATGAAGAAAATTTTGACAGCTCAAAGTTTCATCAAGATGAATTATATAAAATATATGCAATAACTAATATACAACTTATTAATTAAGAATAAAAAAGCACAATACAAACTAATAAATAAGATTAAATTAAATGAATATTATTACCTGCTGTTGTGTAAGTTAAAATGTACATTTGTTACATATTATTTAGATGTTGTCAAATCGAAAACAGTTAGAAATTGTTATAAACACACAGAAAAGTAACACAAACAAACATATTTGACGTTATTAACACGATATCAAAGCACTTTCATTGTAATTTTATATATTTCTTACGTTCAAAAGCTGTAAAAATCAATAGGGTAGCCATGTCTAACCCACCGATGTTAAATTAGCATCAGTTTCGCAATGTGCCGCAGACAGAAAATAACTTTTACAAAAATAAATCCCTATCACTATTAAAATCTTAAATTTAACACGAAAAAAATGTTACATTTATAATAACTAAATCAAATGAATTTTAATTAATTGCATACAAAATTGTTTTAATATAAATTTGTTTCACCAGTTTTATTTGTAAATAAACTATTCACATTTTTAAACTACAAATTAGATTTTTATTTCTACATCATTAAAGTAATTAGCATAAACTTTAGTTTACTACTAAACAGCTGGCGAAAAACTAGTCCGTAAGGTCAAATTTTAAAAATAACCTACTGGGTGAAATACATCAACCATTGAACTATAATATAATGGGAAAGCTGATGATACCAACTGCTTCACCGCTACAAATACAAAACTAATTTTGACATTACCAATGCTAATAAAGTACTCTAAGCAACAGAAACAATAATATTTATTTCTAAATTATCTATTTTATAAATAATAGTAGATACAACAAAATATCAACGAAAATAATTAGAACCAGATACAGACTTCCCTATTTCTAGTTCATTGGTTAGAGTTGTGACACACTGTCACAAGGCTTCTAGCTGATTTTTTAAAATAGCTAGGAATCGTGTTTTACAACTTTGGCACAATATACAACCAGACAATGATAGAAATAATTGAAACTTTATTTTTAGAGAGTTCCCTAGCGATTAGAGTGCATTTAACTAATAATACATTATTTATATTTATAGTTTATGTTTTGATATATTACAATAACATACAAACGTCACCAAATTTTACGAAAACTTTGAACTTATACAGGATGTTTCACAACTTAGAACAAAAAATTCAAGGGTATATTCTGTACGACAAAAATATTTTTTTTTTAAATCGCAAAACTATTTTCCATGTTTCCCAGTCCAAAATGTTTTGTTGCCACTGCCACTGGGTGGATGATTATGTTAAAGTTATTAATTAAATAAAATTCTATTATAAATAACTGCTAATAATTGAATTGTGTAATTATTCTTTCGTAGTTGATACCTACTTCATTGTTTGTGTTTAATAGGAAAGCGAATCCAGTGCAGTACTACAAAAAATGTTTAATTTTTCGTATTTAAAAAAAATCTTTTTGTTTCATGATCAGCACGTCGTACAGAACATACCCTTTAATTTTTGCTCTAAGTTGTGAAACACCCTGTATACAGTATGTTTAAATTTAAGTTCAGAAAAAATATGTAAAAATGCAATTTATAAATTCTTATTGTGAAATAATTGTATTTAGTTGGCACTGGTGTGTTTGGCTGGTCACAGCGTATCAGGAGCTGGCAATGTTCAACAAATTTATTCGTATTTGTATACGCCATGCTATAGCCGAAACATACAGGCTGTTCCATAAACATTATTAAATACAGGAAGCCAGAAGAAAATTAAATTGTTTAAAATTTGCTTATAAGTCAATTAAGACACGGGGAATTCAATGCCGTTGAGCGCATCTTCATATCTTGTTTAGTTTTTAAGATATAGCCTCCGGAAGACTTAAATTTTCCAAACAATTTTCAAGATTTTCCTAAATAAAATAAATAATCATTACGCCTTTTACCCATTACTGGATGTGGCACTCTGCCTAAACAGATCACGGTAAGTAATATATTTTTGCTTGTGAATTGACCGTCAAATCACGGCCCCCAAAGATATTAGTAGAGGGGGAGCCACAGGGGTAGATTTAATTGTTTGTCGGCTGTGGGGATCGAACCAAAGTTCTCAAGATCCACAGGCCAATAAACAATTAACTTAAATATAAAAATAAATAAATATATCATCACGCCTTTTACCCGTTACTGGGTGTGGCACTCTGTCTAAATAGATCTCGGTAAGTGATATAATTTTTGCGCGTGAACTGACCGTCAAATCACGGCCCCCAAAGATATTAGTGGAGAGGTAGCCACAGGGGTAGATTTAATTGTTTGTCGGCTGTAGGGATCGAACCAAGGTTCTCAAGATCCACAGACCGACTCGATACCACTAAAATAAATAATAAATAAAAATTTGAAATGCTTATTAGCCCATCAAGTTGTCAACACTGCTTGTGTGAACTGTCAAAACATAATTGACATAAATAAAAAACAGTCGATGTGTCAAAAAAAAACATATTTGCGGAAATCCTGGTTGAAAATTGTAAAATATTCGTAATTTACCAGGAAATGAAACAGAAATTGACAAACAGAAAAATACATATGTATATCTCATTTCATACAGGGTTTATTTTTGGCGTTAGGGCGTTCACCTCTCTATATTGCAACATAATTCAAATATACATGTAGTTGTTTTCTGAAAAAATCTTTCTAAAAAATGCATGTTACGCGCGGTCACCTTGTATTATACAGAGTGCCTCGGAAATTCAAGGAAATCATATAAAATTACAAGTAATTTAAATTAGAATAAAGAACGTAGACACTTGATGTAGTTTCACAAAATTATTTATTAACAAGTTGATCGATTTCGGCTTATTAGGCCATCTGCAGAACGTTTAATTTAAATTAAAATGATTCTCAGTTTCATCAATACATTTTTTTGTGTTTCCGTCCAATTTTTTGCCGGAAACAAACTGTTTAAGATATTCATATCATTTTTAACATGTAGGGTAGGTGGCTCAGTGGTATCGAGTCGGTTTGTGAATCTTGAGAACCCTGGTTCGATCCCCACAGCCGACAAACAATTAAATTTACCGCAGTGGCTTTCCCTCCACTAATATCTTTGGTGGTCGTGATTTGACGGCTGTTCATAAGCATAAATATATCACTTACCGAGATCTACTTAGGCAGAGTGCCACACCCAGTAATGGGTAAAAGGCGTGATGATATATTTATTTTATTTTTATATTTAAGTAAATTGTTTATTGGCCTGTGGATCTTGAGAACCCTGGTTCGATCCCCACAGCCGACAAACAATTAAATCTACCCCTGTGGCTCTCCGTCTACTAATATCTTTGGGGGCCGTGATTTGACGGTCAGTTCACGAGTATAAATATATCACTTACCGAGATCTGCTTAGGCAGAGTGCCACACCTAGTAATGGGTAAAAGGCGTGATGATATATTTATTTTATTTTTATATTTAAGTAAATTGTTTATTGGCCTGTGGATCTTAAGAACCCTGGTTCGATCCCCACAGCCGGCAAACAATTAAATCTACTCCTGTGGCTTCCCCTCCACTAACATCTTTGGGGCCGTGATTTGACGGCTGGTAACCGCACTTCACGCAAAGAAATGTATCACCTACCGAGATCTGCTTCGGTAGAGTGCCACACCCAGTAATGGGTAAAAGGCGTGATGATATATTTATTTTATTTTTATAAATAATATAAATTTGTTCGCTCAGTGGTATCGAGTCGGCCTGTGGATCTTGAGAACCCTGGTTCGATCCCCACAGCCGACAAACAATTAAATCTACCTCTGTGGCTCTCCCTCCATTAACAGCTTTGGGGGCCGTGATTTGACGGCTGGTAACCGCACTTCACGCAAAGAAATGTATCACCTACCGAGATCTGCTTCGGTAGAGTGCCACAGTCAGTAATGGGTAAAAGGCGTGATGATATATTTATTTATTTATTTAGGAAATTCAATGTTAAAATTTTGATTTAGTGATATCTCTTTACCTATTAATTTTAGAAGAAAATTGTACTGAAGAAAAATATTCAGAATGAAAAACTGCATCCATAGAGTATAAGTTTGTTGTTCAATTGTTTCTTATATCCGAGTTAGAAGCAAAAGTAATTATCAGTGTGCCATGAGAAATAAAACAATAATTTGTTTGTTGTGTCTGACATTATTTGACATATTGGAGCAGAATTGGAAGCTTACTTTATTTATTTATCCGAGCATTTAATTTAATAATAAAATTAATTATAGCAACTATTATTTTCTTTTTTCTACATAATCTAGACAAATAAATACCTATTATTAAGTTATCTAATTTGTTTTATTTCTCATGGCACACTGATAATTGCTTTTGCTTCTAACTTGGATATAAAAAACAATTGAACAACAAACATATACTCTATGGATGCAGTTTTTCATTCTGAACATTTTTCTTCAATACAATTTTGTTCTAAAATTAATAGGTAAAGAGATATCGCTAAATTTTAAATGTTCGGAAAAAAAGTAGACACCCTGTATATATAAATTGTTATTAATTCATAAAATAATAATAATAGTAAACATTGTTTTAGTTTAATATTGTTTTTCCAATTATGCCATTTAATTTTTTAAGTTGATAAGTAAATAAGATATTTACTTTTAAATATATCACAGCCTGTACAAATCTATTATTTCATTTTTATTTGTAATGTTAGGTTCACTGTATCTTTAGATCTTTACGATTTATTCAAATTTATATAAACTATGATATTGGCAAAGATTTAGTTTACCTCTAAACTATTTTCATCTTGGAAAACTAAAAATAAATTTCATGTATTTAAATGCATACATTATTTATCAAATTCTGGCTTCGTATAAATTTATCAAATTACCAAATGAAAAAATATTTATTATATTCAATATTTTGGTGAAACACCCTGTATTAATAAAACATTTTGCTTGGCGTTTCTGTTAAAATTAACACATTAAAACTAAACAAGCTTAATTCAATACACACTCATTAAAACTTAATTTGAAAATTGCTGGAAATATCGTCTCAAATATAAACCTAGCTTTCTCGATTAAAAAACAAGCTAAATTAAATCTGTTTGATAAATTAGATTCATAATTTAATTGTCCACAATTTGTATATAAAACATTTTTTTCTAAAATAACTCTGAGAATAATAAAAGCGAAAAAATTAATGACACTTATGTATACAAGGTATCATTGGGATCTTGGAAACTATAACGACAATTTAATTATACTTTTGTTTTTATAAACAAATGCTTAGCTTACTAGATATACAGGGTGATTCTGCGAAGACGAACCCCCCTTTAACTTGTTTATTATAAGAAATAGAAAAATGTTCTTCATATGGAAGTTTTAGTAGATTAAATATACTATTTTATGACACATATAAAAGTCAGGTTTACATGATACGACTATCAACTTTTATTTTTCAAATGGGAACCTAGAATTATTTTATTAAAATCAAAACCGACATTTTTTTCTATTTTCAACGATGTATTACTTGTCATAAATGTATATGAACAAAAATCGAGATAAATAAGATAATTGAGATAAATATCACTTTTTGGATATTTATTTTTTAATTTTAGTTTTTGTACACATTTAGAAAAACTGAAAAATTCGATAAATTTCACTTTTCCGGAGGCTATATCTCAAAAACTAAACAAGATATGGAAATGCGCTCAACGGCGTTGAATTCCCCGTGTCCGAATTGACTTATAAGCAAATTTTCATACAATTTTATGCAATTTAATATTTTTAATTATTTCCTAAGGGGTACCCCTTTGGTTTTTTCAGATTTTAATTCAATTTTCCCAAAAATCCTTAACCGTAGGATTATTAAAACGAAAATTTACATACATATGTATTTTGACCCACTGAATCCAGTGGTGCAATCTTCAAATGCATATGACTTCTGGTTTTCGAGAAAATGTTAAAAAACCGCTTTTTGCGATTTTTTTGGCGGAAAATTGAAAAAAAATAAAAATCGCTGAAACTATGTTTATAAGTTAACTGAAGCACGAGAAAATTAATGCCGTTGACCGCGTTTTCATATCACATTTAATTTTTGAGATATAGCCTCGGAAAAGTAGAAAAACTGAAAAATACGAAAAATTTCACTTTTCCGGAGGCTCTCAAAAACTATTTGATATTTTTATATAATGGATATATATCATTGCAAAAATATGACGATATATATCAAAATAAATATCATGATATATATCGATCGATATATATCTTCGAACCCTGCATAAAATAGTATATTTAATCTACTAAAACTTCCATATGAAGAACATTTGTCTATTTCTTATAATAAACAAGTTAAGGGAGAGTTCGTCTTCGCAGAACCATCCTGTATAACTGAAAATGTGAATAAATTTTCCAAAAATAATTACAAACACAAAAATAGTTTGCTTGTGTTAATATACCTTTAGTTTATTTAATTAATAACAAAAATAATTTAATAAATTACTTACCATTTCATTTTATTACACCCAGCTCACAAAATTTGAAACATAAACACAATATAAAACACTATATATATAAATACTATGTATCACTAATAAATAAAACGTTTTTTGAGAAACACTTGTGTATCTTATAATACCGGTAGAAGTAGATCAGATGTCAACAGCCTAACGTATTAAAGAATACTATTCTACCAGCTCTACTAGCTGTAGTAACACCTACTTGTTCGCTAAAAATACATTCCATCGTACCTGCCATATTATTTTAGATTATGTCTTAGAAATAATTGTCATCTGCTGATTATTTAATTAGACTGCTAGACTTAAAACATAAAGTAAATATTCATGTTTACATTCACAATTAGTCCATTGTTATACCGAAAACAGATTAACAATGAAGGGTATTGTTAAACTGGTTTATAGTTACTTTTTATTTTGTAAAGTTGGTACTACTATACAGCCATACGTCGTTTTAAAATTATAAATAAATAAAATAAATATATCATCACGCCTTGTACCCATTACTGGGTGTGGCACTCTGCGTAAGCAGATCTCGGTAAGTGATATATTTTTGTCGCGTGAAGTGCGGTTACCAGTCGTCAAATCACGGCCCTCAAAGATATTAGTAGAGAGGGAGCCTCAAATTTATAACAATTTCCAGCGACAATAAATTCTTTTGTTATTATTTAAATAAACTTAACAAAAGATATTTGATATTCAATTTTGGTTGTCAGCGTTCCCGTTAGTATTTATAGTTCAGTGATTGTATGGAAAATGACGTTGTGATATTTTTTAGTGTTAAATTTTCAAAAGCATAAATTTGATTTATATTTTAATTAAAATGAGTTCTTTAATTTTAAAATAAATATAAATAAATATATCATCACATCTTTTTACCCATTACTGGGTGTGGCACTCTACCTAAACAGGTCTCGGTAAGTGATATATTTCATCGCGTGAAGTGTAGTTACCAGCCGTCAAATCACGGCCCCCAAAGATGTTAGTGGAGGGAGAGCCACAGGGGTAGATTTAAATAAAATAAATAAATATATCATCACGCCTTTTACCCATCACTGGGTGTGGCACTCTACCTAAACAGATCTCGATAAGTAATATATTTCTTCGCGTGAAGTGTGGTTACCAGCCGTCAAATCACGGCCCCCAAATATGTTAGTGAAGGGAGAGCCACAGGGATAAATTTAATTGTTTGTCGGCTGTGGGGATCGAACCAGGGTTCTCAAGATCCACAGGCCGACTTGATACCACTGAGCCACCTACTCCATTACAAAAGATATTTGATATTCGGCTTTTGGTTGTCAGCGTTCCCGTTAGTATTTATAGTTCAGTGAGTATATGGAAAATGACGTTACATGTTATTTTTAGTGTTAAATTTGAAAAAGCATGAATTACTTTGTATAAATTTCATTTATATTTTAATTAAAATGAGTTTTTTTTTTAATTCTAGAATTTTAAAATAAATATAAATAAATATAACATCACGCCTGTTTACCCATTACTGGGTATGGCACTCTACCTAAACAGATCTCGGTAAGTGATATATATTTCTTCGCGTGAAGTGCGATTACCAGCCGTCAAATTACGCTCCCCAAAGATGTTAGTGGAAGGGGAATTTTTGATAAAGTTTAATATAAAAAATAAAATAGTATGTTTGTTGTTTATATGATAACATGTGAACGGCTGTTACATATCTCTGTTTTTACGATTGTGTACGTTTATTTGACTTACCCAGTGTTCATTTATATTAGTTTTATGAAAATATACGAACTATTTATAATTTTTAGGAAAATTCATAAAAAATATTTGTTTTAAAACGTGTAATATTTAGTTTGTAAACAAACATTACTTACCAGCAAAATAAACTACAATAAATATTATTATAATCAATACTTTATTTATTTATTTATGGGGTAGGTGGCTCAGTGGTGGATCTTGAGAACCCTGGTTCGATCCCCACAGCCGACAAACAATTAAATCTACCCTTGTACCTTCTCCCTTCACTAATATCTTTGGGGGCCGTGTTTTGACAGCTAATAACCGCACTTCATGCGAAAAAATATATCACTTACCGAGATCTGCTTCGACAGTGTGCCACATCCTGTAATGAATAAAAGGCGTGATGATATATTTATTTATTTTTTATTTTATGGCGTAGGTGGCTCAGTGGTGGATCTTGAGAACTCTGGTTCGATCCCCACAACCGACAAACAATTAAATCTACCCCTGTGGCTCCCCCTACACTAATATCTTTGGTGGCCGTGTTTTGACAGCAAGGAACCGCACTTCACGCGAAGAAATATATCACTTACCGAGATCTGCTTCGACAGTGTGCCACATCCTGTAATGGGTAAAAGGCGTGATGATATATTTATTTATTTTTTATTTTATGGGGTAGGTGGATCAGTGGTGGATCTTGAGAACCCTGGTTCGATCCCCACAGCCGACAAACAATTAAATCTACTCCTGTGCCTTCTCCCTTCACTAATATCTTTGGGGGCCGTGATTTGACAGCTAATAACCGCACTTCATGCGAAAAAATATATTACTTACCGAGATCTGCTACGGTAGAGTACCACATCCAGTAACGGGTAAAAGGCGTGATAATATATTTATTTATTTATTTATTTATTTTACAAAACATTTTAAATATGAGGGTTGACAAAATTGAAAGCTTAAACTGCTACTTGTAATTTAGATATTTATTTTTAATTAGACTTAGATGCAATTAGTCAATCATTAAACTTGGATTAAATTCTACTTGAAGTCAAGCGATTTTAAGAAACGCTTCCGGAAGCTATATCTCAAAAACTAAACAAGATATGAAGACGTGTTCAACGGCATTGAATTCCCCGTGTCCAAATTGATTTTCATGGGGTAGGTGGCTCAGTGGTATCGAGTCGGCCTGTGGATCTTGAGAACCCTGGTTCGATCCCCACAGCCGACAAACAATTTTCACCAATTTAAAAAAATCTACCCCTGTGGCTCCCTCATCCCATATATCACTTACCGAGATCTGCTTAGGCAGAGTGCCACATCCAGTGATGGGTAAAAGGCGTGATGATATATATTTTATTTACAAATTGATTTTCACTCAATTTTAAGCGATTTTTCTAATTATTATTTAAAGAGTTTTAAATCTTGCTAAAATCCTATTTGTTTGCTCTAAAAATCAATTTGGGTAGATGGCTCAGTGGTATCGAATCGGACTGTGGATCTTGAGAACCCTGGTTCGATCCCCACAGCCGACAAACAATTAAATATACGCCTGTGGCTCCCCCTCTACTAACATCTTTGGGGGCCGTAATTTGACGGTTGTTCACGTGCTTAAATATATCACTTACCAAAATCTACTTCGACAGTGTGCCACACCTAGTAATGGGTAAAAGGCGTGATGATATATTTATTTATTTTTATATTTAAATAAATAGTTTATTGACTTGTGGATTTGAGAACCCGGGTTCGATCCCCACAGCCGACAAACAATTTTCTACCCCTATGGCTTATGATCTTCACTTGTGTGCTATGATTTGACGGCTGGTACGCGTATAAATACATCACTTATCACATCCAGTAATGGGTAAAAGACATGATAATATTTTTATTTTGGCGAATTTCCAGAACACCTGTCCTGTCAGAGTTTGTAACCTAGTTTTGTTGCATGTCTTCGGTAAATAGTTTTTTTTTTTCATCTTGTACTCTATCCGTAACTAGGTTAATTATTTTTCTGTTTGGCGCCCACTTCAAGTGAAGTTAGAACCTTGACTCGGTTCATATCCCAGGTTTTTAGGTTAAAATCTGTTAGAATAGAATAAAAGTTTAGACAATTTCTTTAAGGAAAGTATCTTGCTTCAATTTAGTCATTTATTTATCCGGAGTGGTGTGGATAGCGATATGGAATTCGAATCCGGAGATGCCGAGTTCGAATCTCACTCAAGCTAAAAATGAACTAGTACACTGCGGCTCGGTGAGTGCGGACCCTGTACTGTAATTGGGATTAAGTTCCTGTTGTACAGCGTAACATAAATAAATAAATTTAATAGAACAAGATTTATTTATAGTCTCAAGAAAGTTAAGCGATATCTCAAAAACTAAACAAGATAGGAAGATGTGCTCAACGGTATTGAATTCCTCATTTTAAGCAATTTAATTTTTATTTCCTTAATGTTAAAATCCCCAAGAGCGTATGTTTTTACTTCCTTGTACGAAGTAAAGGAAGTATTGTAATCGCGTAAATTTTCGGTTCTCAGATTTCAACGGAAATATGTATTTTGGCCATCCCTGAATCAATTTTGAGTAATTTCGTCGTGACGTCTGTACGTACGTATGTATTTGGCATAACTCAAAAACGGTAAACCGTAGAAAGTATTTAGGACTGTTATAACATCTAGTTATATAACTTCCGGAAGTGCTACTTTACTTGAATCATAGATTTTCATGAAAAACTATGTTCAAATATAATTTAAAACTTATCAAGCTTGGTATATAAGACTACTATATCAATGGAAATAACATAATAGATTTTGGTTAAAATACACTAACCGGAAGTGACACATTACGTGAAGCTGCTAACAGTTTTCCTTGAAAAAAATGGTATTATTTTAATTTTAGAAATAAATGCTACAAATAAAAGTTTTAGAGAATTAAATTTTGCGTCTAGGACATTAAGAATTTTTAAATTAGCCTTTAGCATAAGCGAGATATCTAAATTTAAATATTATATATTTTTTGTTTTTTTTTGCTAATTAAGTTTGCTATGTATTAATACAAAAAATAAAAAATAAAAGATTTTATGTCAAAAATATGCAATTAAAAAAATATCTATAGTTTAATACGCGTACAAGGAAGTCATGTGCTGTCCACATCAGATTTGTTAATTTTTGAGATAATGTAAAATTATAACAATGGCTGAAAATATAGAAATTCAATGGCATTAATTACAATTTCATATATCGTTTAATTTTTGAGATAATTTATCTAAAAAAATAATTTGAGGGGGATGACTGTTTTATAAACAATTTAAAAACAATTTAGAACATTTTATCGACTTCATATAATAGCCCGTGGTAAACATTTTGATGTGCACTGGATTAGATGCGCACGCATCAACTGAACGTAGTTCAAATGTTTGTGCAAGTTCGTTTAAGTGACAGTTATAAATTATTAAACAAATTTGTTGTTTTTGGGTAAAAATAACAATAAATATTAATAAAGTATAGTATATTTTGTAAGTATAGACGTTATTCTAAGCAATTTGATATAAATTTCACCTGGAAATATAGTTTTTGATATTAGAAAATGTTCAAATGTTTTTCTTGTTTTCATACGTACATGAAGATATAACGACATAGAATATTACATTTAAATAGTTCATTTTGATTCAACAATATTTTTCTGTATTTCCATATTTTAATAGTACAAAATAATATATATATTTGTACATCTACATCATTCTATATAACTTGATGAAAATATTTCTGTACAAACAACAAAATTAGCTAGACTAGACGTGTTTTTCTGGACAAAATTATCATAATACTTTGCAAATATTTAATTTAAACATTATTTTAACGTTTTTAGATAAATATTTGATTCGTAAATATAATATATAATAATTAAAATTAATTGAGACATCATAATGTTGTATTTAATTGGTTATGTAATCATTATTAATGATACGTTTAAATATTCTATTGTATATAAATATTTTAGACACGTTACATATTTAAACAGTTTTAAATTAACATTGTACGTAAACATATATATAAAATTATCGATTTTTTGTGTCTATTGTAATAAAGTGAACAAGTCTTTTCGGGTAATTTCCTCGTACATCTGCTCCCAAAACAAATAACATCCATTTATATTCGAGTCTTTGCTCTACATCAAATTCTTTCTTTAATATTTTTACCCAAAATTTAAGCATTTAGTAAAATGAGTAACTATGTGTACAAGTGCATGCTTTAAATTTCATGTGAAACGTAAGTTCGCGGTTCAAATCTCGTGTGTATAGTTGTAGTGCAGTTAAATCAATGGCCTGTAATTGTGTTGTGGAAGTGTTGTGTTAGTGTTGTGCCCTAGACATAGTTCCGGATTGCAGTTGGCAGTTGCTGATGACATTCTAAAGCCTTCTAAATTGTAAGTGCATTTTTTGATGTCAATATTTTGTTAATGTACTAATATATTTGTTTCATTAGTTGCAGGTCCTGGAGGACAGAAGGCACGGTAAGTCATTTTGCATCTGCTTTTTTACTCAGCTAGCTTAGTAGCCGATTAAAATGTGGATCTTAAGAACCTTGGTTCGATCCCCACAGTTGACAAACAATTAAATCTACCCCTGTGGCTCTCGCTTCACTAATATCTTTGAGGGCCGCATAAATATATCACTTACAGAGATCTGCTTACAGCAGAGTGCCACATCCAATAATAGGTAAAAGGCGTGATGATATATTTATATTAAAAAGACTTGTATGGTTCCTCGTCTACTCTTTAGGGGCCATGATTTAATGGCGATAATCGGATATATATAACTTACTGAGATCTGCTACGGCAGAGTGCTACATATGCTGGAATTATTGTTAGTGAAACAATTGTTATTGATATAGTTCCTATAGGAATAATTGCTAAGACAGTTGCTATTGATATAGTTATATAAATACATACATACATAACATCACGCTATATCCTATTAAATGGGGTAACAACATTCTCATCCTGACACACGATACTCGTTTCACAACCAAAATCCATCAACACGCAACAAACATCCATCCATTCGCTCCTGGACACCTGTTTCATAAATCTTCAGTTACGCCCACTTCTCTAACAACGAATCTGTCAAGAAATGAAGGCAGCATCGCCTGCGCTTGTTTAAACATACATTTAACACAATTGCAGTTACACACTGTATAGTCAACACTGAAAATGAAGTACAAAATGATGAGGAAGGAAGGGAGCATCTCCCTGCGCTTGTTTTTGAAGGTGAACTCCACACAACTGCAGGTAAACACTCGAAAAATCTAAAATCAAGAATCATACGTTTGTCCTTATTCATCATATTTATCCCGCAATTAATTCCTGACACACCACTTTTGCTTCAACCACATTCATAATTCCCTTCATACAAGCTCGTTTATTCTTCACGCTCAGAATCTTTCGCTCACGCAACAACCCTTCAATTATATTCATCCATTTGTTCCTAGGCCGTCCACGCAAACTTTCACCTTCAATTTCACCAACATACACCTGTTTCACCAATCTCTCATTCGACATACGTTCTACATGACCAAACCATCTCAACTCACTTATTCCCACTCTTTTAACAACAATCTTACTATATGTGAATAATTGCTGAAATAATAGTTGCTATGGGAAAAATTATTAGAAACAAAAGTTCGAGCATATACTTTATTACATTTATCCAACACCCACTACTTATAAAGTCATTATTGTTGTCATTTTAGATTAGTAAAGTGGTTTATAAGTCACGTATAAATTATGACTTGTAACTCACTGTTGAGTTTAAATAAAATATACAATCTTTTAAACATTTCAAAATGTATGAAAGTTACATTTTATTCACATTAACATTTACATTAAATGAAAAAGAAATACAATTTGATGATGTTGATACAGTGTATTCTCGACCTGGTCTTTTGAAGAAGTCAACTCAATCATTTTAGCAGAATTTGTTCCTATGAAAAAGAGTTTAAATAACAACAAAGACAAAATTAATTGTCATCCAACACTTGGTGAAACAAGGTTTAATAAAAATGTAAAGTAAACACTTGGCTAAGTCGCACAAAATTCAGCCTCCAAGTCACCTTATGAGGGCATCGTCAGAGGCTGGCCAGCACGGTTAGTTTCGCTCTTATTAGAGCTCATCAGTATGGTATAACTCACTTCTTCACCTAGAACAAAGTTCACGTGAAGAAGCTGGTGACGAAGAACTGTACCAGCAGAGAATAAGATCTCTAACAAACTAGTAAGATGACATGAGAAGTTTTGTGGAACTGGTCAGCTTCTGACGATGCCCTCATAAGGTGACTTGGAGGCTGAATTTTGTGAAACATAGCCAAGTGTTTACTTTACATTTTTATTAAAAGAATTTCATATGTTTGAAGACTGGATGACAACTAGAAACGTCAAAGTATAAATGAAAGTGTTTTCTTGCTTATTTTTCATACTTGCAAATGAAACTGGCTCCTTCTTTCTTATGGACGAAGTATTAAATAATTAGAACACTTTCATTCATACTTTTGACGTTTCTAGTTGTCATCCAGTCTTCAAACATATGAAATTCTTTTTCAACTTCTAGACTTTGTTGGTAAAATATCAACAACCGCTTCTTCCGCTTCCTTAAGGAGTAAGGCCACTCTAGACAAGGAAAAAAGGATCATTTTCAAGATTTTTTTTAACGAAATCTAAACGTGCTGCTTAAGAACTGTTTTTGGATCTTTATTTAGTGCTCTTTAAACTTTATTCAAAAATTTTTTTAAAAGAAAATATTCAAAATTGTCGTCAGAAATTAAGAAAAATGACGACTCCTCTCGGCGCGTAGGGCAAATCGGGCGAAAACATTCCGGGAACAGCAATAGACCTGGATCAAAAAGGGATATGTTTTCTTAATCTCTGATGTATACTCTAAAAAACTACGGGCTGGATTTTGAAAATTTGGATTTTTAACAAAATGGCGCACGTTTGAAAAAAAGTTCATTATTCGGGACTAAATTTCTGTATAAAAACGACCATAAAAAACGAATGAAGCACTTTAAAAAAAAGCCCCCGTAGTTTTTGAGTATTTTAATCTAGAATAAGAAATAAAAAGATTCAGCACGATCCATCAATTAGTATTTCAGATTTCTTTTCGCCCGATTTTGAAAATATGATTTCGAGAAAAACGCGTTTAAAGTTTCGAGTCATATATAAATACTAGTACTAATAGATATATGCTTTTTTCCCTCTGAAATACTTCCGCGCGGCATTTAAATTAATTGTCCCTTATTCCTAAGGGTTTAAACTATAATTTAAGCAAATAACAAAAATGCATTTTTTTAAAAATTAGAGTGGCCTTACCCCTTAATTATTATTTCGGGAATAAAATTCTCGTCTTCCATTTCAAATACTACAGCTGCAACTTTTTTTCAACTTTGTTTATTTAAAAAATTTGCGTAACCTTGACAACAAAACAAGAAAGTATGGCTAACTAGAATATTATTTGAAATGTAGTGTGTCAAAATTTATATTTTAATGTCTTAATTGTAGTTGTTGGATAAAATTTCGTATTCGCCACTCGTTTGTTATTACAAATAAGTCACTTCAGAAAATTATTCACCTCAGCCTGACGGCCTCGTGGACTAATACTTTTATTTGTAATATAACACACTTGTACCATAAATAACTATTAAATATTATACAATTACTAGTAAAACAATATTAAATATGACTTTTTCCATGTTTCTTCAGCGATCGTTCCCTAATAAACTTTTTATTACAAACAGTACATTCAAAATCCCTGGTAGCTGTATGAATCTTTTCATGTTCCGTCCAATTAGTCTTATGATTAAACTGTTTTTTACAAAACCTACATTCATAGCTTTTGATCCCTGCATGAATCTTCTCATGTTGTATCAAATGACTTTTGTGTGTGAATCGATTATTACATATCGTACATTGATACTCTTTAACCCCGCTATGAATTACTGCATGCCGTTTTAGTTTATCTTTCCTTGCAAACTTTTTCTTACAGACTGTACACTCAAATTCTTTCACACCAGCATGAATTTTTTCATGCTGCATCAAAGTGTACTTCCGTGTGAATTTTGATTTGCATATTAAACATTGAAATGCACTTATAGTTGGTTCAGTATCACTAGTTTTATTTTTGTCTTTTTCTGTTGTTGAATGTATGTTTTCGTGTTGTTTTAAATACTTTTTTTGTTTAAAACTTTTGTTGCAAATCTCGCATGTAAAATCTTTCGTATCGCTGTGAAGCTTGGTGTGTTCAACCATACAAAATTTACGAATAAATTTTTTCTTGCAAATTGGGCATTCATATTGTCTGATATTAGCATGGGTAGCTAAATGTATTTTTAAGGACCGTTTATGTAGAAATTGTTTATTACATATGTAACATTGTAATATATTTGCTGTTTTATTATTATTTATTGTTGATATTATTATTTTATTATTTTCTATATTATTTTCACATTTTAAAACTATATTTGAGTTAGTTTTTGGCACAGCTCCACAATTGACAAATTCAGGTTGAAATTGAGCGTTAGAATCTTCATCAAATGTGTCAAATTCTTCTTTTATAAACACTGCCTCAGTTTGTATTGTTTCATTTTGTTTTAAGTCATCTACTTGTTCTTCAATGCAAGAAGAAAGAGATACTGAATCCTCATTTTCTATTTTAATGTTTTTATTATCTTCTTCTGTTATTAATTCTTGTTTTACAGCGATGTCGCTTTTAGTTTCTGATTCCTCCATTATTAGTTACAAGATTTTATTGTCATATTTGTGTTTGCAGAATAATCTGTAACAATAAAAACTATCTAGACATCGATTAATGAATCTGTTTTAACCACACTTTATTTTTGACATCGATAAATTAATACTATAAACATACAGAACAAATATTAAATAAATCAAACCTTTGTCTGGCCAAAATTAATTCTTAAATATTTGTAATATATTTATAAAAGAAATAAACCACCTGTTGTATATAATATTTTTCAAAACTGTCAATGTAGTTCATATAAAATCCACTAGGCGCGCCACTGTCCAGGAAAAATAGAGTATCTCAATCAAAATGAGTATGGCACTATAATAAATATATAACTATATACTTTTATTACGTATTGAAATGAATCCTTAATTATATATACAAACTAATAAATTTGTATTTATATTTAGACTAGTTTTAAGGCTCTACTAATGTCAGTTTTATTTTATGTTATTTACTGGTCATTTAGATTTGATTATGAAGACTATACTATTTTTTTATGAAATGACTACAAAATCAGTGTTGCCACAATAATATATATCTCGATGGATAAACAGATTTTAAAGTAATTTATTAAATTAAAAATTACCAGAATAAAACAAACTATTACCCAAAATGCACATTATTTATAATTTAATACATAAATGAAATAATAGATTTTAAGCATTCTTTTAGTAGAACACATATCTAAGAGGTAGCAACAGTGTATTGTATTTGAGCAACTGTTTGTGTAATTTTTAGTGGTAAACAAATGATGTGTTGTAAAAGTAGTGAATAAAATAGTTATTTGTTATGAGCGAAACGAATATGTAGCTTTTCTATTTGAAGGTACGCAAAGTTTAAAATAACTTTTCAATGCCAATAGTTTTTTTTACTGTAACCTCAACTTTGCATGACATTGCCCCGGGCGTAAAATTGCTAGGAGCGCTAAATTAATCAATATAATAAGAATTTAAACTCGTTATTTATAATATATAACTCAGTTTTATAATGTTTATACTTAGTATTACTTTAAAATACATATTTAGAATGCATTGGTACCAATGAACTATAATGTAACGGGAAAGACGATATAAATGTTTCTAGCTTCAAAGTCTGCAAATGTACCAAAATGGCGGATTACAATATGGCCGTTTGAATCTTTTATTTATAGTTTGATTTATTTTTTATAGGTGATTGAAGATCACCGATTTAAATAGAAAATGGAATATTCTTGTCAAGAAGAAGACTTGAAAAATGAACATATTAAATTAGAAAATGAAGATGATGAATTTCAGTCGTATGATGACGATTATTTACCATTACATTTCTTAAAAGAAGACATAGTTATAGAAGAAGAACCTCTGAAACTTCAAAATGATATTAAAACAGAATTTGAAGATTATATTTTACCAATTAACCAAACTGATGTTTCATCTTCAGATGAAGAAAGTCTACTTCAAACTAAGGTTGAAGACCCTCTCTCTTTACTAGAAGAAGATGAAAATAGTCGAAATGATAGCGAAGAAGAAATTAACAAAGTTTACGTAAAAAGTGAGCCGCACAGCGAATCAGAATATGTTGCATCAAGTAATGAAGATGAAAGTGATGAAGATTTTAGTATTAATAAAAAGAAAAGAAAGAAACTAAAAAGCATAACCTCAAAAAAAGTTCAATGTTTATTTTGTAATGAACAATTTTTAAATAAAAAAATGTTAAGAATACATTTTAAAGAAATTCATGGCGACGTAAAAAAATTTGTCTGTCCATTTTGTAATAAAGCCTTTAAGCACAAAAGTCATTTTCATGAACATAAAAATATCCATATTGGTATAAAAG
The DNA here is from genome assembly GCA_947425015.1 of Pterostichus niger. Classification (NCBI taxonomy): domain Eukaryota; kingdom Metazoa; phylum Arthropoda; class Insecta; order Coleoptera; family Carabidae; genus Pterostichus; species Pterostichus niger. Next base: position 21,206,744 of record OX380351.1, on the reverse strand, counting down.
ATTATGAATGTGAAATTTGCAACAAAAAATTTATTCGAAACAGTCATTTAAAGCGACACTTAAAACTACACACAAATATTACAAGTTTCGAATGCCCAGTATGTACAAAAATATTCAAACGTCACGACAATTTAGTCAATCATCTAAATCGACCAAATGTTCACGAGAAACTAATCGGTTTCATTTGTTCCATCTGTCAACAGAAGTTTCGACATAAAGGTCACTGGCAAGAACATGAGAAATCACACACGGGACAAAGAGATTTCCAATGTACAGTCTGTAGTAAAAAGTTCATTAGGAAACGACATCTGACGAGGCATGAAAAACTACACTCCGGTGTCAAAGAATTCCAGTGCCCGGTCTGTGAAAAACTGTTTTTATATAAGGATTATTTAGCAAATCACATGAGAACGCACACTAATAAGATGAAGGTAGCAGCGTTACAACAAGGTTTGACAGGTGACAGAAATGTGAACTAACAAGTGGACGGTAACAGCGTTACAACAAGGTTTGACAGGTGACAGAAATGTGAACTAACAAGTAGAAGGTAGCAGCGTTACAACAAGGTTTGACAGGTGACAGAAATGTGAACTAACAAGTGGACGGTAACAGCGTTACAACACAGTTTGACAGGTGACAGAAATGTGAACTAACAAGTAGAAGGTAGCAGCGTTACAACAAGGTTTGACAGGTGACAGAAATGTGAACTAACAAGTAGAAGGTAGCAGCGTTACAACAAAGTTTGAGAGGTGACAGAAATGTGAACTAATTTGACAGTTGCGTCGTTGTATTTTGTTGTAACTGAATAAATATATATATACAAAAATAATTGTTGTAAATTTTGTGACAAATTAAAAGTTTATAGGTTAGGAAACAAGAATGTATCAGTGTGACCATAAACAAAATTCTCTAATACCTTTTTCAATTAAAAAAATCATGCTTTTTTTTTATTTTTTAACATCGTTACATATATAATTGATTTAAGTACCGGTTGTCGACTTTTTTTTTCCGAACATAAGAAATTCAATGTTAATGATTTAGCGATATCTCTTTTCCTATTAATTTTAGAACAAAAGTGTACTGAAGAAAAATGTTCTGAATGAAAAACTGCATCCATAGAGTATAAGTTTGTTGTTCAATTGTTTCTTATGTCCGAGTTAGAAGCAAAAGAAAATACACGCTTTAAAGCAATTATCAAAGTGCCATGAGAAATAAAACAAATTAGATAACTTAATAATAGATATTTATTTGTCTAGATTATGTATAAAAATAGTTATTTGTGTATTAAGAGCGTAAAGTGATTCTTTGTTACTCGAGACACTTTACGCTCATGATACACACAGAATTTTTTCTACGATTGCATCTTAAAATGATTAAAAAACGTATACGTATTGAAAATAAATTCGTTCTGTCAATATGACAAGTTTGTTTTGTTTGTATCCCTGGTAACTATTGAAATAAGCTCGCATTTAATATCATTTTCACGCGTTTCCAATGGAGACGCGCAAAAAATATATTTTTCTATTGTTCCACAGAAAACGTCAACTTTACGATGACAAATGAGAGCGTATTTATCAACTTTTCATAGCAATCGTAGAAAAAGAAAATAATAGTTGCTATAATTAATTTTATTATTTAATTAAATGCGTTATTTAAAATTAAAATCCACGCGCGGATTAGTCTTCCATTTACATTATAGTTCATTGGTTGTCAGATAGAAGTTTGTTATGTAAGTAAATTAAAATCCACGCGCAGATTAGTCTTGCATTTATATTATAGTTCATTGGTTGTCAGACGTTATGTACCAAATTAAAATCTATGCGCAAATTAGTCTTCCATTCATATTATAGTTCATTGGTTGTCAGTTAGATGTACCAAATTAAAATCCACGCAGCTTAGTCTTCCACTTATATTATAGTTCATTGGTTGTCAGTTAGATGTATCAAATTAAAATCCATGTGTAGATTAGTCTTCCATTTATATTATAGTTCATTGGTTGTCAAATGTTATGTACCAAATTAAAATCCACGCGCAACTTAGTCTTCCACTTATATTATAGTTCATTGGTTGTCAGTTAGGTGTATCAAATTAAAATCCACGTGCGGATCAGTCTTCCACTTACATTATAGTTCATTGGTTGTCAGCTAGATGTTACCAAACAAAAATCCACGCTCAGCTCAATCTTCCACTTACATTATAGTTCATTGGTTGTCACTTACATGTTTATTATGCACCAAACTAAAATGCTTAATCAACGCACGTTTATAAGTGAACATCACTCCACATTGTGCACATTCTATATCTTTCGTATGTCGTTTTTGATGCATAGTCAAATGGCGTTTCCTTATAAACTTTTTATTACAAATGTCACATTGAAAATCTTTGGTATCAGTATGTATCTTCTCATGTTCAACCCAATGTGTTCGATGCTTAAACTTCTTATTACAAAATGTACATTCAAACTTCCTCACGTTTGTATGTACTTTTAAATGTTGGGTTAAATGGCTTTTATGTGTAAACAATTTATTACAAATCGCACACTCGTAATCTTTTATGCCAAGATGTATTTTGTTGTGTTCTGCCAAGCTGCTTGTACTACTGAAACTTTTGTTACACACCGGACAATGGTACACTTTTTTGACGTGATTTTCAACTTTAAATTTTTGTGAATGTCGTAAGAAGCTAGCTTTTCTTGTAAACGATTTATTACAGAGTTTACATGAATAGTTTGTTACGACTTCATGTGTTTTTTGGTGACGACGACAATTACTTTTATGTGTATATTTTTTATTGCAAATGTCGCATTGAAATTTGCCACCACCTGTACCAGTGTGTTTAATATTTACGTGCTCAATTAAACAACTTTCATTGTCAAATAATCTGCTGCAAATTTGGCATTTGAAATGAATAAGATCTGAATTGGAATGATCGTCAAGTGTGTTGTGAATTTTTAAATGTTTAACAAGTGAAATTCGTTGAACATATTCTTTACTACATATAGCACATTGATGAATGATGTTACTAGTTTTTTTCTTTTTTGTATAGATGGTATCACTGTCTGTAGATGAAACTTCATAATTATCATCAGATGAAGATGATTTATCATCAGATTCATTTACAAGCTCAGTAGTTAATTCTTCTTTTATTATAAACTCTTCTTGTTCTATGAAATTATTGTTTAAATTTTGTATCACATAAGTATCAACTGAATTTTCTGAAGAAACAAATTCTTCTTTTACCTTAACTTCGTCTTTTATTTGTTCAAATGTATCTTCGATTTCTTCTTTTATTAGTGTCTTGATTTGAGTTTGATCAAGAAATGATAATAGTTGATCTTGTTCTTCTGATTTAATGTTAACTTCTTCTTTTATGAAGATTTGCTGCTCGTGTTCTTCATTACCTGATAAATATGACGTATCAGGTTGTAATTTAATATATTTTATTTCATTTGTCAATGTATCGCTTTGTTCTTCTGTTTCATTCATTTTTATTTCTTCTTTAGTGCCTCTTGTAAAATTTTGGAACTAAAGATAAAAAGAAAAACAATTATGAATATTTTAATATTAAATATATGACAATTTTGTACCAAAAATGTAGTTTCCCAAGAAAAAATATTTAGCTACGTCACTGGATAATCCACGTGTTATCAGGACTGAGTCACATGATAAAATCACAAATAACTAATTTTAATAAAACTGAATTATGTATATTACAAATAAATACATTTAACTTTTAATTAAAACAAACAAATATTGTGACAAATTTCGAAATAAACCCCATTAAACCACCTGTTTACAACTTTTAAAACAGACAGTAAAAGATTAGCGCATTACTACTGTCAAAATAGTACACACATTGTCCGCTAGTAGCGCCACTTCCCGGTAGTTACTCATAGTATATACCGGGTGTCTACTTTTTTTCCAAACATATGAAATTCAATGTTAAGAGGCTGCAGCCACAATCGCGGGAAAAAATTTTGGCCGGGACGTGCGATGGCAGGCAGCAAGTAGGCTGGCCCACTATCCACTATCTGATGAAGCGAAATGGGTTGTTCGTACAAAATGCACTGATACTGACACACTCACGTTTAATTCTGCAAGCAGTTTATTACTCGGTCATTGTAGATTGAGTTATTTCTTGTGTATTTAGATTAGAAGCGATTTTAGAGAGTAACATGGCTGAATTTATTCATATGGGTGCATATTTGTAAATTATCGATAGGCATCAGAAATCCTAGTACCAGCCCTACCTGCCTGTTTATACATACCTACTTTGAAATAGAAACTTTAAAAAAATATACATACGGATAATTCATCGTTGTCAACGTCAACTTCATCTGATATTTCATCGCAATGAAATAATATTTTCCTACAAACTGCCACAGTAACCTGCTCTGTATAAGTTTCTGGTTCCTACATAATTATAAATTTTTAAGGGTATAAGTAGTACATACAATGAATAAGAGATAAAACCTACCAAATCAGGATTATCCTCAGATAACTTTAATTTAACTGCACGCACTTTTTTTAATTTATTTTTTATACTTCTTCTCACTTTTGTAAGTTTTAAATTTTTCGTATTTTTTCTGCCCATGATAAAAAATAAACAATAAGCGAGAAATCAAGATAATATGTAATAATATCGTACGATTATAATTGTCACTACACAGTCCACAAATAATAAAAATGATAGAAGTTTTAAATTGTTGGCGAATGCATTATTCTTTCAACGCTCTCTTGAACAGATGAAGCTCCACCCTGTAGGACAGTGTTAGTGATCCAATCAAAATATAAGCCATTAATTGCTGGAATAGTGATCTACGCGCTCTATCTAGCGAGAGTGATATGAACTAAATTGCACGATATCGGCATGTTTCAGATGCAAAATATTGTTGTTATTAACGCAAAAATTGAAAATGTACAAAATAAACTGTATTCAGAAATGTATAAACTTACGAATTGTATAAATAGATATGAATTTTTTATGTTTGTAAGTGTTAAAATCGTTGTCCGAAAATGGTCAACTTGAGATTTAATTTATTTAATTGTAGCAATCAATATGCCAAATTCTATCCTATAGCGTACTTTATATATAGTTTCTTATATAGTATATAAAATTTGAACAGTTTATTTGTTAATTTACAGGCTCAGGATTAGCCGAAAATTTGCCTGTTTCAAGATATATACATATTTGAATTGCATATTAACTCAATATTAAGTAAAAAAATGAAAAAAATGTTCTATAGCGCACTAAATCTATCCTTTAATATTCATTATACAAAATTTCAATACCCTAGGTTCATGACTAGCCAGAAAATATGGCTTTTCGAGCTGCAGCCTCTTAAATATATGACAATTTTGTACCAAAAATGTAGTTTCCCAAGAAAAAATATTTACCTACGTCACTGGATAATCCACGTGTTATCAGGACTGAGTCACATGATAAAATCACAAATTACTAATTTTAATCAAACTGAATTATGTATATTACAAATAAATACATTTAACTTTTAATTAAAACAAACAAATATTGTGACAAATTTCGAAATAAACCCCATTAAACCACCTGTTTACAACTTTTAAAATAGACAGTAAAAGATTAGCGCATTACTACTGTCAAAATAGTACACACATTGTCCGCTAGTAGCGCCACTTCCCGGTAGTTACAGATAGTATATACCGGGTGTCTACTTTTTTTCCAAACATAGGAAATTTAATGTTAATGATTTAGCGATATCTCTTTACCTATTAATTTTAGAACAAAAGTGTACTGAAAAAAAATGTTCAGAATGAAAAACTGCATCCATAGAGTATAAGTTTGTTGTTCAATTGTTTCTTATATCCGAGTTAGAAGCAAAAGCAATTATCAGAGTGCCATGAGAAATAAAACAAATTAGATAACTTAATATTTGATGGGGTAGGTGGCTCAGTGGTATCGAGTCGGCCTGTGGATCTTGAGAACCCTGGTTCGATCCCCACAGCCGACAAACAATTTTCACCAATTTAAAAAATCTACCCCTGTGGCTCCTCCACAACTAATTTCTTTGGAGGCCGTGATTTGACGGCTGGTAACCGCACTTCACGCGAAAAAATATATCTTTTACCGACATCTGCGTAGGCAGAGTGCCACACCCAGTGATGGGTAAAAGGCGTGATGATATATTTATTATATTTTATTTAATAATAGGTATTTATTTTGTCTAGACTATGTAGAAAATAATAGTTGCTATATTTTAGTATTAAATAAATAAATTAGAGTAAGCTTCCAATTCTGGTCCAATATGTCAAATAATGTCAGACACAACAAACAAATTATTGTTTTATTTCTCATGGCACTCTGATAATTGCTTTTGCTTCTAACTCGGATATAAGAAACAATTGAACAACAAACTTATACTCTATGGATGCAGTTTTTCATTCTGAACATTTTTCTTCAGCACAATTTTGTTCTATAATTAATAGGTAAAAAGATATCGCTAAACCAAAATTTTACTATGTTCGAAAAAAAAGTAGACACCCGGTATATATAGTTATCTTGATAAGAAAAAAATCGTCTTTAATCTAGAATTCTTATCAATTTTTCTCTTTTTATTAAGATACTTAACGCCTTCTAAATTGTTTCTAAGACAGTAAATAAATTTGATTTATTGTGCAAATATAAAATAAATAATAAAATTTAATGTTCTAGTTTATTTATATTAAATACATACATTTAAAAAACAATCATTCCTTAACTTTTACATAATTAAATAATTTACTGTAAAATAAAAACACAAACAGCACAGAGACGCATATACTTAAATTAATCTAAAAGAAAAAACGATTATTTAATTCATTACCTTAAGTAATTAATAATAAAACCTGGTTTACAAGACAAAATATAATCCTACTGTAAATCTACATTATTCTCAGTAATTTCCTCCACTTGTTTCTCTTCCGTATCCGGCTCAATATTTGTTTCCAATTTGATTTGACTTAAAAAACCTTTTCGAATATGTATTTTCTCATGCCTCTTTAACTTGTCTTTCCTCGCGAACCTTTTTCCACAGACTGTACACTCAAAGTCCTTAACGCCTGTGTGAATTTTCGAATGCATTAAAAACTTGCTTCGACGCCTACCAAACTTAATATTACAAATCGAGCATTCGTAATATTCTGATGTTGTATGTATCTTTTCATGTCGTTCTAAAAAATCTTTTCTTGAAAACTTTTTAGTGCAAATCGAACAGCTGTAATATTCCGAGTCAATGTGAAGTTTTTCGTGTTCTTTGAGGTACTTTTTCTGTTTGTACGACTTTTTACATATTTTACATTCGAAGTTTCTGGTTCCGATGCTGTGTAACTTCGTATGTTGAATCATGTAATCCTTTCGCACAAATTTCTTGTTGCAAACCGGGCATTCGTAATTTCTGATGTCAGCATGTGCTGCTAAATGTGTGGTGAGAGAATGTTTATGTAGAAATTCTTTTTGACAGATGTCACATTGAAGAATATGTTCGGAGCGCCTTGGAGGACGTTTTTTATGTATTCTTTTCTTCGGTTTAGTTTGAGTTTTCTCTTCTACTTCTGTCGTTGAATTGTCGTAAGTTTTTGTCGATAAATTTAAGACTTGATTAGAATTGTCTTCTAAAGTATCTTCAAAGTTTAAAACTGATATTTCTGAGTCACTTGGAGCTAGTTCACATTGGACAAACTCTGGGTAATAATTGTTTTCTAAACTGGTTTCACTTTCATCGTCGGATGACACGGGTTCTTCTTTAATGAAGACTTTCTCGGGTTGGTAAGCTTCATTGTGTGATGAAAATGTGCCTGACGGTTCTGTGTCGCCCATTTTATTCAATCTCATTTATAGATCGGCCTTGTTGTGTATAGATCTTCTATAACCTACAAATAAAAACTTTAATTTGACGTACGACTGAAATATATACAATGGACCTATATAAGTCTAGATAATACAGTTACTAAACAATAAAAAACTTGATATACCGGGAGTTTTTTTTAACAGTACCATAGTTATAGTTACAAAGTTTGACAGCAATGCATTAGAGCGTTTATTTTAAAAGTAAACATAGGGAAAATAACATATTCAGCAATGCATTGAAGTGTAATAGTCTATAGTCTAAAATAAACATTTTAAGTTTAAACAAATTAAATGAATTTTATTTCAAAATTACCCCCATTACCCTGTAAACAATAGCCTAAACGATTATAAAATAAATTTATAGCATGATTTATTTGCTCTGGAGGAATCTCATGCGATATAACACTAATTCTACGTTTTAATTGTTCTACGCTCATTCTACCACCATTATAAAATTTATTTTTTAAATGACCCTAAAGAAAGAAATCGTTTGACTCAAGATCTGGTGACCTTGCAGGCCACTCCACTTCTGCACCTCGTCCTAGCCATCGTTAGGGGAATATTCGGTGCAGATAATTTCCTACATTTTGTTGGAACCACACTAAATAATTTTCCCCATTTAAATTTTCATTTATATAAAAATGCCCCACTATTTGATCCCCTATTAACCCGGTCTGATTTTGAAAGAGGACAGTTTTATTACTTTGACAACTATAGATGACAGCAATGTTATTTTCCCTATGTTTACTTTTAAAATAAACGCTCTAATGCATTGCTGTCCAACTTTTTAACTGTAACTATGGTTATGATATATCCCTATGTTTACTGATAAGAAAAACTCCCGGTATAATCAGATCGTCTACTATTATGTATAACTATCTTTATATTAATAAAAATAATTCGAGCACGCCCTTGTTAATAATAATAACTTAGATACATCTTGCCAATTGTTATAAAATAAAAATGCAACTAGATATGTTAAATTTATATAAAAAAGTAAGCTTATTATATACAGGAAGCACTACAATTTCGTTTGATGAAACCTTATATATAATTTTCATAGTTACAGTAACAACTAAAAGTGATTTAAGAAGAACTAAACTCGCGAATAAAGTATCAATTCTACTTTCGTGATTAGCAAGTGACGAAATAAATTGTTAGAAATATATCATGTTTCTATCGAGGTTAAGTATCACTGCACCACTAACAAAAATCTGAATAAACAAATCATACCTCGTTATAACCAAGCTGTATATTCCAAATATTCTTAACAATAAATCTGGATAAAATCTAATAGACTAATTTATAACAAACTAATAAATATTGTTTACCGGAATTCGTGACTGTTGACAAGTGTCACAATAGTTTAGAAAGAAACCGCTAGAGCGCTGCACTCTACTCCCAAGAGATAGAGATACTATATATATTAAGAGTACGGTCAACAAATTGTTTTATATTAGTTTAAAATTGATTAACAAGGCTTGGACAATCACGGGACAGTATGATGCATTATCTTTATTGTATTTGGACATATTTAAATTAATATATATATAATGTGTTGCTTAATTTGTTTGTTTAAATGTTAAATGTCAAAACTAGTTGTTATAAGTTTCGCTAGATGGCAACCTGTGCTTGTAAAGAATACTAACGTACCAAGAAACGTCAAATAAGTTTCTTCTGTCAAAGTGCATTTATTTAATAAAATGTTACCAATGGAAACAGAATTAAAGATATTATTTCCAACAGTAATGCGTTATAAACCAAACGAAACAAGATTTGTAGGAATATTTAAAACACAACAGGTAACTATCAGATTCTTAGGTTAAGTACAACAGTTTATACAAAGTTTTCTTGCAGAATGAAAATGTATTTGCATCTTTTAACGTTCCAAACTATCCAGACGCATTAGGTATAACATTTGAAACAGGAATAAATATAAGCGAAACGACATATCAGTCATTAATTTCCAAATCTGATTCAATCAATTTCTTAGAATTTTTAAAACTGTTTTCTCAAGTCATTGTCAGTGCACCGAAACAACGAATATTCAACCGTAAATTTTTCTCTAAATTTTACCACGAGTTCCGTGATTTAAAAGTACTTAATCGAACGGAAAAGTTTATTTTTGATGAGAAACATGAAATTTTGACTATTATTCACACCGACGAGTTTGGCGTTGATAACGAACTCGTAATAAAACTAAACTTTTACAATGAAAGTTCCCAGATGTACGAAGTGATAAAACACAATTTTCCGGCTTCGAAAGATGTGCAACTATTTCATAAACAATGCACAATGTATTTGTTACATAAACAGTTTTTAAATTATATAAAAGACTTGGGTGATTTTCATGATGCAATGCAAAGAATTGATTCTGTTTGTTGGGTAATTTCACCACCGAAACCAACTTTGGAACATGATTATAGGACTATTGTTATTGGTGGTGAGTTGTACATTATTATTATAAGTGCAAAATAAAATTAATATACAGGGTGGTGACTCGCTCAGCCGGTCATAGGATTTTAACATGGGAAATCAGTTTTTTGCAATTTCTTGCTTCTCTAATTATTTTAAGCAAAAACGCGTCAAATCAAAGTTTTAGGGCAATTAATTCTGCATATAAATCAATAAACAGAATTATTTTTACGTGCTTTGTAACGACAGAAATTAAATATGAAATAGCCATGGAATTGAACAAAAGAAATAAATAAATGCTTGACGTTTTATCTGTCAAAACATTTTCAGGAGAAAACATTTATATTTTATAAAACATTCATAATTAAGTAGGCAAGTAAACAGTTTATTTATTTAATTTTAATATCAGAATAAAAATGTATTTATAACAAAATTAAACTATAATAAATACATATTCTAGTCTAGAGCCCAAGTCTTTCATAAAAATTACGGCGCATATTTGCTAGCTGCCGGGCTGTAATATTCCTGCATTCCTCTGCAATTCTTTGTTTTAGAGAATCCACATTTGGGTGCCTACTTTTGTAAATTGTATTGTTTAAACGACCCCACAGAAAGAAGTCATTAGGTGATAAATCCAGTGATCGAGCTCGCCATTTTATCTGTCGCACGTTGATGTTTTGACAGATAAAACGTCAAGCATTTATTTATTTCTTTTGCTCAATTCCATGGCTATTTCATATTTAATTTCTGTCGTTACAAAGCACGTAAAAGTAATTCTGTTTATTGATTTAGATGCAGAATTTGATGCCCTAAAACTTTTATTTGACGCGTTTTTGCTTAAAATAATTAGTGAAGCAGGAAAATGCAAAAAACTGTTTTCCCATTTTGACCGGCTGAGCGAATCACCATCCTGTATATAAATATTAGACACTGATATATTGTATTGTAGAGAACAATATATCAATGAAAGTAATATTCAATCCATGGAAAATGTCAGAAATCCCTGAATTTAAATTTTTTGGTCCGACAACTGTCATCCAACAATACAAAAACAATTTATCTGAAAATCTAACTAACTGGGATCCAGATTGCGATATTATGCAAAATATTTTAAAAGTACTAGGTAAAAATGAATGTAGTGTTAGGTAATTGTCATCTACCTGTTTCTCTTCTTCACAGACTTGCCTTTTTTCCCGGTGAAACCCGTGACGGAAGCGTCCACAGCTAATAAACAGATAGTGTTGTTTGACAGCGAATCAGAGTGTTGTGTTTGTTTCTTATATCACCTCGGTGATGATGTCCCGACTATTCAGTGTGGGAATGAGTCCTGCAGGACGTATTTTCACCAGGAGTGTCTGTATCAGGTGATGAGGACTGTTGAATTATGCTACATTTATTCTGATTTCGAATGAAATGAATTAAAATATACAGGATGTAACAGCGAAACCAACCACCGCCTATATGTTCTTTATTATTATAGTTACAAAAAAATATTATAAAGCAAAGTTGTAGAAGACCAAGGGGGACATCTGGTTAAATAATAAAATATTTTTTTAAACCAGTGGTTCTCAAGTTACAACACAAAGTTATATTTTTTCAAATGGGATTATACATATTTTGTAAGCCTATTCGATAGAATATTTTTTTCTGAATTCAACCATGTGACCATTTTATATTCTTACATAACAAAAATATTGAGAAAATTCCATTTAAAGTTTCGATAAATATAATTTAACATGACACAAAACAGTAGGCTATGATCAATAACAAATGAATAAACATAATGATTATAAACCATAAACATTTAATTAGCTAATACAATACTCATAATTTATCTTCTCAATAAAAACAACAATCGCAACTAATTATTATAAATAACAATGAACTTATTTTGTTTTGTTATTGATCATAGCCTACTGTTTTGTGCAGGGTTCGTAAATATCATGATATTTATAATAAATATCAAAATATCTGATTATAGGATATATATCAGATAAATATCACTTTTTGGATATTTATTTTTTAATTTTAGTTTTTGTACACATTTAGAAAAACTGAAAAATTCGAAAAATTTCACTTCTCCGGAGGCTATATCTCAAAAACTAAACAAGATATGGAAATGCGCTCAACGGCGTTGAATTCCCCGTGTCCGAATTGACTTATAAGCAAATTTTCATACAATTTTAAGCAATTTAATATTTTTAATTATTTTCCAAGGGGTACCCCTTTGGTTTTTTCAGATTTTAATTCAATTTTCCCAAAAATCCTTAATCGTAGGATTATTAAAACGAAAATTTACATACATATGTATTTTGACCCACTGAATCCAGTGGTGCAATCTACAAATGCATATGACTTCTGGTTTTCGAGAAAATGTTAAAAAACCACTTTTTGCGATTTTTTTGGCGGAAAATTAAAAAAAAATAAAAATCGCTGAAACTATGTTTATAAGTTAACTGAAGCACGAGAAAATTAATGCCGTTGAGCGCGTTTTCATATCACATTTAGTGTTTGAGATATAGCCTCGGAAAAGTAGAAAAATTGAAAAATACGAAAAATTTCACTTTTCCGGAGGCTATATCTCAAAAACTATTTGATATTTTTATATAATGGATATATATCATTGCAAAAATATGACGATATATATCAAAATAAATATCATGATATATATCGATCGATATATATCTTCGAACCCTGGTTTTGTGTCATGTTAAATAAAATTTATCGAAACTATAAATTGAATTTTCTCAATATTTTTGTTATGTAAGGATATAAAATGATTACATGGTTGTATTCAGAAAAAAATACTCTATCGAATAGGCCTAAATAATATGTATAACCCCATTTGAAAAAATATAACTTTGTGTTATAACTTGAGAACCACTGGTTTAAAAAATTATTTTATTATTTAACCAGATGTCCCCCTTGGTCTTCTACAACTTTGCTTTATAATATTTTTTTGTAACTATAATAATAAAGAAAATATAGGCGGTGGTTGGTTTCGCTGTTACACCCTGTATATTTAGTGTATTTTGTGTTTTAGTGGATGTCGAGATTACCCAACAATGTGTATTTTGGGTCCATCAGTGGGCCATGTTTTAACTGTGAACAGGTGACTAATTTTAAATAAATCTAAATAAATATATCATCACGCCTTTTATCCAATACTGGGTGTGGCACTTTGCCGTAAGCAGATGATTATATTTATTCGGTAGTTTTTTCGGTTTTGACATAGTTTCTTGAGACACCTGGTATATATTTTAGTAGTTAACTAATTTTGTTATTTTTTTTCAGACAATTACCTGCGAAATTCCAGAAAAATAAGTATTATTATGTTTGTTGTATTCTAGAAAAAAATTATATTTTAAATTTAAAATGTGAATTTATTTATTATCAAATTTTTCTAATGTTTTATTTAAATAAATAAATAAATATATCATCACGCCTTTTACCTATTACTGGATGTGGCACTCTGCCTAAACAGATTTTGGTAAGTGATATATTTCTTCACGTAAAGTGCGGTTACCAGTCGTCGAATCTCGGCCACCAAAGATATTAGTGGAGGGGGAGCCACAGGGGTAGATTTAAATTGGTGAAAATTGTTTGTCGGCTGTGGGGATATTTATTTATTTATTTTAGATACTTATCGAAAATTAATGAATATGCCAGTGATATTTTTGCCGCGTTCTAGTCGTATTTGACACCTTGTAATATGACATTTGGTGATAGAATTTAGTACTAAATTTTCACAGTGTTACCACGTCACAAAAATCCCTAAATTGTAGTTCAATCTTTTTACTTCCTTGTACGAAGTAAAGGAAGTATTGTAATCGCGAAAATTTTCGGTTCTCAGATTTCAGTGGAAATATGTATTTTGTGCATCCCTGAATCCATTTTGACTAATTTCGTGGTGACGTCTGTACGTACGTATGTATCTTGCATAACTCAAAAACGGTATGCCGTAGAAAGTTGAGGTATTTAGGACTGTTATAACATCTAGTTGTGTACCTCCCTTTTTGCTCATTATATAACTTCCGGAAGTGCTACTTTACTTGAATCATAGATGAAAAACTATATTCAAATATCATCCAAAACTTTTCAAGCTTGGTATATAAGACTACTATATCAATACAAATAACATAATAGATTTTGGTTAAAATGGACTAACCGGAAGTGGCACATTACATGAAGCTACTAACAGTTTTCCTTGAAAAAAATGGTATTATTTTAATTTTAGAAATAAATGTTGCAAATAAAAGTTTTAGAGAATTAAATTCTGCGTCTAGCACATTAACAATTATTCAATTAGCCTTTTGCATAAGCGAGATATCTACATTTAAATATTATATATATATATATATATATATATATATATATATATATATATATATATATATATATATATATATATATATATATATATATTAAATTAAGTTTGCTATGAATTAGAACAAAAAATAAAAGATTTAATGTCAAATATGTGCAATTTAAATATCTATAGTTTAATACGCGTACAAGGAAGTCATATGTTGTCCACATCAGATTTTTTACAAATGTAAACGTTTTAACGTTTGTCCGTCAGTACGGTGGTGTGGATAGCGATACGGAATTCGAATCCGGAGATCCCGAGTTCGAATCTCACTCAAGCTAAAAATTATATAAACTACTACACTGCGGCTCGGTGAGTGCGGACCCTGTACTGTAATTGGGATTAAGGTCCTGTTGTACAGAGTAACAGAAATAAATAAATAAATAAAATTTATTCGTCAGTGTTACCACATGTCACAAAAATCCCTAGATTGTAATTCAATCTTTTTTACAATTAAAATTATTAAATTATGATAAAATAAATGACACAAGAGAAAAAAACGTGAATGTTTAAAATCTATGAATAAATTCATCTTTAATATTACAACTATTACAATAACCTGTTATAATATCGCTAAATTCATGACTACCACAAATCAGTACTTGATAATTTGTGTCACAACATTTATGATTACAATATTCTTGTATATCACTTATATTTAACCTTTTAACATAAATAATCTCTTTATATTTCTTCTGAAACGGATTTGTTTCTCCTAGGAATATTTCATAAGTAAAATTCCAATTCGATGCCATTTCTAACAAATCATTCCGGAAATGAATATTTTCGCTATTTTTACAACAAAATAATAATTTGATAAATGTATCACAATTTTCATTTTCAACAATATTTTTAATGATTGTGTATATTGGAGCGATTCCAGTGCCTTGAGCTATCATAAGAATATGTTTTAATTTATAATTTATTACAAAATTTCCGTAAGGACCTCTCCAAAATGTTTCGTCATCAATTTTGAGGTTATGTACAAAATTTGACATTTGTCCATTTGTCAAATGTTTTATTAAAACAGTAAATGATAATTTATCTTTGTTTGGAAGTATGCTGTATGGTCTTGAAAAATATTTTCCGCCATTTTGTTCTTGCCCTCTTAAAACAAAATGTTGTCCAGGTTTAAAAATTAACCTACAATTATTTTCATCATCTTCTGGTTTTCTAACATACTTAAATGTATATAAATTAGTATTTTCCGAGTCATATTCGATGTTTGTTAATTGAAAAACTGTGTAAGCTATTTGTGAAATACAATTTGAGGAAGTTTCTTCCGAATCACTGCAATATTCCTTCTTCAAATAAAGTTTTAATTGTTGCTCGTAAATATCAAATATGCATGGATTGCAACCGGACCCACAACAATCTGATTCGTCTGGTTTTATCGGTAAATTCATGTCCTAAAACATAAATTGTCAATCGGCATTCCCGTTACATTATAGTTCAATAGGTGCTGTCAAACCAAAATTATGTAACAAATCTTTTTTGTACTGTTATTGGTCATATTTACAATTGAAAATATGTATTAATTTGTGATTAATATGTCAATTAAGTACTTGCTAATTTTAGTTCAAAATATTCATTTAAAAATAATAAATGTTATTTCGATTAGGAGCTGTCATACTTACCGGCAAAACAGATTTGACAGTTACCGACACTGCAATCGATTTAGAAAACAAACATGGCTGACGCGATATCTCTACAAAATAAATAATTACAAATTCCTTATCGGAAAACAATTTGATTAATTGCTGTTTAGTCGTCAGTTGCAAGACAAAAGATTACTTCCTACTAGACATGTAAGTAACAAAGTAATTCGTATTGTACACTCTTCTAGAAATATTTTTCTCGACAGGTAAAAATAAAATGAGTCCTCAAAAAATATCTGTACAAGATGCTGCACAGGATTACTTCAGCAATATTAATCCAATTGCATCCAGGATTTACGCTGACTTTGAAGACACAAAAAATTCATATGAATGTGTGTGGAAGACATTGTCATTCAAAGAACAGTCTCAAATATTAAACGAGTGCATTATTAAACCAGAAATTAGTCTACAGTATAACTTAAAACCCAGTGTATTCAGTGATATAAAAACAAATAAAAGTGAATCGTTTGCTCATAAACGTGTTATTGATGAGAATGTTTCGTATAGAGATGAACATTCTGCGCCATTTTCCTTCAAAACTTTAAGTCAAGTGGATCTTAGGT
This sequence comes from Pterostichus niger, assembly GCA_947425015.1. Classification (NCBI taxonomy): domain Eukaryota; kingdom Metazoa; phylum Arthropoda; class Insecta; order Coleoptera; family Carabidae; genus Pterostichus; species Pterostichus niger. Next base: position 21,189,879 of record OX380351.1, on the reverse strand, counting down.
TATTTGAAAGTGATTCAAATAAACAAGCGCACGCTACACCAAAATTAGAAGCTCCAAAAAAACAGGTGAATATCTTTATTACTATTTACAAAACCTTTTTAACTTGTCTAACTACTTGAAGTTTCGAAATGAATTGTCAAAAATGACAACTATGACATGTCATTCAATTGTTTTGTTGTTTTTTTTCAATGGTATCTATGATCACTTATCAATGCAAGCTAGAAATATCATTTTATTACGAATATATCATTGTCTGTAAATGATTAAATATATTTAATTTTTATTTGAATTTACAATGAACAATTTGTAAAAAATTAACGTCCAAGCACTCCAACACATAAAACAGAGAGCCAATTAATGCTAATACTAACTGTACTAAAAGTCGCTAAATTTTGCTGCGCTGTTTCTGGACGATTTTGATTTTGCAAAATTAGTTTTTTCGAAAACTGTCATATAAAGTTAAAATGTACATGACAACTATCAACACGCGGAATGAGTGTTTTTTGTCTACAGAACGCAAAAGACTTTTGCATACAGGATGCAATTTTTTGTTTAGAAACAATACTTCTATTGTTTAACTATATATTTAATGTTCCAATTGAGCGCATATTGATATTTATCCCGCTTGAGGAAGCTAACTGGTGTACTGGAATAGTTTCTTGAGAAATGCAATGCGAATCCCAATAAATTACAACGTTTGTTTGGTTTCTATTGGCAACCAGCTGTCAATTGCTGGTCAGAGACAACCAGATTTAATAGCAATTACATACATTGTTGTCATGGACACATTAGATGTCACATTAATTCATTCTAAACATCAACATTTTCTCATTACATTATTACTTATTTTAGGACATAGTTTTCCAAAAAAAACGTTTGATACTCGATTGCAAAAGTAATATTTCACAATCTAGAATAAAAAATAACTATTTCTCGACAAAGGCACAAGAAAGTAGTAATTCAGAGTATAATAAAATGTTTAGAGTTTACAATCACCTCCAGCATCTCAACAGCCACCTCCAAGTATAGCAGCAGCCCCAGGAGGTCGTTACACCTCCTCGTTGTTAGGGAAGCTTCTGGGGCGCTCTTCACAATTAAATGTACGTGATTACACCCTGGATGGCTGTGTAGATGAACAAGAATCGCTGGTGTCGCCCCAGAGTCCGGATACAGCGGAAACTACGACCACGGGGACAGACGGAGATGATGTACTCGTTGATGAACTTCCTAAGACTGGGCTAGACTTCTTGGATAATTGGTAAAGTGCAAAATAAATAAGGTAGTTTTGTGAAAATTACTATTATTGTGTGTTGTAATGAAAAAATATTAAAATGTTATTATAACATTAATATAATTTGCACACAATACGGTCATATTCTATTTTAATTACAAAAATAGATCAAATTACAATGTAGCGGACTTATATCCATATATATATACTAGTAATATATTGGTGATGCCGTGTATACCAGCAATGTTATCTAAACGAAAACGGAAAGAGAGTGAGATATATGCTATCTTACCTTTATCCATACTTGTTTCAAAATGCGCAGTAATTCTGGAATACTATTGGCTAATAACGAAGTGAGAGAGACATTGCAAATATGTCGAGCTCTCTTCCTCACCGCTTGTGTGAATTTCAATTAGTCTGTTTGCTACATTTGTTTGTGACTATCTTCTTCCTTATTATTATGACAGTCACTTGTTATTTGTGTTTTTCCTCCTCAAGTTAGTTCAGATGCTTAAATGATTTCATAATCGGAATGTTACATATTTACATGTGAATGATTTTGTTCACAGTTTTCTTAAAAACAAGGCAATATGTAACTTATGGATAAAATATGAATCAATAATTTAATATGTACTGCTATATTAGTCGATGTGACCTTTAATTGATAAAATATTTAAAATATGTCGCTGGATTTGAACATGCTAGAAATTGACGTCAGCCAATCGTACTACAGTATTACGAGCAGCGCATTTTGAAGCAAAAGATAAAATAGCATATATCTCACTCTCTTTCCCTTTTTCGCTTTTGGACCCAGTGTCACCAATATATTACTAATACATATATGGTGGTAACATTCGATATTTGAAGTTAACATATGTTCGTTTTTACTTTGTACTGACCAATGAGAACGCTTCAATTTACATGACGTCACCATATTTACAATCATTTATATCTCGCGAATAAAACATTATTTTTAATTAGTTTATATTTAATATCTCGACTGACATTTCATATTATCATCATACATAATGTATACTCCACCCAAAATAAATTGATCATGACATTTATTTAAAATATGTATTTATAATTTTCTCCTATACTTTATATTCTACACACTCTGTACATATTAATGTATTATTGTAATAGTTACAGGGTGTTCAAGAAATTATCAATTATTTAAGCACAAAATATTTATTTTTGTTTGTTTAACAAATTATATAATTTTAATGGATTTTGTGTGTGTATGTGTATGTATACAGGGTGTGTCATCTGCGAACAAAATTATATAACACTTTTGTAGAAATATATAGGAAGTTTTGTATATTTATAAACGGCATACAATAAATATTGTGTAAAATTTAAGCGTCTGTATTTAATATTTTCTCAACGACTCCAGAGTTACCAATCATTACGACTTGATCACCAGTTCTAAAAATGTTTGTTGCATCTTCCGCTATAATACATGGTAGATTCCATTTATAAACTGCAATGGCCCCTTAAAAAAAACAATACATGTCATTTAATGTAAGTGTTTCCTGTGGCTCCCTCTTCACTAACATCTTTGGGGGGCCGTGATTTGACGGTATAAATATATCACTTACCAAAATCTGTTTATGGCAGAGTGCCACACCCAGTAATAGGTAAAAGGCGTGATGATATATTTATTTATTTTATTTGTTTAAAGTGTTTGCCGTACCTTGAGAGATAAGGGTGCCTGTGTCACAAACCAGCCCAGATATTAAAGCAAAATATGGGCTCCAGCCTAAGTCGAGAGATTTTGTCACCAAAATATCATCTGAAAATTTAAATTAAATTATAATTTGTTAATGTTTATTATGATCGTTTAATTTAAGTTCGTCGTTTTTCCTTGCTTGTACGAAGTAAAGGAAGTATTGTAAATATGTATTTTGTGCATCCCTGAATCTATTTTGAGTAATTTCGTCGTGACGTCTGTACGTACGTATGTATCTCGCATAACTCAAAAACGGTAAACCGTAGAAAGTTGAGGTATTTAGGACTGTTATAACATCTAGTTGTGCACCTCCCTTTTTGCTCATTATATAACTTCCGGAAGTGCTACTTTACTTGAATCATAGATGAAAAACTATATTCAAATATCATCCAAAACTTTTCAAGCTTGGTATATAAGACTACTATATCAATGCAAATAACATAATAGATTTTGGTTAAAATAGACTAACCGGAAGTGATACATTACATGAAGCTGTTGACAGTTTTTCTTGAAAAAAATCTAATGTGGACAGCACATGACTTCCTTGTACGCGTATTAAACTATAAATATTTTTTTAATTGCACATATTTGACATTAAATCTTTTATTTTTTGTTCTAATCCATAGCAAACTACAAAAAACAAACAAAATATAATATTTAAATGTAGATATCTCGCTTATACAAAAGGCTAATTGAATAATTGTTAATGTGCTAGACGCAGAATTTATTTTATTTCTAAAATCATGTAATGTATCACTTCCGGTTAGTCCATTTTAACCAAAATCTATTATGTTATTTGCATTAATATAGTAGTCTTATATACCAAGCTTGAAAAGTTTTGGATGATATTTGAATATAGTTTTTCATCTTTGATTCAAGTAAAGTAGCACTTCCGGAAGTTATATAATGAGCAAAAAGGGAGGTGCACAACTAGATGTTATAACAGTCCTAAATACTTTCTACGGCTTACCGTTTTTGAGTTATGCGAGATACATACATACGTACAGACGGCACGACGAAATTACTCAAAATGGATTCAGGGATGCACAAAATACATATTTCCTTCCTTTACTTCGTACAAGCAAATAAAAATATGTAGCTATAGTTTAATACGCGTACAAAGAAGTCATGCTCTGCCCACATCAGATTTTTTTAATCATAGTTAAATTGTCTCGACTAAATAAAGTAAAGGCATAGTTATCGTAATTACCTGGCCGTAGAAGCTCCACTTGTCCAATATTTTCTAAAACACAAACTCGTCCAGTAACATTCCCACCGACTACAGTGCTACCAATTACGCGTTGCTGCACTTCCGGTTCAAATGTCGTACCTGGTGCTGTTGCTACTGTACCAGTATAAATATTAGGGATTTTAGGATTTGATTGTTTGTGAAATATAGCTCGTTGCATTGCTCTGAAACACATCAAAATAATTATAAAACTAGACAAGAATGAAATGAATGAATATTATACATGTCGATGAGATCTGGTCGTTTTTCCATCACCACAGCTTTGATTTCCTGGTGTGTGAGATGGAACACTAGCCTAGGGCTGGGTAGCTTCCCCTCCTCGACTAACCGGTGCCCCAGGTCCACGTAAGCACCGCGGAACTTGTTTATTGCGCGGGCGACTGCTTTTTGAGTTGTGCATTTGCGTGAGAATGTGTTGTGAAGACGGTTGTCTAACCAGCGAACTATTTTACTGAAAAAATAAATAATTAAACTGTCACTTATCGAGATGTGTTGCTATACCCGGTTATGGCTACTTTTTTTCCGAACATAGGAAATTCAATGTTAAAATTTAGCGATATCTCTTTACCTATTAATTTTAGAACACAATTGTACTGAAGAAAAATGTTCAAAATGCATCCATAGTAAAATTTTGGTTTAGCGATATCTTTTTACCTATTAATTATAGAACAAAATTGTGCTGAAGAAAAATGTTCAGAATGAAAAACTGCTTCCATAGAGTATAAGTTTGTTGTTCAATTGTTTCTTATACCCGAGTTAGAAGCAAAAGTAATTATTAGAGTGCCATGAGAAATAAAATAATAATTTGTTTGTTGTGTCTGACATTATTTGACATATTGGAGCAGAATTGAAAGCTTACTCTAATTTATTTATTTATTTTATTATGGGGTAGGTGGGTCAGTGGTGGATCTTGAGAACTCTGGTTCGATCCCCACAGCCGACAAACAATTTTAAATCTAGCCCTGTGGCTCTCCCTCCACTAATATCTTTAAGAGCCGTGATTTGACGGCTGGTAACCGCACTTCACGCGAAGAAATATATCATTTACCGAGATCTACTTAGGCAGAGAGCCACATCCAGTAATGGGTAAAAGGCGTGATGATATATTTATATATTTATTTAAATCTACCTCTGTGGCTCTCCCTCCACTAATATCTTTGGGAGCCGTGATTTGACGGCTGGTAACCGCACTTCACGCGAAGAAATATATCATTTACCGAGATCTACTTAGGCAGAGTGCCACATCCAGTAATGGTTAAAAGGCGTGATGATATATTTATATTTATTTATTTAAATCAACCTCTGTGGCTCTCCCTCCACTAATATCTTTGAGGGCCGTGATTTGACGGCTGGTAACCGCACTTCACGCGAAGAAATATATCATTTACCGAGATCTATTTAGGCAGAGTGCCACATCCAGTAATGGGTAAAAGGCGTGATGATATATTATATTATTATTATTTATTTATTCGAGCATTTAATTTAATAATAAAATTAATTATAGCAACTATTATTTTCTTTAAAAAAATATATAAAATAAACACTTGGCTAAGTTTCACAAAATTCAGCCTCCAAGTCACCTTATGAGGGCATCGTCAGAGGCTGGCTAGCATCACTTCTTCACCTAGAACAAAGTTCACGTGAAGAAGCTGGTGACGAAGGACTGTGCCAGCAGAGAATAAGACCTCTTACAAACTGGTAAGATGACATGAGAAGTACTGAGGAACCAGTAATGCCATCTACCGAAAAAAAGGAAAAGCTACGCAATAGCAATTTAAATAACAACAAAGACAATATTAATTGTCATCCATACACTTGGTGAAACTAGGTTTAATAAAAAATATTAAATAAACACTTGGCTAAGTCTCACAAAATTCAGCCTCCAAGTCACCTTATGAGGGCATCGTCAGAAGCTATTAGTAACCATAGACGCGTTTCGCTGTTGTTATTGAAATTGCTATTGCGTAGCTTTCCCTTTTTTTCGGTAGATGGCATTACTGGTTCCTCAGTACTTCTCATGTCATCTTGACTGTTTGTTAGAGCTCTTATTCTCTGCTGGCACAGTTCTTCGTCACCAGCTTCTTCACGTGAACTTTGTTCTAGGTGAAGAAGTGATGCTGGCCAGCCTCTGACGATGCCCTCATAAGGTGACTTGGAGGCTGAATTTTGTTTACTTTACATGAGAAGTTCTGACCAGCCTCTGATGATGCCCTCATAAGTTGACTTGGAGGCTGAATTTTGTCTTAGCCAAGTGTTTATTTAATATATTTTATTAAACCTAGTTTCACCAAGTGTTGGATGATAATTAATTTTGTCTTTGTTGTTATTATTATTTTCTTTTTTCTACATAATCTAGACAAATAAATACCTATTATTAAGTTATCTAATTTGTTTTATTTCTCATGGCACACTGATAATTACTGTTGCTTCTAACTCGGACATAAGAAACAATTGTACAACAAACTTATACTCTATGGATGCATTTTGAACATTTTTCTTCAGTACACTTTTGTTCTAAAATTAATAGGTAAAGAGATATCGCTAAACCAAAATTTTCCTATGTTCAGAAAAAAAAGTAGACACCCGGTATATATTTATATATTACCCGTTCATTTTGTGTTGCAAGCCTAGTGATCGTGTTGTTGACACATATGTTTTATTCTCCATTTGATTAATAAGTAATTGTATAATTCTAACCAAAGCAAAGGTATTGCTCTCCCATACTTCTGATGCAAAATCAAACTAAAATAAAAAATATCAATATAACAATAATCACCATTCCTAATACTTCGTTCCACCGACCTCATTCACTCCTCTACACCCAATCTCCTCCATGACCCTCGCAAGAAGCTCCACCAAGTCTGGCGCGTTTTCCTCTAACCAAGCTACCGCAGCTGTAGGTGCAAGCTCGTTGAATTCAACCCCCAGGTCTCGACTGTGTAACACTGCTGCCAGCAGCTGTACTCGCGACGATGTTTCGTACACTGTACTGGTGGAGTAGTGGTTGAGGAAGTTCTGTAATGACCTGGAGGACATCTCGGCGTGATTGTCTTTTATTAGATTCAGTATTAATTTCTGGTAGAATGTATAAGTATGATTAATGGTTGTATGGAGGTAGATGATGTGTTTTAGAAGGTGTAAGTTTCTGTTTATGACTTTGAAGTGGTCAGCGGATGTTGTGTCCGGATGTGACGTCATTCTGATGGCTTGGGAAAGGACTTGAGCTTCTTCTGTGTTGTCTTTGCTGTTCCAGCAATTCTAATATTATAGGAATAGTTAGAAATATAGGGTGGGTCTGGAAAGACGAACCCACCCTTAACTTGTTTATTATAATAGAAAAATTTTCTTCATATTAAATATACTATTTTATGACACATATAAAAGTCAATAGGGTAGGTGGCTCAGTGGTGGATATTAAGAACCCTGGTTCGATCCCCACAGCCGACAAACAATTTTCACCAATTTAAATCTACCCCTGTGGCTCCCTCACCACTAATATCTTTAAGGGTCGTGATTTGACGGCTGGTAATCGCACTTCACGCGAACAAATATATCACTTACCGAAATATGCTTAGGCAGAGTGCCACACCCAGTAATGGGTAAAAGGCGTGATGATATATTTATTTATTTTTATTTAAATAGTATGTTATGCATCAAGGGAGGGAAACAAGCGATTATTCCCGCGAGTGAAGTTGGCAAACTGAGATGTAAGCGAGGGCTGAAGTCGAGGTTTGTCAACTTCACACAAGGGATAATCGCGCCCTCCCGTGAAGCATATTATACTTTTAGTAACAAGTGCATAAAAATTACCGTCTTATCGGGACAAATGTCAAATATGGGTTGTGTAACTAGTTGCCTAGGAAACACCGCAAACAGCTAATAATCGTAGTCTCTAGGGAGAGAAACATGCTACCTAGTGGAGAAAAGCAATGTTTCTCTCCCTAAAATTAGGGAATAAGAACGTGTTTCTTGTGCATGTGTTACGAAAATTATTTTATTAAAATAAAAACCGCCATTTTTTCCTCTTTTCAACGATGTATTACTTGTCATAAATGTATATGAAACAAATCGAGATAAATAAGATAATTGAGAAATGTTAGAAATTATTTTTATTCAACTATTCTAGGTGGCTATGCGAAATTAAACAAAATGTAACAAGGACAAATGAATGACAACAATGCAGATATTTATTTGTTACTTGTTTCATGTGTTTTGTCATTCATTTGTCCTTTTTTGTTTAATTTCGCATAGCCATCTAGAATAGTTGAATACAAATAATTTCTAACATTTCTCAATTATCTTATTTATCTTGATTTTTACTTTTTACCCCCTCCACTAATATCTTTGGAGGCCGTGATTTGATGGCTGGTAACCGCACTTCACGCGAAAAAATATATCACTTACCGAGATCTGCTTAGGCAGAGTGCCACACCCAGTGATTGGTAAAAGGCGTGATGATATATTTATTTATTTATTTTACTTCCTTGTACGAAGTAAAGGAAGTATTGTAATTGCGAAAATACGTATTTTGGCCATCCCTAAATCCATTTTGACTAATTTCGTCGTGACGTCTGTACGTACGTATGTTTTAGAGAATTAAATTCTGCGTCTAGCACATTAACAATTACTTAATTAGCCTTTTATATAAGCGAGATATCTACATTTAAATATTATATATTGTTTGTTTTTTTGTAGTTTGTTATGAATTAGAACAAAAAAATAAGTCAAATAAGTGCAATTAAATAAAATATCTATAGTTTAATACGTGTACAAGGAAGTCATATGCTGTCCACATCAGATTTTGTCATATACATTTATGACAAGTAATACATCGTTGAAAACAGAAAAAAATGTCGGTTTTTATTTTAATAAAATAATTCTAGGTTCCCATTTGAAAAATAAAAGTTGATAGTCGTATCATGTAAACCCAGGGTTCGTAAATATCATGATATTTATAATAAATATCAAAATATCTGATATAAAGGATATATATCAGATAAATATCACTTTCCCAAAAATCCTTAATCGTAGGATTATTAAAACGAAAATTTACATACATATGTATTTTGACCCACTGAATCCAGTGGTGCAATCTTCAAATGCATATGACTTCTGGTTTTCGAGAAAATGTTAAAAAACCGCTTTTTGCGATTTTTTTGGCGGAAAATTGAAAAAAAATAAAAATCGCTGAAACTATATTTATAAGTTAACTGAAGCACGAGAAAATTAATGCCGTTGAGCGCGTTTTCATATCACATTTAGTTTTCGAGATATAGCCTCGGAAAAATAGAAAAACTGAAAAATTCTAATAATTTCACTTCTCCGGAGGCTATACCACAAAAACTATTTGATATTTTTATTTAATGGATATATATCATTGCAAAAATATGACGATATATATCAAAATAAATATCATGATATATATCGATCGATATATATCTTCGAATCCTGTGTAAACCTGACTTTTATATGTATCATAAAATAGTATATTTAATCTACTAAAACTTTCATATGAAGAACATTTTTCTATCTCTTATAATAAACAAGTTAAGGAGGGGTTCATTTTCCCAGAATCACCCTGTATATTGAAATGAATATATTTAGTACACTTGTTTACTTACATTTAACATACGGCACAAACTGACAATATTTTCAGTCCATTTAGTAACACGGTTACGAAACACCGCTTCCTGGTTCAAATCCTTGCTAACAAAGTACCGACCAGTCGTAACCAACTCATGTATTTTCAGCTCTTCTGTAATTTCTTTATCCACTTGTCTTAAAACAGTCTTAAACACAAAATAATATAATACATAAACACTCATTCAGTTTCTTACTCAATCTCTTACTTGATAAACGTCACATCCGACGACACCCTCCAACATAACCAGCTTCCGGTACCCTCCTCTTCTGATCTCCACCCCCTCGTACACGCGTTGCAACGCTTGGTCCAGGTAACGAACACACGTCGAGCTGGACAACGCACAGCATGCTTCACTACTTCCTAGTAAATTATCGCTGGTTTGAAATATGAAACAGTCTTTGGGGGATATTCTAGGGGTGTCTCTACTGTCAGGGGAGCACCAGGAGCTGCTAGATTGACGTAGGGGTCTGCAGGATATTATGTAGATTTGATCCTGTGGAAGAGATGGTGTTGACGTCAGCGTAAACAGCTATTCAGTGTGAAACATCAAATTTTTGACGTTTGAAGATTTTGGCGTTTGCTTTTTTCTGGTCTATTATCGTTCATATTTTCGGTTCTCAGATTTCAACGGAAATAGGTATTTTGCGCATCCCTGAATCCATTTTGACTAATTTCGTCGTGCCGTCTGTACGTACGTACGTATCTCGCATAACTCAAAAACGGTAAGCCCTAGAAAATTGAAACTTTATATTTAGGACTATTATAACATCTAGTTGTGCACCTCCCTTTTTGGTCTTTATACAACTACCGGAAGTGCTACTTTACTTGAAGCCTATAATAGATTTTCATGAAAAACTATATTCAAATATAATTTAAAACTTTCCAAATTTGGTATATAAGACTACTATATCAATGGAAATAACATAATAGATTTTGGTTAAAATAGACTAACCGGAAGTGGCACATTACATGAAGCTGCTAACAGTTTTCCTTGAAAAAAATGGTATAATTTTAATTTTAGAAATGAATGCTTCAAATAAAAGTTTTAGACAATTAAATTCTGCGTCTAGCACATTAAGAATTTTTAAATTAGCTTTTTGCATAAACGAGATATCTAAATTTAAATATTATATATTTTTTGTTTTTTTTTTAAATTAAGTTTGCTATGGATTAGAACAAAAAATAAAAGATTTAATGTCAAATATGTGCAATTAAAAAAATATCTATAGTTTAATACGCGTACAAGGAAGTCATATGCTGTCCACATCAGATTTTTTTACTAACGAAACATAAATTTTTGTCATATGACTTTGACTGAACGTACAGTAATGATGATAATTTTAAAGTTAAATTTTATGACAGGACAATTCGAATCCAGGCGTCATCCGAATTGTTCTGTCATAAAATTTATCTTTAAAACAAAATTTTGTTTCTAATAAAATTCGCATTTCAAGTCTATTTATCATAAAAATGCGTTCTATACTAGGTTTGGCATGGTTAGGGGTGTTTTTTTTTTAATTGGTACTCCTGAATTCAAGCCAGAAACAGCTTGTTCTGCAGCAAACTTCAGCTTTGGCCCTCAACTCAAGTTTTACCAATTTATTTTGCACTGATCACCAACAGAAATTGTTTATAATAATTAAGAAGTATTAACAAATAATAGAAGCACAAGAAATAAAGCATAATACACCAGAAACAAGAAAATCACAAAATCAAAATTTGACATTGCACACTACTGAACAGCAGCTGTTCATTTTCTGTAAAGTTGCCTTCGTCACGTGACTGCCCGCAACCTATAAAACAAACACTGTTCTCACAAACCTTGTACACTCCCCACTCAACTCGAACCGGCCCTCCTAAAGCTTGTTCAATCACTAAACCAGCACGTGCGATCTGCAACAGCTGTTCCCGGCTCACACACATGCCACTGTTGGAGTTATTCTCTACTTGAGTGATGCCAGCTGTCCCGATGATGACTCGATGTGACTTGGTGCCCGGTGTCATGGCTGCCACGGACAGGTTCCCGCGCCAGGTGCGGTGTATAATAGCCGTGTCCACGGTCGACGTTGAGGTTACCTTTTGCAATTATTTAGTCAAACAAAAAAATACAAAATATTCTGGTGAAACTGTAGTTGATGAATGAACTTGAAGTTGGTTGTGAGTCGCTAGTGAGTTTTAGTGAAATTAGGCACAAGTCGGATTTAGAAAAACCCGGTAAATTTGAATGTCAAGATAATTTAAAAACGTTTTGTTAGTCGGATGTTTTTTACTTCTTTGTATTTCAACGGAAATAGGTATTTTGTGCATCCCTGAATCGATTTTGAGTAATTTCGTCGTGCCGTCTGTACGTATGTATGTATCTCGTATAACTTAAAAACGGTAAGCCGTAGAAAGTATTTAGGACTGTTATAACATCTAGTTGTGCACCTCCCTTTTTGGTCATTATATAACTTCCGGAAGTGCTACTTTACTTGAATCATAGATGAAAAACTATATTCAAATATCATCCAAAACTTTTCAAGCTTGGTATATAAGACTACTATATCAATGCAAATAACATAATAGATTTTGGTTAAAATGGACTAACCGGAAGTGGCACATTACATGAAGCTGCTAACAGTTTTCCTTGAAAAAAATGGAGTTATTTTAATTTTAGAAATAAATGCTGCAAATAAAAGTTTTAGAGAATTAAATTCTGCGTCTAGCACATTAACAATTTAAATTAGCTTTATGCATAAACGAGATATCTAAATTTAAATATTATATATTATATAGGTGGCTCAGTGGTATCGAGTCGGCCTGTGGATCTTGAGAACCCTGGTTCGATCCCCACAGCCGACAAACAATTTTCACCAATTTAAATCTACCCCTGTGGCTCCCTCTCCACTAATACCTTTGAGGGCCGTGATTTGACGGCTGGTAACTGCACTTCACGCGAAAAAATATATCACTTACCGAGATCTGCTTAGACAGAGTGCCACACCCAGTGATGGGTAAAAGGCGTGATGATATATTTATTTATTTTATTTATATATTTTTTGATTTAAAAAAATTAAGTTTGCTATGGATTAGAATAAAAAATAAAAGATTTAATGTCAAATATGTGCAATTAAAAAAATATCTATAGTTTAATACGCGTACAAGGAAGTCATGTGCTGTCCACATCATATTTTTTTTAAATAATAAACACCACTAACCATGCCTGACCTAGTATAGAACATATTTTTATGGTAAAAAGTAACAAATCGCTTGCTTCTTATATCGAACTTGTACCATTCGAACTTCCGTTTTCCCCAAAAGTCCCCAGCGTCCTGCGCCCAACTTCAGCTGTGTCCATCAACTACGATTTACCCAATATTCTTACCAGTCCAAGACCGTCATTAGCGGTGATTGTTATCACAGCAGGATTACCCGTTTCTGGGTGTATGGTGGTTAACATCCCCGCAGCGTCTGCGTCTAGGGTATGCTGTACAATGACTGCCATGTTACACTGTATCGGCAAGCCTCGCTTCCTACAATTTCATCTACATTTTATTTGAACTTTACAGAATTAAATAAAGCCCTACCTTCTAAACAAGACCTTGTCATACTCGTACACGCTTCCCCAGCACCTGGTGATAGCCTTCACCACGTCCTCGTCAGTGAAACAGTCCAGAAATGTTTGGTCTTTTAGTTTAATCGGTTTTTCGTGCAGGTGCTCATGGATACTGGAGCCGCGTACCGCCCAACAACACCGTACTGCGTGCTCGGTGGACACCGGTGCCAGTGAGAACTTGATTAACGTGAGCTCGCGGATCACCAGGTCTAGGAAGTGCTGCTGGAGCGGTGTTGATGCAAACAAATTACGCACTCTGTACAGAACAGTCATAACAATTATTATACAAATTATCTTTTTCGAAAACTGTCATATAAAGTTAATAAAAAATATTAAATAAATACTTTGCAAAGTCTCACAAAATTCAGCCTCCAAGTCAACTTATGAGGGTATCGTCAGAGGCTGGCCAGCATCACTTCTTCACCTAGAACAAAGTTCACGTGAAGAAGCTGGTGACGAAGAACTGTGCCAGCAGAGAATAAGATCTCTAACAAACAGTCAAAATGACATGAGAAGTACTGAGGAACCAGTAATGCCATCTACCGACAAAAAGGAAAAGCTACGCAATAGCAATTTAAATAACAACAAAGACAAAATTAATTGTCATCCATACACTTGGTGAAACTAGGTTTAATAAAAAATATTAAATAAACACTTGGCTATGTTTCACAAAATTCAGCCTCCAAGACACCTTATGAGGGCATCGTAAGAGACTGCCCAGCATCACTTCTTCATCTAGAACAAAGTTCACGTGAAGAAGCTGGTGACGAAGAACTGTGTCAGCAGAGAATAAGATCTCTTACAAACTAGTAAGATGACATGAGAAGTACTGAGGAACCAGTAATGCCATCTACCGACAAAAAGGAAAAGCTACGCAATAGCAATTTAAATAAAACAACAAAGACAAAATTAATTGTCATCCATACACTTGGTGACACTAGGTTTAATAAAAAATATTAAATAAACACTTGGCAAAGTCTCACAAAATTGTGTTTAAAGATATAATAACCATATAAAGTTAAAAATGACATGACAACTATCAACACGCGGAATGAGTGTTTTTTGTCTACAGAACGCAAAAGACTTTTGCATACAGGATGCAATTTTTTGCTTAGAAACAATACTTCTATTCTGTAACTTTATATGTAATGTTCCAATTGAGCGCATATTGATATTTATCCCGCTTGAGGAAGCTAACTGGTGTACTGGAATAGTTTCTTGAGAAATGCAATGCGAATCCCAATAAATTACAACGTTTGTTTGGTTTCTATTGGCAACCGGTTGTCAATTGCTGGTCAGAGACAACCAGATTTAATAGCAATTACATACATTGTTGTCATGGAGACATTAGATGTCACATTAATTCATCCTAAACGTCAACATTTTCGCATTACATTATTACTTATTTTAAGACATAGTTTTCGAAAAAAACGTTGTTTGATACTCTATTACGAAATGTTTTTGCGAATGCTAAACTAACATTTCGCAATCTACAATAAAACATAACTATAAATGTTTTGAACTGAAATTTTGAAATGAAAATTTCTCAATCATTTCTTACCGATCGCAGGTTTGTTGAAGATTTCCATCAATGACACCGCAAGCGATATCATTTACTTTCTTCACTTCTTGTTTCAATTCTGGATTTTTGTCCAAGTGTTTCTCGAGGGCTGAAGCCAGGACACAAAATCCATCCAAAGTTTTAAACTATAAACATATTTAAAACAAATATTTTTTAATAAAATATCAAAATAAACACTTGTCTAAGTCTCACAAACTTCAGCCTCCAAGTCACCTTATGAGGGCATCGTCAGAGGCAAGCCAGCATCACTTCTTCACCTAGAACAAAGTTCACGTGAAGAAGCTGTCTGTGCCAGCAGAGAATAAGATCTCTAAAGAACGGTAAGATGACATGAGAAGTTCTGTGGAACCAGTAATGCCATCTACCGACAAAAGTAAAAGCTACGAAATAGCAATTTAATAAAAAACAACAAAGACAAAATTAATTGTCTTTAAATGCTCACTTGGTGAAACTAGGTTTAATAATAAAATATCAAAATAAACCTAGTTTCACCAAGTGTATGGACGACAATTAATTTTGTCTTTGTTGTTATTTAAATTGCTATTGCGTAGCTTTTCCCTTTTTTCAATAGATGGCATTACTGGTTCCACAGAACTTCTCATGTCATTTTGACTGTTTGTTAGAGATCTTATTCTCTGCTGGCACAGTCCTTCGTCACCAGCTTCTTCACGTGAACTTTGTTCTAGGTGAAGAAGTGATGTTGGCCAGCCTCTGACGATGCCCTCATAAGGTGACTTGGAGGCTGAATTTTGTGAGACTTAGACAAGTGTTTATTTTGATATTTTATTATTAAACCTAGTTTCACCAAGTGAGCATTTAAAGACAATTAATTTTGTCTTTGTTGTTTTTTACATATTTTTTACATCCTATTATATTAAAACAAAATTCCGGTCGTGAAAAAAAACAAAAACAAATTGTAGTTCAATCTGAAAATATACCAGGAGTTTTTTTTATCAGTAAACATAGGGATATGTCATTACACCATAGTTACAGTTAAAAAGTTTGACAGCAATGCATTAGAGCGTTTATTTTAAAAGTAAACATAGGGAAAATAATATTTTCAGCAATGCATTGAAGTGTAATAGTCTATAGTCTAAAAGAAACATTTTAAGTTTAAACAAATTAAATGAATTTTAATTTAATACCTGTTCAAAATTACCCTTATTTACCTGTAAACAATAGCCTAAACGATTATAAAATGAATTTAAAACATGATTTATTTGCTCTGGAGGAATCTCATGCGATGCAACACTAATTCTACGTTTTAATTGTTCTACACTCATTCTATCACCATTATAAAATTTACTTTTTAAGTAGCCCCAAAGAAAAAAATCTGGTGACCTTGCAGGCCACTCCACTTCTGCACCTCGTCCTAGCCATCGTTGGGGGAATATCCGGTGCAGATAATTTCCTACATTTTGTTGGAACCACACTAAATAATTTTCCCCATTTAAATTTCCATTTATATAAAACACCCCACTATTTGATCCCCCATTAACCCGGTCTGATTTTGAAAGAGGACAGTTTTATTATTTTGACAACTATAGATGACAGCAATGTTGTTTACTTTTAAAATAAACGCTCTAATGCATTGCTGTCAAACTTTTTAACTGTAACTATGCTAATGACATATCCCTATGTTTACTGATAAAAAAAAAACTCCCGGTATAAACATTTTTTAACATTACCTGGTCACTATGAATCGCAGTTAACAATGATAAAGACGTCCCTTTAATCCCGGCTAAATAAACTGAACGACATTCGACGCTAGTTAAAGACGCCACAAATTCTCTTTCCGGTTCCAATGTTTGTATACCTGATCGTATTATATACGGGGGGTGTTCTTGTCCTGGCCCTAAATACACAAAATAAATACTCTAATTATTCTATTACGTTTGCTAAATAAGTTATCAACTCGGACTGTGAGTCTGAGAAGCTGGGTTCGATTCCCACAACCGACAAACAATAACAGTTTATGAGAAAATAAATTACATATTTATGTAATGTTTATAATATGTCACGTATGGAGATCTGCTACGGCAAAGTGCCACACCCAATAATGGGTAAAAGGCGTGATAATATATTAATTTTGTTTGACAATTTTTTACCTTGGTTTTTATACCAGAAGACCCCATAACCAAAAGCCTCTTCGCCATTGATAATATACTTGGTTTTAACGAGTTTGCCGTTATAACCGATAGATTCATTGTTGTTCATGTCAGCTACAGAAGTTTTATGACTGAATGCTGTACATTTAAAATATTTTCCCGCAACTGAAATTAAAAAAAAAAACAAATTGATATTTAAATAATTCTGGGTGGCTGAAAAAAATATATTTATTTCTTAAAATCCTTATAAAATATTTCTTAAATTGTCTCAAAGAAAATTATTTTCCCAATAGAAAAAAATCTGATGTGGACAGCACATGACTTCCTTGTACACGTATTAAACTATAGATATTTTTTTAATTGCACATATTTGACATTAAATCTTTTATTTTTTGTTCTAATCCATAGCAAACTACAAAAAACAAACAATATATAATATTTAAATGTAGATATCTCGCTTATACAAAAGGCTAATTTAAAAATTCTTAATGTGCTAGACGCAGAATTTAATTCTCTAAAACTTTTATGTGCAGCATTTATTTCTAAAATCAGAATAAAACCATTTTTTTCAACTGTTAGCAGCTTCATGTAATGTGCCACTTCCGGTTAGTCTATTTTAACCAAAATCTATGATGTTATTTGCATTGATATAGTAGTCTTATATACCAAGCTTGAAAAGTTTTGGATGATATTTGAATATAGTTTTTCATCTATGATTCAAGTAAAGTAGCACTTCCGGAAGTTATATAATGACCAAAAAGGGAGGTGCACAACTAGATGTTATAACAGTCCTAAATACTTTCTACGGCTTACCGTTTTTAAGTTATGCGAGATACATACGTACGTACAGACGTTACAACGAAATTACTCAAAATTGATTCAGGGATGCACAAAATACATATTTCCACTGAAATCTGAGAACCGAAAATGTTCGCGATTACTTCGTACAAGGAAGTAAAAAAATGAAAATAAACACTTGTCTAAATCTCACAAAATTCAGCCTCCAAGTCAACTTATGAGGGCATCGTCAGAGGCTGGCCAGCACAGTTAGTAACCATAGACGCGTTTCGCTCTTATTAGAGCTCATCAGTATGGTATAACTCACTTCTTCACCTAGAACAAAGTTCACGTGAAGAAGCTGTTGACGAAGAACTGTGCCAGCAGAGAATAAGATCTCAAACAAACAGCTTTTTCCTTATAAGTTTGACGGTTTATAACCGTCCAAAGATCTGCTATTGCAAGTTAAACATGTGTCCAAATCTATACTGAACTATTTAAGCTTTATTTCATTCAGTTACAACAATTATTACAGGCGTAATTAATTTTAAAATATTAGAAATAATATTTCCTACAGAAATAGTAACAAAAAAAAACCACTTACCTTTAAAACTGAATGTGAACGCGCCAGGAATGACTCCATCTTCAAAGAAGTCCGGTAATGAAATATCGCAATCTTCAATGAATAAAACTTTTTTATTTGGCAACATGGCTGATCCTATTAGTAACCTAGAGACGTTAATATATTTCAAATTTGCTACAATTTATTTATGTATATATTTATTTACGTTACGCTGTACAACAGGAACTTAATCCCAATTACAGTACAGGGTCCGCACTTACCGAGCCGCAGTGTGGTAGCTTAAGTGAGATTCGAACTCGGGATCTCCGAATTCTGTATCGCTATCCACACCACCGTACTAACAATGACTGTTTTATATGGACAACGAACAATATTTATTCAAATTAACTGATAATAATTTTGATAAAAGTTTTAGACAATAGTTATTTGTGTATTAAGAGCGTAAAGTGATTGTTTGTTACTCGAGCACGGTAATAATAGTGCAACTTTACCCTCGTGATACACACATCATTTTTTCTACGATTGCATCTTAAAATTATTTAAAAAACGTATATGTACTGAAAATAAATTCATTCTGTCAACTGTCAATATGACAAGTTTCTGTTTTGTTTGTATCCCTGGTAACTATTGAAATAAGCGCGCGTTTAATATCTTTAGTTATTTTTTTATTGTTCCACAGAAAACGTCAACTTTACGATGACAAATAAGAGCGTAATTGTCAACTTTTCATAGCAATTGTAGAAAAAAGTTGTTTCAAATTAAATTTAAATCAATTTTAATTATTATGTATTTTGTAATAAACATCAAAATATACAAAATAAATAAATATATCATCACGCCTTTTACTTATTACTGGGTGTGGCACTCTGCCAAAGCAGATCTCAGTAAGTAATATATTTATCCGTCAAATCACGGCCCCCAAAAAGAGTCGGCCTGTGGATCTTAAGAACCCTGGTTCGATCCTCACAGCCGACAAACAATTAAATCTACCTCTGTGGCTCCCTTTCCACTAATATCTTTGGGGGCCGCATAAATATATCACTTATCGAGATCTGCTTACACCCAGTAATGAATAAAAGGCGTGATGATATATTTATTTATTTATTTTATTAGAAATTAAAATTAAACAATTTTCATTATATAAAAACTACCCTCTACTAATATCTCTGAGGGGTTGTGATTAAACAGCGCCTAACTGCACTTGTTTTGTTATAATCTGCTAGTCCAGTGTGCCACATCCCTTATTGGGTAAAAGGTCTTGATAATATATTTATTTATTTATGTATTTAAAAATATAAAAATAATAAAAAGTATGCCGAAACCAGGGATCGAACCAGGGACCTTTAGATCTTCAGTCTAACGCTCTCCCAACTGAGCTATTTCGGCTGACACAAACACATTCAACCTATTTTGAACTTACAGTTCAAATCAGAATTCCCTATATAAATATAGTTCATTGTATATACTATGTTCAAAGATACTCCGTTATGGCCCTCTCAGCGGGTCTATTGTTAGGGATTTAAGCTTGATTTATAGGGGTGCAAGAACAGGTATGTATTCAGTATTTCCCAATTTAATTTTATTTTTATATATACAGGGTGTTTCAGGACTAGTGTAACAAACTTTAACAGCTTATTCCTGAGGTCATTTTGAGCAAAAAATGTCATATAAACATAGGTCCTATTCCTTCTAGTTACCAAAATACAAGAGGTTGAAGTTCTATAAATAACACGACATTTTCAAATTTTTTTAATCAGATACTTTCGGAAAACAAAAGTTTTATTGAAAAGTCATACCTTATTTGTCTTAATTAGTTTTATTTATTAATATTAACGAATACGATTTAGAGAACAAAACATAAAATGACACAATTAAATAGACACAGAACAACATAACCAAACATAGAATAGGTTAACACAATATGAAATAAGATAACAAATTTATAAAAAAATTACAGCAAGTGTTCAAAATGAGCGCCTTGAACTCGTATGCATGTTAATATTAATAAATAAAATTAATTAAGACAAATAAGGTATGACTTTTCAATCAAACCGAAAGTATCTTGATTAAAAATATTTGAAAATGTCGTGTTATTTATAGAACTTCAACCTCTTGTATTTTGGTAACTAGAAGGAATAGGACCTATGTTTATATGACATTTTTGGCTCAAAATAACCTTAGGAATAAGCTGTTAAAGTTTGTTACACTAGTCCTGAAACATCCTGTATTATAATAATGAAACAGAGAATTTTGTACAAATATTATTATTTATAATGAAGCAAAAATTAAATTTTGCGAATTTATTATTATTTCAAGTAAATCTGAAATACGTAATCCGCACAGAGATTAGAGATTTCCGAATTGAAATATTTTGCAATCCTACCCTAAGCGCCAACAGGTAGAATCTCTTACTGTGTCCGGTTCAACACAGACTTAGTAAGTTAAAACCATAACGGAATATCTTTGAACATACTATACTAACTCTTTACATCCTTTCGAATAACTTCTAACTCCGATACTAAAAGTAAAGCCTTGTTGATCCGCTCCATAAATAGTCAACATTCTATGCAACACCCTAGCCTCCCCTGGGCCCCACGCGCGCTTCCTGCATGCAGACATGCGGAGCTCCACCGTGGAATACTTGTACACGGGGTCTAGTATACCCGTGGGGGTGAAACTTGTACCTGGGGTGAATGATGTGTTACCCGTGGGGGTAGAAAATGTGAACACCCCGTGGAGGGAACCGTACTGATCGAAACCGGTGTGATAGCCACTTAAAAAACGACATGGTTCATTAGTCATTGATCGATGGTTCAAACCCGGGTACTTACAGTAACTTAATCCATTTTGCGTCTTTCCAAGGCTCAACGGCGACGGCTTCGGCTAGTTCATTGGTGCTTACATCCTGGGGGAAGAATTTGGCTTCTGTAGCCGCTGACCAACTGAAAAATAAATAGATATATCATCACGTCTTTTACCCATTACTGGGTGTGGCACTCTGATGTAAGCAGATCTCGATAATCACATTTATGCGGCCACCAAAGATATTAGTGGAGGAGGAGCCACAAGAGGTAGATTTAATTGTTTGTCGGCTGTGGGGATCGAACCAGGGTTGTCAAGATCTACCACTGAGCCACCTACCCCATAAAATAAATAAAATGTTAATAAAGACAAAATTAATTGTCGTCCATACACTTGGTGAAACTAGGTTTAATAAAAAATATTAAATAAACACTTGCTATTGCGTAGCTTTTCCTTTTTTTCGGTAGATGGCATTACTGGTTCCTCAGTACTTCTCATGTCATTTTGACTGTTTGTTAGAGCTCTTATTCTCTGCTGGCACAGTTCTTCGTCACCAGCTTCTTCACGTGAACTTTGTTCTAGGTGAAGAAGTGCTGCCCAGCCTCTGACGATGCTCTCATAAGGTGACTTGGAGGCTGAATTTTGTGAGACTTAGACAAGTGTTTATTTTCATATTTTTACTTCCTTGTACGAAGTAAAGGAAGTATTGTAATCGCGAAAATTTTCGGTTCTCAGATTTCAACGGAAATAGGTATTTTGTGCATCCCTGAATCCATTTTGACTAATTTCGTCGTGACGTCTGTACGTACGTATGTATCTCGCATAACTCAAAAACGGTAAACCGTAGAAAGTATTTAGGACTGTTATAACATCTAGTTGTGCACCTCCCTTTTTGGTCATTATATAACTTCCGGAAGTGCTACTTTACTTGAATCATAGATGAAAAACTATATTCAAATATCAGACAAAACTTTTCAAGCTTGGTATATAAGACTACTATATCAATGCAAATAACTTAATAGATTTTGGTTAAAATGGACTAACCGGAAGTGGCACATTACATGAAGCTGTTAACAGTTGAAAAAAATGGTATTATTCTGATTTTAGAAATAAATGCTGCAAATAAAAGTTTTAGAGAATTAAATTCTGCGTCTAGCACATTAACAATTATTTAATTAGCCTTTTGTATAAGCGAGATATCTACATTTAGAAATTATATATTGTTTTTTTTTTTTTTGTAGTTTGCTATGGATTAGAACAAAAAATAAAAGATTTAATGTCAAATATGTGCAATTAAATAAAATATCTATAGTTTAATACGCGTACAAGGAAGTTATGTGCTGTGCACATCAGATTTTTTATTAAATAAAATTGTTATACAATATTAACATATGGGGGGTGACAGACATTTTTCTGTGCCTTCCCTCCCTCCACTCACATCTTATCAAGATCTGCTACAGCCTACAGCAGTAATAAATAAAATTCGTAATAGATTTATAACTTACATGAAATTAAATTGACAATGTTGCACTTCGCCAATATCTTCATTTTCACAATTTCTTATCACATTTCGAAGAAATCCATTATAAGTAATTCTTAAATTAGAAAATGGTTCAATTGCAATGATTTCTAAGCCTCCTGCCCGCCATTTTCGATCAGGTATACTACACAACAAAATTTGTGGATGTTCTGAAAACAATTGAGAAAAATGTGAACAAATCGCTGTAAGTAAATGAGGTAGCACTGACCTGGGAGCTGGAAAACTCTTCCATCGGTTAAACGAAGCTGCAGACAACATTCTGCCAGTCTCTTTTCACGGAGAGTGATTCTTAGATATATGGAATTTCCTAGCGGGTCTGTGCCATATATTGTTTGAGTATCACTTCTCTATAAAAATCATAATAATTAGTAGTAATTTTTATTTGTTAAAAATCTGATGTGGATAGTACATGACTTCCTTGTACGCGTATTATACTATAGCTACATATTTGACATTAAATCTTTTATTTTTTGTTTTAATTCACAGCAAACTACAAAAAAACAAGAAATATATAATATTTAAATGTAGATATCTCGCTTATACAAAAGGCTAATTGAATAAAATTGTTAATGTGCTAGACGCAGAATTTATTTTATTTCTAAAATAAAAATGTTAGTAGCTTCATGTAATGTGTCACTTCCGGTTAGTCCATTTTAACTAAAATCTATTATGTTATTTGCATTGATATAGTAGTCTTATATACCAAGCTTGAAAAGTTTTAAATTATATTTGAATATAGTTTTAAACAGGGTTCGTAAATATCATGATATTTATAATAAATATCAAAATATCTGATATATAGGATATATATCAGATAAATATCACTTTCTGGATATTTATTTTTTAATTTTAGTTTTTGTACACATTTAGAAAAACTGAAAAATTCGAAAAATTTCACTTTTCCGGAGGCTATATCTCAAAAACTAAACAAGATATGGAAATGCGCTCAACGGCGTTGAATTCCCCGTGTCCGAATTGACTTATAAGCAAATTTTCATACAATTTTAAGCAATTTAATATTTTTAATTATTTCCTAAGGGGTACCCCTTTGGTTTTTTCAGATTTTAATTCAATTTTCCCAAAAATCCTTAATCGTAGGATTATTAAAACGAAAATTTACATACATATGTATTTTGACCCACTGAATCCAGCGGAAAATAGAAAAAAAATAAAAATCGCTGAAACTATGTTTATAAGTTAACTGAAGCACGAGAAAATTAATGCCGTTGAGCGCGTTTTCATATCACATTTAGTTTTTGAGATATAGCCTCGGAAAAGTAGAAGAACTGAAAAATTCGAAAAATTTCACTTCTCCGGAGGCTATATCTCAAAAACTATTTGATATTTTTATATAATGGATATATATCATTGCAAAAATATGACGATATATATCAAAATAAATATCATGATATATATATCGATCGAACCCTGGTTTTTAATGAAAATCTATGATTCAAGTAAAGTAGCACTTCCGGAAGTTATATAATGAGCAAAAAGGGAGGTGCACAACTAGATGTTATAACAGTCCTAAATACTTTCTACGGCTTACCGTTTTTGAGTTATGCGAGATACATACGTACGTACAGACGTCACGACGAAATTAGTCAAAATGGATTCAGAGATGGCCAAAATACTATATTCAAATATCATCCAAAACTTTTCAAGCTTGGTATATAAGGCTACTATATCAATGCAAATAACATAATAGATTTTGGTTAAAATAGACTAACCGGAAGTGATACATTACATGAAGCTGCTAACAGTTGAAAAAAATGGTATTTTGCGTCTAGCACATTAACAATTATTCAATTAGCCTTTTGTATAAGCGAGATATCTACATTTAAATATTATATATTGTTTTTTTTTTGTAGTTTGCTATGGATTAGAACAAAAAATAAAAGATTTAATGTCAAATATGTACAATTAAAAAATATCTATAGTTTAATACGCGTACAAGGAAGTCATGTGCTGTCCACATCAAATTAGTTTTACCATAAACGTGGTGAGTTTCCTCGGCCTCTCCAAAGATACATCAGATTCATTCTTAATAGCATCAGCAAAAGATTTCTTAAATCTATTGACAGCAGATTTAGCCCAAATCACTTTCAACAAATAATACCATTCTGTAATTTTAAAAATACTTTTTTAATATTATCAAAATATACAAATTATTTTTGTAATCTTATCGCTCGTATAACTGTAGATAGACTATTAAACCTAGTTTATTATTAGATAATTTAAGATAGTCAAATCTTCAAAAACATGTACAAGAATTTTTCATTTCATAAAATACGTCACATATTACATATTTTCTATGAGCGCAAATTAAAAAAACAACAAAATATAAAATAAGATTGAATGACAATGCAAGTTAACTTCATACCGTGCTTAATAAACCCGCAATTTATGTTAAATAATAACAGGAACAGTGACAAACAAAATTAATATAAATATTATGACGTCTTTTACCCATTACTGAATGTGGCATTCTGCCGTAGCAGGTGATATATTTATGCGTGTCACCAATTTAAATCTAGCCTTGTGGCTCCCCCACCACTAACATCTTTGGGGGCCATGATTTGACGGTCATAAATATATCATTTACCGAGATCTGCTTAGGCAGAGTGCCATTCCCAGTGATGGGTAAAAGGCGTGATGATATATTTATATTTATTTATTTATTTAAATCTACTCCTGTAGCTCCCCTTCCACTAATATCTTTGTGGGCCGTGATTTGACGGCTGGTAACCGCACTTGATGCGAAAAAATATATCACTTACCAAGATCTGCTTAGGCAGAGTGCCACACCCAGTAATAGGTAAAAGGCGTGATGATATATTTATATTTATTTTTTTATTTAAATCTACTCCTGTAGCTCCCCTTCCACTAATATCTTTAGGGGCCGTGATTTGACGGCTGGTAACCGCATGATTTATTTATTTATTTTATGGCATTCTACCGTAGCAGGTCTCAGTAAGTGATATATTTATGCGCGTCTCCAATTTATATCTACCCTTGTGGCTTCCCCTCCACTAATATCTTTGGGGGCCGCATAAATATATCACTTACCGAGATCTGCTTAGGCAGAGTGCCACACCCGGACGTCGTGATGATATATTTATTTATTTTATGGCATTCTACCCTAGCAGGTCTTAGTAAGTGATATATTTATACGCGTCACCAATTTAAATCTACCCTTGTAGCTCCCTTTCCACTAATATCTTTTGGGGGGCCGTGATTTGACGGTCACAAATATATCACTTACCGAGATCTGCTTACGACAGAGTGCCACACCCGGATGTGATGATATATTTATTTATTTCTTAAATGAACTTGTATGTATTTATTTATTTATTTATTTATGTTACTCTGTACAACAGAAACTGAATCCCAATTACAGTACAGAGTCCGCACTCACCGAGCCGCAGTGTGATAGTTCATATAATTTTTAGCTTGAGTGCGATTTTAACTCGGCATCTCCGGATTCGAATTCCGTATCGCTATCCACACCATCGTACAGGCGAATGAAATAATTTGAAATAATGTAGTTTTGCTGCTTACCTTTTTTATGGTAAATATTACTATTAGGTTTGTATCTACTTTCAAAGAACGAATTATACAACACAAAAGGTAAGATAGTTATTGAGATATAACAATACACACGAAATATTAAAACTATGAATAGATACACATCAAACAAATCAGTTAATTCAAACATGTTTCACATTAAATATTATAACATTCGTTATTATTTAATAACCACTGAATCTTGTAGCTTGTGATATTTAATTTCGATTTAATCTCAATTATTCATGTTATCAATATTATCTTTAAGATAAGTGAATCTTAAGAGGGTACAGGAATTTTTTTCGTCGGCCTGTGGAAACAGGTGTACAGGAGCGAATGGATGAATGTTTGTTGTGTGTTGATGGATTTTGGTTGTGAGAAAAGAAAAAGTTCGTATGGAGGAAGTGTTAATGTGGTCGAAACGAGTATCGTGTGTCAGGATGAGAATGTTGACGGGTTCGTGCTACCCCATTTAATGGGATATAGCGTGGTGTTATGTATGTATGTATGTATGCCTGTGGATCTTGATAACCCTGGTTCGATCCCCACAGCCGACAAACAATTAAATCTAGCCTTGTGGCTCCACCCTCTACTAATATCTTTGGGGGTCGTATAAATATATCACTTACCGAGATCTGCTTAGGCAGAGTGCCACACCCAGTGATGGGTAAAAGGCGTGATGATATATTTATATATATTTATGTATTTATTTTAATCTACCCCTGAGGCTTCCCTTCCTCTAATATCTTTGGGAACCGTGATTTGACGGCTGGTAACCGCACTTTACACAAAAAATATATCACTTACCAAGATCTGCTTACGGCAGAGTGCCACACCCAGTAATAGGTAAAAGGCGTGATGATATATTTATATTTATTTATTTATTTAAATCTACCCTTGTGTCTCCCCCTCCACTAATATCTTTAGGGGCAGTGATTTGACGGCTGGTAACCGCACTTTATACGAAAAATATATCACTTACCAAGATCTGCTTAGGCAGAGTGCCACACCCAGTAATAGGTAAAAGACGTGATGATATATTTATTTATTTATTTAAATCTACCCCTGAGGCTTCACCTCCACTAATATCTTTGGGGGCCGTGATTTGACAGTCATTTCACGCGCATAAATATATCACTTACCGAAATCTGCTTAGGCAGAGTGCCACACCCAGTAATAGGTAAAAGACGTGAAGATATATTTATTTATATTTAATTTTAAATTGAATTTTATATAAACATGTAATTAACCAACAATTAAATAATATTAAAACATTAAATTTATTTAATTTATTAAAATTTTTGTCATGGAGTGTACATGTTGAGTATTGTAGCATATCACCTTCGATAGCTCAGTTGGTAGAGCGGTGGACTGTAGTTGAATTAAACAAGTTGATATCCATAGGTCGCTGGTTCAAATCCGGCTCGAAGGAAATTTTTATTTTTTATTTATAACATTAATAACTAAATAATTCAAGTTTGGCATTATCAACACTTTTAAAAATAAACGTCATAGCCCAGTGAACACAAAAATGTTAATAAAAAACGAGAGTATATTGTGAACAGACCTTTATTTATAAACTTAAATAATAAATGCACACATTTATATTACATTCTAGGTTATAACATAAGCGTAGTATTTCTGTTCCTGCATTCTTCGTCTTTATATAATCGCTTCATTTTAGGTTTTGGAATGGATGCTTCTTCCAAAATTAACTAATTCTATCGTTAACAATGTTACAAAATAGCTGGAAAAATACATTTTATTTGACTGTATTTTTATACATTCATTATATTAATTAATACATAAATACACTGGACATTTTTTATATACTAAACATATTTGGTAGCACATTTGTAAAACACTTACATTAAAAACAGACAACTTTTGTGCAGCAATTATCTTTTAAACTATTTTATTTAATTAATTAAGAATTTTATATATTTTCTAACCTTATTTCTAAACGTCAAAGTTAGTTCGGCACTGGCGGCGCTGTAGTCTACACAAAGATTGCCAACTTAAAAGTTGTTGACTTTATAAATTATCCGCTAGATGTCACCAATGTCATCATTTTCCCCAATTGTCTAGCGGTCATTTTTCTATTTTATTTTATAATAGCTGCATAAAAATGAATTTCCATGTAACTCGATTAAGCACCAAAAAATGTATTTTTTTTTATAAAACAAAGTGTAACATTGACATATATATATATATATATTTTGTAATTATTATTTATGTTGCCCAGCCTTTATGTTTCCGCTTAATGCGTGCGTAAGGCCCAATGTCCGGGTCCGTGATGAAGTCGTAGAGAACTGAAATCCAGGAGTCGTGATGCGGCAGGGTGTCATAGTACTCTTTGGCGATGCTTCGTACCTGTGAACTCAAACAATTGTTCTAAATATATCATCACGCCTTTTACCCATTACTGAGTGTGGCACTCTGCCTAAGCAGATCTCGGTAAGTGATATATTTTTTCGCGTGAAGTGCGGTTACCAGCCATCAAACCACGCCCCCCCAAAGATGTTAGTGGTGGTTTTAAGGGTAGATTTAAATTGGTAAAAATTGTTTGTCGGCTGTGGGGATCGAACCAGGGTTCTCAAAATCCACAGGCCGACTCGATACCACTGAGCCACCTACCCCATAAAAAAAGTATCCGGTACATAACACAGAAATGAAAGACTGACCTGGGGCAGACGTGACCCTGGCACCGCGGGAAAATCATGGTGTTCGTTATGATATCCTACATTGAAGGTGACGGCGTTGAGTACGCCATAGTAACTGTAAGTTTCATGACCTTTCCGGAACATGTAATGCTCGGAAATGAAATGACCAGCTACTGGATGTAATCCCATCGCCATAACCGAGCCTAGAAGCAAGTACCCTAGGACACGGCCACCTATATGGAGGAAACAAACAAACAAATTAACAACAAAATATAAAGTTTCACAAAATTCAGCCTCCAAGTCACCTTATGAGGGCATCGTCAGAGGCCGCCCAGCACAGTTAGTAACCATAGACGCATTTCGCTCTTATTAGAGCTCATCAATATGGTATAACTCACTTTTTCACCTAGAACAAAGTTCACGTGAAGAAGCTGGTGACGAAGAGCTGTGCCAGCAGAGAATAAGATCTCTAACAAACAGTCAAAATGACATGAGAAGTACTGAGGAACCAGTAATGCCATCTACCGAAAAAAGGGAAAGCTACGCAATAGCAATTTCAATAACAACAAAGACAAAATTAATTGTCATCCAACACTTGGTGAAACTAGGTTTAATAAAAAAATATAAACTAAACACTTGGCTATATCTCATAAAATTCAGCCTCCAAGTCACCTTATGAGGGCATCGTCAGAAGCTATTAGTAACCATAGATGCGTGTCGCTGTTGTTATTGAAATTGCTATTGCGTAGCTTTTCCTTTTTTTCGGTAGATGGCATGACCAGTTCCACAGTACTTCTCATGTCATCTTACCAGTTTGTGAGAGCTCTTATTCTCTACTGGCACAGTTCTTCGTCACCAGCTTCTTCACGTGAACTTTGTTCTAGGTGAAGAAGTGATGCTAGCCAGCCTCTGACGATGCTCTCATAAGGTGACGTGGAGGCTGAATTTTATGAGATATAGCCAAGTGTTTATTTTATACTTTTTATTAAACCTAGTTTCACCAAGTTCAACAATTAATTTTGTCTTTGTTGTTATTTAAATTGCTATTGCGTAGCTTTCCCATTTTTTCGGTAGATGGCATTACTGGTTCCACAGTACTTCTCATGTCATTTTGACTGTTTGTTAGAGCTCTTATTCTCTGCTGGCACAGTTCTTCGTCACACAGCTTCTTCACGTGAACTTTGTTCTAGGTGAAGAAGTGATGCTGGCCAGCCTCTGACGATGCCCTCATAAGGTGACTTGGCCAAGTGTTTATTTTATTATTTTTTTAAAGAAAATAATAGTTGCTATAATTAATTTTATTATTAAATTAAATGCTCGAATAAATAAATAATAATATAATATATCATCACGCCTTTTACCCATTACTGGGTGTGGCACTCTGCCTAACATAGCCAAGTGTTTATTTAATATTTTTTATTAAACCGAGTTTCACCAAGTGTTGGATGACAATTAAATTTGTCTTTGTTGTTGATTAAAATATCACTTTAAATCATATTTACTTACCAAAATAATACCAGACAACACCATCAAACGCTAACTGAATCACCAAGTTAACGTACTCAAGAGGTGTGGGTGGCTTGGGGTAGGTTACTAGAGGCCGAAAAGCGTAGAAGAAGGGCTGTAGTACTACCCAGAAAAATTTTCCCAGCGTTGTACAGAACAGCTGAGCTTCTAAGCATGTTGGAATATCCGTATCCAACTTCTCGTCTCCTTGGTACTAAAACAACACACATTACATAACATACAAGTTAATTGAAAGTAACAGAGTCACTTCATTTAATTGTAATAAAAATCATTAGACGTACTAAATCTATAAAATAAAAACAAACTAGTGTTTTAAGATAAAAAATTAATGTTGGTAACTTACTCTGTGGTGTTCAAGATGATACTTTTTGAAGCTGATGGAAATTGGAATTCCTATCGGTAAATTTGCAAAAAATCCAAATAGTCTGTTAGCCATGGGTCGAGAATGGCCGAATGCTAAATTATGTGATATTTCATGAATTGCTGCAAATATAATATTATAACAATTTAAAACTATTTATAATGACATAATGTTATTATTAATCTAAGAATTTAAATCATTTTTCGTTTTTGCTTGTACGAAGTAAAGGAAGTATTGTAATCGCGTAAATTTTCGGTTCTCAGATTTCAACGGAAATATGTATTTTGGCCATCCCTGAATCCATTTTGAGTAATTTCGTCGTGACGTCTGTACGTACGTATGTATCTCGCATAACTTAAAAACGGTAAGCCGTAGAAAGTATTTAGGACTGTTATAACATCTAGTTGTGCACCTCCCTTTTTGCTCATTATACAACTTCCGGAAGTGCTACTTTACTTGAATCATAGATGAAAAACTATATTCAAATACCATTGAAAACTTTTCAAGCTTGGTATATAAGACTACTATATCAATGCAAATAACATAATAGATTTTGGTTAAAATAGACTAACCGGAAGTGGCACATTACATGAAGCTGCTAACAGTTTTTCTTGAAAAAAATGGTATTATTTCAATTTTAGAAATAAATGGTATAAATAAAAGTTTTAGAGAATTAAATTCTGCGTCTAGCACATTAAGAATGATTAAATTAGCCTTTTGCATAAGCGAGATATCTACATTTAAATATTATATACTTTTTGTTTTGTTTTTTAAATTAAGTTTGCTATGGATTAGAACAAAGATAAAAAATAAAAGATTTTTTCTATGATTGCTACAAAAAGTTGACAATTACGCTCTTATTTGTCATCGTAAAGTTGACGTTTTCTGTGGAACAATCCAAAAATAACTAAAGATATTAAATGCGCGCTTATTTCAATAGTTACCAGGGATACAAACAAAACAGAAACTTGTCATATTGACAGTTGACAGAACGAATTTATTTTCAGTACGTATACGTTTTTTAATATTTTTAAGATGCAATCGTAGAAAAAATGATGTGTGTATCACGAGCGTAAAGTGCCTTCGGCTCGCGCTGCAATTACCGTGTTCGAGTAACAAAGAATCACTTTACGCTCTTAATACACAAATAGCTATTACATCAAATATGTGCAATTAAGAAAATATCTATAGTTTAATACGCGTACAAGGAAGTCATGTGCTATTCACATCAGATTTTTTCTGTACATTTAAAATATTAATACCGAAAGTATCCGCTAGTGGCAGTACCATACTAATAAAATTTCAATGTCAAAAGTTTAAGATACACTTTATTATTTATTTTATTCAAAACGTATGCACTTCCTGTCGCTGTATATATAATTGTACAAATATTTACAGTTCCATTGAATCAATTAACGCGTAAAAAAAACAAAACACTTAAACGTATCATCAATCACAAACCGACTTAAGATAAGCGAAATTTACATAACTTTTACGGGAAAAATATATTTGTACTAACCTAACATCAAAGAATGATTAATAACGCCCCCGAAACAGTACGCAACCAACAAAGTCACTGGCCATGATCGGTCTTTCATAACGAACAACATTAAAACTTGTAAAATCACCAACGCTGTTACAACCCATTTAAAATTTGGATCAAATCCGAATAACTGTTTAATTTCTGGATATTTAGCTGAAAGAAACAAATTAAAGTTGATTAAAACACAATGTCAGGGGCATATTGCCGACTTCTAACCTAAAATTGCCTTGCGTCTACTTGCATGTGGCTCTTCCGTGTACACCCACTCGAAATCTGAACGTGAGACATGTTGCCCCATTATACACTAACTAATTTTAAAATATAACTACAGTTTTTTGTACAAATTACATTCATACAGCTGCTTGTGACATATGAAAATGACTTTAATTGTCACTCCCATTTCAAGATAACATATAGGTTGGAATGTACACTCCATACAAAAAACTACTTCAAATATCTTGTACTGAATTTATTACTTTCATTTTAGTCATAAATTATTTATTAGATTTAAGAATTAACTAAAATATTAATGTGTATCGTTTTAAATAATAAAATTATTGTTTTACTTTAAAATATATGTATTTTTTGGTATCGATAGATTTTGTTTTTGATATAGACTGTACATGATGTAACAACGTATGTTGACTTATGACCAGTGGCGTAACATTTAAAGATTATGCACTATTAAGAAAAATAACATTACAAATATGTTCAGACATACGAATACGAACAAAAAATTAAATTAGATGTCAACAATAAATAAATATATCATCACACCTTTTACCTATTTATTATTTAAAAATTTGATGTGTACAGCACATGACTTACTAGTACGCGTATTAAACTATAGATATTTTTTTAATTGCACATATTTGACATTAAATCTTTTATTTTTTGTTCTAATCCATAGCAAACTTAATTTTGTTTTTAATTCAAAAAATATATAATATTTAAATTTAGATATCTCGTTTATGCAAAAAGCTAATTTAAAAATTCTTAATGTGCTAGACGCAGAATTTAATTCTCTAAAACTTTTATTTGCAGCATTTATTTCTAAAATTAAAATAATACCATTTTTTTCAAGGAAAACTGTTAGCAGCTTCATGTAATGTGTCACTTCCGGTTAGTCTATTTTAACCAAAATCTATTATGTTATTTTCATTGATATAGTAGTCTTATATACCAAGCTTTGGATATTTGAATATAGTTTTTCATGAAAATCTATTATAGGCTTCAAATAAAGTACCACTTCCGGTAGTTGTATAATGACCAAAAAGGGAGGTGCACAACTAGATGTTATAACAGTCCTAAATACTTTTTACGGCTTACCGTTTTTGAGTTATGCGAGATACATACGTACGTACAGACGTCACGACGAAATTACTCAAAATGGATTCAGGGATGCACAAAATACATATTTCCGTTGAAATCTAAGAACCGAAAATTTTCGCGATTACAATACTTCCTTTACTTCGTACAAGGAAGTAAAAACTGATTGAATACTTGTCTACAACAAAGGTTAAATAGTTTGTGTTACGCCACTGGTTGACATTCAATGACGTTTCGTCCAAAATGGTGGACGAAGGAACAAGAAAAACTTTAAGCAGTATTCCCCTTTTACAAACAAAAGCGGGGCCTAGAGAAAAAGAACTATGGGTCCAACGATTAAAAGAAGAATATTTAGCGTTAATCAAGGTACAATAATATTAATTAAATTAATTGAATAATTGACATAACCTAAAATGTACCATATGTGACAGCTCATTTTATCTGTTTTAGTATGTACAAAATAATAAAAAAGCTGATAATGATTGGTTTAGGCTAGAATCGAATAAAGAAGGAACAAAATGGTTCGGAAAATGTTGGTACGTTCACAATCTACTCAAATATGAGTTTGATGTCGAATTTGACGTAAGTACAAATTAATTTTTCTCGCTACAGTTAAATTAATGTTTATATTAAGATTCCAGTGACATATCCATCGACTGCACCAGAAATTGCGCTTCCAGAATTAGATGGAAAGACAGCTAAAATGTATCGTGGAGGCAAAATTTGCCTAACTGATCATTTTAAGCCTTTATGGGCCAGAAATGTACCGAAATTTGGTATTGCTCATGCTATGGCTCTTGGGGTAAATAATAACAAGTTTTGTTTTTAAGTTGTTTATATATATATATATTGTTTTTATTTAGCTTGGACCCTGGTTAGCTGTGGAAATTCCAGATTTAATCGAGAAAGGTGTTATTGCATATAAAGAAAAATCAGATGTGAATTGAAAATTTGTGTATAAAATATTATTGTACTTTAATGTTAAAATAAAACTGAATTTATTACAAAAAACTGTCAAATTAACTTTATTATGAAGTCATAATTAACTGTCGAAATATATATTTCTAGGATTTTTATTTGAATAAACTAATTTAATTTTGATTTTCAAGTACATTTTAATAATTATTTGTTTTATTTTACAAGAAATTACTTAATTATTTGATTAGTGTTTTTAAGTTTTGTGAAATACTTGTCTAGTGATATTTCACAATTGGCAGTATTGTTCTTCGTGTTAATACGCTTACACTTTCACATTTTCATGTCAGAATGTTTAAAATTTGCGGAAAATCAAATGGCTAATACATTTTTTGGTTTTAATACTACATTAAACGTAAGTAAAAACATATTTAGTACTTTTAAAACATTAACACAAAAATTTGGTAACTACTAAAATAATAATGATGGCTTCCTCAATTTTTGTATTTCATTTTTACACAAATTATAACTGTCTTATACTTTAATTATCTTCATTTCCTCAGTGAACCAACAATTTTTTATCCCAATTTTAATTTTAACATACTTTTCGGAAACACAACCTAAAAACTTTTCACTCAAGATGTCTTCACATTTATTTTATTCACAAATTGTTACATTACCACAATATTTATCACCATAGTAACAATTATTCTACAACAATAATTAAATTTAGCAAGATTTGTGTCAACGAGGATATATTTCGTAATTTCTAGGATCATTCGGATAGGTTAGGATCTTCGCCAGAAGATATCGAAGGTCTGGAAGCAGAAGAAGAATATGATGCTCTTAATGATGAAACTTTTGGGGCCCTGGAAAATGAAGGTGATTTGGACGACTGGGAGGCTCAACATGAACAATTAGCAGAAATCGCAGAAAGCTCAAGACATAGCAATGACATAGGTACGATTTTGTTAACTTGTTATTTGAGTGAATTGATGTATATGATTAATTGTTTACAAATTATTGGTATGAGTCAATGTCCAGACGGCAGACGAATGAAATCAGTAATTGTTTGTAAGAAATTTGATAAGCTTGATATGTGTTTTATAAATATTTACAGTTTACCCAACAGCATATGTTCAAAAATAAACAAATATATGTGAAATATACGTTATAAGTAAAGCCCGGATATTTAGGCTCTTCAAAACATCCAAATAAGCAGGCATATAGGCTGGTAATTACTCTAAAATAGGCGGGATTTTAGGCAGCCTAAATGTAAATAATTTGTTTAAACAAAATAAACGAATCCTTTTTCTAATATTGGTACTCGTATTTACTCTTCGTTTTAAACAAAAATTAACGCAATCTGAAAAATAATAATGTAGGGTTCTCATTTTATTAACTATTATGCAAATACAAATTATGTAGTATACTTTAATTCACAAAATATTACGAGCAATTGCTCTATGAAATTTTCGGAATCTTCGGTCTGTCAGAACTTGCTTGTAAGTTGAAAACTTCGTTTGACATCACAAAATGTGACAGGAGCGTTCTTATATTTAGCCATATCGTCTAAAGATACCTCAGCTCCATTGATTAATGGCAAAGACACAATTGAATTGCCACGTAAAATTTTGACTAAAAAACGTTTTTTCTTTCGGCATTTTAAATTCACACACAAAAACTGGATTAAAGTAAGTACTTTAAATATTATAGGTTCGGTTGAAACACTTTGTCGAGTGCTGAATTAGTCAACGAAGTAGATGATAAACCTTGTCTGCTCAATAAAAGTTAGAATAGGCAAAATAGGCTGTATAAGGTAAAATAGGCACAATAACCAAAAAAAATAGAAAAAATAGGCTCTAAGACACGAAAAAAAAAACCATCTATTACACGTAAACATATTACCTATGTATAGAAAAACGAAATTGCCTGAAGTATATTAAAATTTGAATCTAAGCAATTGCCTAAAAATCCGAGCTTTAGTTATAAGTTTAGAAAAAATGTCTGTTTTTGTTCCGTTAATGTACAAATAATAATTTGATATGTTAAACAGAATCATTTCTTGATCATCTCGGCCTAAATGACGATGATTCATTAGTTTCAAAAGACGCCAGTGTGTGGTCCTACAATAGTGATTTAAAAAATGGCGATAAACTTAATGCATCGGCTGTTCTTGATTCCACCGTCAAATTATTGGTAACTTGAATACATTTTAATTAAAATTCCCGTTGTATTTCATGAGTGTTTCTTCTAGCCCGGTGTGTCAAGTGATGGCAAGTCACCGGGGAGCAGCACCCCATTTCCAGGTTCACTGGGGTCCCCAAATCAACGAACCGGAGCCCCGAAGCTCCGCACTGTGGAAGAACTTGAACGTATGTTGCTTAATCAAGCGAAACCATGTCAGCAGCCCCAGCATGGTGGGCCCCGTTTCCCACCAGGCTTTCAACCGTTGCTGTTAAACTCGGGGAATCATCCTTGGCCACCGGGACCTCCTGGGGCGCCGCCACAACCGGCTCCGGGACCTGGTGTGCCTCCAGGACTTGTGAGAGTACTTGGACATACTGGAGCGAGGGTTGGTGGGCCTCCTCCTCCGCCTGGGTTTGTGGGGTATCCGCCACAGCATGGACAAGGATTTCCGGTTAGTAATAAAATAAAACTTTCTTTGTAAAAATAAATAATAGTATATTATGTTACTAGGAGTAGAAAGCAGTCTTTTTATTGAGCTCAGATGTTTGCGGCCGAGGCGATGCAAACTGAGCGAAATAAAAAAGAGCATTCTACTCCTAGTAACATATACTATTTTTTCTTCAAGCATTCTAACGTAAATTTCAAGAATAAAATATAAATTATTTAATTTTTTTCCCTAATTCGCTTTATTAACAGTTATGTTAAATGTACAGTTTTCTATTTTACAATTTTGAATATTTAAACCACTACTGGCAGTATTTGTATCGATAGTTCCAATATCCTAATAGATAGAAGCTGTATAAATTTCATTGTTTATTTCCGTACCTTGATTACTTCCAAATGTAACGGGTATGTTGCAAGTCATTTCTGTCGAAGTATCAAATAACTCAATATTATCAAAAATGCTATTAGTTTAGTGTATTTACATATGTTTACGTTATGTTTGATATTTAATTCAGCCTTAATCATTGAGTAAAGTAAGTTAGCATAACATTCTCAGAGAAATTCTTCACATTTTGTTCTCTAGTCCAATTGACAAATCTCTCATAAGCGAAATCATAAACCATACGTGATTTTTCAG
This sequence comes from Pterostichus niger, assembly GCA_947425015.1. Lineage (NCBI taxonomy): Eukaryota > Metazoa > Arthropoda > Insecta > Coleoptera > Carabidae > Pterostichus > Pterostichus niger. The sequence continues at coordinate 21,151,860 of OX380351.1, read as the reverse complement.
GAATCAATGTTTGAATGACTGACTTTGCGATTTCTGCTATTGCTGGAGGTGTAAATTGCATTTCATCCACTTCTTGAGACATTTTTTTTGTGAAACAAATAACGATATTTATCGCTACTGGCTGTCAGTCAGTTAACCTCACTTCACTTCAGTTGCCAACATTAGATATTGAAATTGTCGTACGGAACACTCAAAATTATGGGTTGTGACTCCTAATTATGTTCACGATATTTTTTTAATATATATTTTGTCATTTTAAGTACGCAGTACGATAGTAACTTACTATCGTACATCGTACAATTCCCCTAATTATGCTACATGTATGATAATTATCGTACGATTGGTAACGTTGAGCCAGTAGCCGGGCTGCCCTAGCAAGTGCTGCTGCCTGTGGTATATTTTATAACTAACATTATTGTACTAGTACAATAATGAATTTTATTATTGTACTAATAACATAATGACTTCGTTCTACATAGTGTGTGTAGTAGCATAATATGAATATTGTTGTATGCTTGAAGAAAAATAAATATATCATTACGCCTTTTACCCATCACTGGGTGTGGCACTCTGCCTACGCAGATCTCGGTAAGTGATATATTTATACGGCCCCCAAAGATATTAGTGGAGGGGAAGCCACAGGGGTAGATTGTTTGTCGGCTGTGGGGATCGAACCAGGGTTCTCAAGATCCACCACTGAGCCACCTACCCCATAACCAACTTTAACTTTCTATGTAAATTAATTTAATATGTTTTTTGTAGTTGCCTCCTCATTTCTCTTTTCCACCTCCGCCTCGTCTACCTCCAGGTCTCCTCCCACCCCGCCCTGGTCATCCTCACCCTAAACAACATCCTTACCCACCGGGCAACCACACCGGCGTGCATCCGCACCACCGCCCGCCGCAACATATGCTACATCCTCACCACCAGCAACACCCTCATCCCCCACATCCCCCTCATCCCCACCATCAACAACCACATCCGCACCACTACCACAATAACACCAACCATAACCATCAACACCACTACCAGCAACAGCAGCAGCAGCAGCAGCATCAGCATCAACAACATCATCAGCAGCAGCAGCAGCAGCAACAACATGGCGGGGGTGGCGGTGGAGGTGGAGGTGGTGATACGAGGGATGAATACGCGGGGTTGATGAACAATAGAGAAAAACAGTGGTTGTTGAATATACAACTGCTGCAGGTTAACACCGGGACACCCTATTTCGATGATTACTATTATACGGTGAGTTGTGCAATTATTGCATGCAATTTCATAAAATTAATTGTCATCCATACATTTGATGAAACTAGGTTTAATAAAAAATATTAAATAAACACTTGGCTGTTTCACAAAATTCAGCCTCCAAGTCACCTTATTTATTTATATTTCCTTGTACGAAGTAAAGGAAGTATTGTAATCGCGAAAATGTTCGGTTCTTAGATTTCAGTGGAAATATGTATTTTTGTGCATCCCTGAATCCATTTTGAGTAATTTCGTGGTGACGTCTGTACGTACGTATGTCTCTCGCATAACTTAAAAACGGTAAACCGTAGAAAGTATTTAGGACTGTTATAACATCTAGTTGTGCACCTCCCTTTTTGCTCATTATATAACTTCCGGAAGTGCTACTTTACTTGAATCATAGATGAAAAACTATATTCAAATATCATCCAAAACTTTTCAAGCTTGGTATATAAGACTACTATATCAATGCAAATAACATCATAGATTTTGGTTAAAATGAACTAACCGGAAGTGGCACATTACATGAAGCTGCTAACAGTTGAAAAACATGGTGTTATTTTGATTTTAGAAATAAATGCTACAAATACAAGTTTTAGGGAATTAAATTCTGCGTCTAGCACATTAACAATTTTTAAATTTGCCTTTTGTATAAGCGAGATATCTACATTTAGAAATTATATATTGTTTTTTTTTTGTAGTTTGTTATGGATTAGAACAAAAAATAAAAAATAAAAGATTTAATGTCAAATATGTACAATTAAAAAAATATCTATAGTTTAATACGCGTACAAGGAAGTCATGTACTGCCCACATCAGATTTTTTAAACCTAGTTTCACCAAGTGTATGGACGACAATTAATTTTGTTTTTGTTGTTATTTAAATTGCTATTGCGTAGCTTTTCCTTTTTGTCGGTAGATGGCATTACTGGTTCCTCAGTACTTCTCATGTCATTTTGACTGTTTGTTAGAGCTCTTATTCTCTGCTGGCACAGTTCTTCGTCACCAGCTTCTTCACGTGAACTTTGTTCTAGGTGAAGAAGTGATGCTGGCCAGCCTCTGACGATGCTCTCATTAAGTTGACTTGGAGGCTGAATTTTGTGAAACATAGCCAAGTGTTTATTTTATATTTTTCATAAATTGATGGCAATATATTGCAGGTATTTAAAGAACGCCAGGCGAAGAACAAAGAAGCTGGCGGCGACCAGCGATTAAACCAGCGGTATCATAACCGAGGTAACGTCCGTGATGGTAACGCCGGACACCACCACCATCGTGGCGGCACACAAAACCATCAACAACCCCAGCACCAGGAGCAACAGAACCCGGTGAAGAAGACTTATACTCCACTTCAATTTGAAAACTCTCTCGGAAAATTGCAGGTGATGACTCCTAACATATCAAATTATCAAATCAGATTCTAAATGTTCATTGTTACAGTTCGGCTCGGTGACAGCGCCACGTAAAATAATCGACATGGACATCATCTCCACGTCAGATCCCGACCCTCAAGTGTCCCGAGATTCCCGCAAAACTAAACAACTGCTCCTGGAACTAGAAGCGTTATATACACTCCTCCTCCGAGCTGAAGATCTTCGAAACCCTCTCGCTGTCGCCAGCCAAGAGAAGCTGGTAGAACTTCGCCAGAAGCAGCGTCTGCGGGAGATGGACGCCGCCCCCACGCCTGAACAAAAACAAGAAGTTCTTCGGTGAGTAACACTCATCCTGCCTTCTTCTACACTCGTTCACAACTCGTTTCTTGTAGACTTCTTCAAGCAGAGAGTCTAACCCCCAGAGACACACCCCAGGAGTTGTTAACCCGGCTGTTGTCGTCACTGTTAGACGCGGTGGGCCCTCCTGGCACCGGGGATAGACTCACTTCGTTCCTAGCGGTACGGAAAGGAAAATTGTTGGTGCTGAGAGCTCTGCCGCAGCTGGGGCTCCACGGAAGCTTGTTCCACGAGCAGCTGCGGGAGCTGTGGGCGAGGGTGATGGCTGCGCTGCCTGCGGTGGGGCGCAGGGATAGCACCGGGGATAATGTGCTTGTTAGGCTTGTGCCACATTTTAAGAAGTGAGTTATTTCACATATACAGGTTGGTGACTCGCCCAACATGGGAAATCAGTTTTTTGTAATTTCCTGTTTCCCTAATTATTTTAAGTAAAAACGCGTCAAATAAATGTTTTAGGGCATTAAATTCTGCATCTAAATCAGTAAACAGAATTACTTTTACGTGCTTTGTAACGACAGAAATTAAATATGAAATAGCCATGGAATTGAGCAAAAGAAATAAATAAATGTTTGACGTTTGAGAAAACATTTATATTTTATAAAACATTCATAATTAAGTAGGCAAGTAAACAGTTTTTTAATTTAATTTTAATATCAGAAGAAAAATGTATTTATAACAAAATTAAACTATAATGGACATAATAAATACATATTCTAGTCTAGAGCCCAAGTCTTTCGTAAAAATTACGTCGCATATTTGATAGCAGCCGGGCTGTAATATTCCTGCATTCCTCTGCAATTCTTTGTTTTACAGAATCCACATTTGGGCGCCTACTTTTGTAAATTGTATTTTTTAAACGGCCCCACAGAAAGAAGTCATTAGGTGACAAATCCGGTGATCGAGCTCGCCATTTTATCTGTCAAACGTTGATGTTTTGACAGATAAAACGTCAAGCATTTATTTATTTGTTTTGCTCAATTCCATGGCTATTTCATATTTAATTTCTGTCGTTACAAAGCACGTAAAAGTAATTCTGTTTACTGATTTAGATGCAGAATTTAATGCCCTAAAACTTTTATTTGACGCGTTTTTGCTTAAAATAATTAGGGAAGCAGGAAATTGCAAAAAACTGATCTCCCATGTTAAAGTCTTATGACCGGCTGAGCGAGTCACCACCCTGTATATAAATGTTGTTCAACGATTACATGTTACTAATATGTTGTAGATTTATAAACGGAGCAGAATTCGATGAAATCTTGGAACTGGTTGCAAATCTAACAGAAATTATGAAGTTAGAAAACAGTCGCAGCACGCCACTGTCGCACCAGAGTAAAGCACCATTGCATTTCATCGTACAGAACAAGGTAACTATTAAAATGTAATCATAAGGCCGTCAGGGCCGTATTCAGTTTAATAAGATATGAAGATGTGCTCGGGTTTTAATTCATTTAGCTATTTTCATTTGTACAAATTTACAAGATAATCTTTGAGGGCTGTGATTTGACGGCTGGTAATCGCACTTCACGCGAAAAAAATATATCACCTTGTAATGGGTAAAAAGGCGTGATGATATATTTATTTATATTTTAAAATTCTAGAAGGAAGTACAAATTAAAAAAATAAACTTATTTTAATTAAAATATAAATCAAATTAATACAAAGTAATTCTTACACTAAAAAAATCATGTAACGTTATTTTCCATATAACCACTGAACTATAAATACTAACGGGAACGCTGATAACAAAAATCGAATATCTTTTGTAATGGGGTAGGTGGCTCAGTGGTGGATCTTGAGAACCCTGGTTCGATCCCCACAACCGACAAACAATTAAATCTACCCCTGTGGTTCCCCCACCACTAATATCTTTGAGGGCCGTGATTTGACGGCTGGTAACCGATCTTCACGCGACAAAAATATATCACTCTGTTTAGGCAGAGTGCCACACCCAGTAATTGGTAAAAAGACGTGATGATATATATACCGGGTGTCTACTTTTCTTCCGAACATAGTAAAATTTTGGTTTAGCGATATCTCTTTACCTATTAATTTTAAAACAAAAGTGTACTGAAGACAAATGTTCAGAATGAAAAACTGCATCCATAGAGTATAAGTTTGTTGTTCAATTGTTTCTTATGTCCGAGTTAGAAGCAAAAGTAATTATCAGTGTGCCATGAGAAATAAAACAAATTAGATAACTTAATAATAGGTATTTATTTGTCTAGATTATGTAGAAAAAAGAAAATAATAGTTGCTATAATTAATTTTATTATTAAATTAAATGCTCGAATAAATAAATAAATTAGAGTAAGCTTCCAATTCTGCTCCAATATGTCAAATAATGTCAGACACAACAAACAAATTATTATTTTATTTCTCATGACACTCTGATAATTACTTTTGCTTCTAACTCGGATATAAGAAACAATTAAACAACAAACTTATACTCTGTGGATGCATTTTGAACATTTTTCTTCAGTACACTTTTGTTCTAAAATTAATAGGTAAAGAGATATCACTAAATCATTAACATTGAATTTCCTAAGTTCGGAATAAAAAGTAGACACCCGGTATATATATTTTTTATAATTTGCGAAAAAGTGTAACAAGTATAACCTGCAAATATTTAAATATGTTTTGTCCTTAGTTTGGCATCACTGCCATATCATCAATACTCCAACGTGTCGACTGCCTATTGGGCGAGTGTTCTGACAAGCAGCTCTCTGATTGGTCGACATTCCTCACCGCGCTTGTAGACACACTCTCATTGGTTGGCACCGTGACGTCACAACCTCTAGAGCCAATCAGTGACGCGTGTCTAGCGCGCCACCTGGACAGACTCGAGGGCTTAGCCCCAGATAAAAAACAACTGGTCGAGAAAGTGTTTCTTGATTCGAATCACTGAAAATTAGGAAAAAGTGTCGAAAATTGCTTTTAAATTTTAAAACTGCTTTTATAATCAGTTTATTTTTATTCTAAAGCTTGTATTATATTTTAAAGCTGATCTTTAAAAACGAATAATTGTGTAAAAATAGATTCAAGATTTAATTAATGAGACAGTTTTAAGATTTAAAGTCAATTTAAACAAATCTCGACAGAAATAAAATGCTATAAAAAAACACTAAAGGAGATTTATCTAAAAAGGTCTAGTTTTCTAAATAATAGTTATTATTTTTACATTAATTCTATTTTTGGTCTGTAAGTAAAAAAAAATAATATTTTTTTTAGTACTCTATGAAGGTAAATAAATTAGAAGAATATTTTACACTGTAAAAATAAAGCATATTGTTAGGTTAAAATGCGTAAAAAATATGCAATAATTTATTTCAAATAACAGCTTTTAAAATGTGAAATTTGAAAATTTAATAATTTTTTTAGGTTAGGAATAGTTGAATTCAACTCATATTTTCTACACAATTCTCCGTCGTTTTTACCAAGTCGTAAAATATGTTTCAAGACTAATAAAGAATTAGTATAATTTTAGTAATATTCTATAAATATGTTTTATTTTACTTAAAAGCATAAATTCAACATATAAAAGTTAAAATCGAAGTCACCTAAAAAACAAAATAAAGTTCTGTTGATTTTTTTGTTCCATTTATCGATTGTTTCAAGCGTGCTGTGAAAATAGTTGAATGACGTTTAAAATATAATGTATTTTAAGAAAACATTGTTTAGGGGATTTCGATTTTACAGTGAATCCATTTCATCTGAAATCTAATGCAATGAATATTTGTTTGAAATTTGCATTAGCAATAAATCGTTTATAATTGTCTCTAAATATAAGTATTTTGTTTTATTAATTATTTTGAGGCGTCGCTTGTATAAATAAAGAAAATAATTCTGTATGTTAAAATCAATTTTTATATATAACTAATGGTCGTTTTTCAATTGTTGCTTTTTTCTATTATTATCATGAATAGTCAAACTGTATTTGTTTTCATGTTTGACTCAAATTGTATTAATAAATGTTAGTTTATTAAAACATATTTCGTAAACATTATTATTTCGTTTTGTTTTTATCTTACGGTTGCTATTAGCAACAATTCACTACAGCAATTAGCGCCTCTGATGACGTACGTCGTAACTAACCTAACCAAATAATATTTCATTTTATTACATAAACATTAATTTAAGATTGTTTTTGTAGCTAAACAAAACAATAAAATGAAACATTAATTTATAAATCATGGCCAAATTAAATTGTCATAATGTGCTAGTGACATCTGTTGGATAATTTTTACAACAACTTTAAAAAATGTTGAGGGTCACTGGAATATGAGTGACTACAGCGCCAAGTTGAGAGAACAGCGACGGCGGTATACCAAACTAAAGTAGTAGTAGCTTTGACAAGTAAGGATCTGACACAATTATAACCAAAAACTTGTAATTTTATTGAATTTCTAGTGTTTTTCTACTTTATACAAAGTGCAAAATGGTTTCTTAGTGTTTGAAAACCACGTGGATTTGTTCAAGGTACTTTTATACATCATATATTTTCAATTATTATAATAATGAAAAATTATTTTGTGTGTGGGTAGTCAATTCAAATTTTTACAGAAATTAACCAATTTCGTCGTTTAACTTTACTAAACATCCGCGAATTACGTTTGACAAAGTCTGTAATGCAATAAGAATAAATTATTTGATTAAATTTAATTGTGGTTTCACGGTTAAATTGAGAAAGAATTCGATAGTGTTCTATTGTTAAAACAGTAATTATAGTTTTCTAGTAATTTTTATTATCTTTCGAGGTTTATCTGCGATTTACTTCAGAGATTAAAACTATTTTAATATAATATTTACTTTAAAGGTTATATTGGCTTACAGTGAAGCAGTGATCAAATGCCTTGTTATTGAACGTAAAGAAATAATCAGTTTGTTGTTTAATTTATTTTATTTGTACAAACAATTTTAGTACAGTTTTTATGTGGAACTGTCAAAGATGAAAATGGAAAATTTTTGCACATGTTTAAAAAAAAAACTATACATTATGTCATTGTAAGAGTGAGTCATCCTAACAATAGCCTTAATTTTTATTTTAATCATCCAATTCATTAACATTTTTTACAATAGACACTTTTTACAAAATAATATTCACATTATTCCTGTACATAATTATTTTAAAATATAATATTTTTTCAGAGTTTCCCTACAATGGAACTGCTAATCATTTGTTTCCACAACAAAACAATATCGCGTAGCATAAGATGATCATCAGTTCTAAAAATGTAAAAAACTCGGACTAGACAAACTATAAAACTACGTATAATATTATATAAGTGTTGTAGTATTGCACAAAATTAGTTTTATATAATTGTTATTTATCCTGCACTTTTTATATAAACATGGCACACCCAAACTCCGAGGAAAAAAAGAAATTTTACTGTCGAGAATGGGCTTTCCAAAAGCTGTCACACTGTCTAGATCAGCGCCCTATTTCCAAGACATGTGGGGCTCTACTCCTAGGTGGACCTGGCTGCGGCAAAACCACCTTCTGCGCGGAACTGTGCTGGCCGACCCAGGGCCCCAGTGGGCGACAACAACGTGCGTTAAGTCGTCGATTGTTAGGTTATCATTTCCTCTCAGCTCAGCATGAGCGCAGCTTATCCCTAAGCGAATTTATTCGAGGATTAGTCACACAAATCTTGAACCATTCGACGGAAAGTCAACGCGAACGAAGTATCCGAAGACGACTAGCTGCTGATGCTGTCCGATTACGTAACATTGAAGTTTGTTCACGAACTGATACAGAAAAAAGTTCAGATATTCAACAGAATTCTCGTAACTTAGACGATTTGAATTTTGCTGGAAGCTTGGAATACACTTTAAGCCCAACTTCAAGACAAAAACAACAAGACAACATTTATTCCAACGTTTGTTTATCATCAGGAACAGAAAATTTACTGTCTCCAGAACGCAGCAGCAAAACAATTGATGCTAGTTTCGGAGCACCACCAATACCAACATTACCAATAAATCCACGCACTTTAATCGCGGATGCTTACTTGGAAAAACTTAAATCGGATCCGGAAATACAGCTAGCTTTAAGATCAAAAAATATTGAAGCTAATCCAGATGATTGTTTAAAACGGTCATTACTTTTTCCGTTACTCGAAATTGATCCACCAAAAACGTCTTTATTTATTTTAATTGATTCAATCGATGAGTACAGCTTCGTTTATTCAAATTCTACTTTAACTCGGCCGAAACCTCGCGAGAGGTCGACACAAAGTCGAACAATTGCTGAATTATTAGCTAATCATCATCATTTGTTTCCTCAATGGTTATTGTTAGTTTGTACCGCTAGAAAACAATCGCGAAGCATTGCTAAAATGTTTACCGGCTTCAGGAAATTAAGTTTAGATGATTTGAGGAAATCTCAAGTAGTACGGGATGTTCAGCAATATATTCTAGCTAGACTAGATGAAGAAAACTCTTTAAGGCAACATATCAGTCGAGATACAGCTGAAATGTTAAATCAATTGCATATTAAAAGTAACGGTTGTTTTTTGTACTTGGAAAAAGTGTTGGATGGTGTTTCAAATAATTTTATTGTTCTACGGGAAGTTAAAGAAATTCCAGGCACATTAAACGGTTTATATTTGTGGTTGAGTCAAAGACTATTTAATCGGAAACAATTCGGGAAAGTACAACCACTTTTAAACGTAATTTTAGCGGTTAAATGCCCTTTAACTCATCCTTTATTATATGACATAATCAAGACGTATTATTCAAATATTACCTTAGAAAGTTTCAATAAAAGATTTGATTTATTACGTCGTATTTTAGTAGTTTCGAAACACGGTACAATACGACTTTTCCACCACAGTTTTGGTGAATGGTTACTTGATATAAAACATTGTACACAAAAGTATTTATGCAATATTTTTAAAGGACATGCTATTTTAGCAATGTATTACACGTTTCACGCAAAAACTCTAAACGTACAAGAAATATACGATTATGCGTTTCATTTAACGCGAACTGAACAATTTCTAGTGGATAAACCGGTAGAAGAATGTCCTAAAATGTTGTTGAAAATGCGTAAAAAACAAAATAATAACACAGGTACAAGACAACGTACAGACATTCCATACTCAGACTTAAAAGACGAATCTTACTCCGGAGAAAATAGCAAAAACAGTCGAGAACTAGGCTTAAATCTTCTTCAAAACGTCGAACTAAATGACAGCTTCAACGAAAACTCACAATTCATACAAACACCAACCTCAGACTTCGACAATAAGCTTGAAACAGAAATAATGAATTTAGTTCACAACACAGCTACATCTGAATCTGAATATATTCAAGCGTGTTCGCTGTTACAAACATCTAAACTAGACTCGGTTGCCATGGAGACAAGTTACACTGACAGCAAGGAGAGTAAACAAGATGGCGTCGATGACAAGTGCTTAGATATGCATTGTTTAGTTTTGTTGTGGATGATTACAAGTGGGTGTAATGTCGAAGACTGTTTGCTGGATGCAGATGCAAGTATTAATTTCGGTGTTGGATTTCCTACTGATCAGAAAGTGGTGAAACTGTTGTTGGAAGCTGGTGCTACAGAACCAACAGAGACTGATGATGATTGTGAATCGAGTCAGGTATGCGATCTCATCGACTGTAACTGTAAGTATCTTTTTAAACTGTTCTTCACTAAATGTTTTAGTTATCTGTGGCGTCGTCTTCGGAGCCTAGTCCGGAACCTCTGTTCGATTTGCGTGATATGCACGGCCAGGCAGCCCTCCACGTGGCTGCACGTCTCGGACAAGCACAACTTGTTAAAGTCAGTATTTTTTATTAAATCTTTTTATCCGGGTTCGATCCCCACAGCCGACAAACAATTTTCACAAATTTTAATCTACCCCTGTGGCTTTCCCTTCACTAATATCTTTGAGGGCCGTGATTTGATGGTTGGTAACTGCACTTCATGCGAAAAAATGTATCACTTACCGAGATCTACTTAGGTAGAGTGTTTATTATTTTGGTAAAACTTGAGTTGAGGGCCAAACCTGAAGTTGGCTGCAGAACAAGCTGTTTCTGGCTTGAATTCAGGAGTACCAATTAAAAAAAAAACACTCCTAACCATGCCAAACCTAGTACGAACGCATTTTTATGATAAATATACTTGAAATGCAAATTTTATTACAAACAAAATTTTGTTTTAAAGATAAATTTTATGACAGAACAAATCGGATGACGCCTGGATTCGAACCAGGGATCCTCCGCTAAGCGGTCAATGAATCTAAAATCAAGAATCATACGCTTGTCCTTATTCATCATATTTATCCCGCAATTAATTCCACTTTTGCTTCAACCACATTCATAATTCTTTTCATACAAGCTCGTTTATTCTTCACGCTCAGAATCTTTCGCTCACGCAACAACCCTTCAATCATATTCATCCACTTGTTCCTAGGCCGTCCACGCAAACTTTCACCCTCAATTTCACCAACATACACCTGTTTCACCAATCTGTCATTCGACATACGTTCTACATCACCAAACCATCTCAACTCACTTATTCCCACTCTTCTTACAACATTCTTCCCAATCTCACATTCATCATACACCAATGTATTCCGGACACGATCTCTTCTAGTATATCCACACACACCCCGCAAATATCTCATTTCCACAGCAGTTATACGCCGTTCATGTTTCTTCATCCACACCCAACATTCACTACCATACATCAACGTAGGCACTAACACACCATTATAAACACTCAATCGAGCATCTCTGGATACATTCACGTTCCGAGTAAAGGTTCCCAGAGCACCCAATATCTTACATCCAGCAGATACTCTTCTTTCAATCTCTCGATCAATACGTGATAATATATTGATTGTGTTCAGGTGCTGTTAGACGCTGGTGCCGATCCATCCCTCGCAGACACAGACGGTTGGACACCCCTCCGAGCAGCAGCTTGGGGCGGCCACACCGCTGTAGTAGAGCTCCTAGTCTCTCGAAGCTCAGCCCTAGATTCTACCGACCAGGAAGGCCGGACTGCTTTACGCGCAGCCGCATGGTCAGGCCATGAAGATATCGTCCGGATTCTAGTGCAGCACGGCGCTGAAGTCAACCTCACGGATCACGAGGGTCGCACTGCCCTCATCGCAGCTGCTTACATGGGTCACGCGGAGATCGTGGACTCGCTGCTCGAGCATGGCGCTGGCGTTGATCATTCGGACGCTGATGGACGTACAGCGCTCAGCGTCGCGGCGTTGTGCGCGCCGAGTAATCATGGGTATGCGACGGTTGTGGCGATTTTGTTGGAGCGTGGGGCTAGTGTGGATCATCAGGACAGGGAGGGGATGACGCCGCTTCTTGTTGCTTCGTTTGAGGGGCATAAGTAAGTCGTTAACTAAATTGTGTGAAATAAATCTAAACTATATATACAGGGTGTTAAAAAAGTTAGGGGACAGTGAAATATATCGAGAAATACACATCGAATCAAGAAACAAATATCTGATGTGGACAGCACATGACTTCCTTGTACGCGTATTAAACTATAGATATTTTTTTAATTGCACATATTTGACATTAAATCTTTTATTTTTTGTTCTAATCCATAGCAAACTTAATTTTTTTTTAAATCAAAAAATATATAGTATTTAAATTTAGATATCTCGTTTATGCAAAAAGCTAATTTAAAAATTCTTAATGTGCTAGACGCAGAATTTATTTTATTTGCAGCATTCCTTTCTAAAATTAAAATAATATCATTTTTTTCAAGAAAAACTGTTAGCAGCAGCTTCATGTAATGTGTCACTTCTGGTTAGTCTATTTTAATCAAAATCTATGATGTTATTTGCATTGATATAGTAGTCTTATATACCAAGCTTGAAAAGTTTTGGATGATATTTGAATATAGTTTTTCATCTATGATTCAAGTAAAGTAGCACTTCCGGAAGTTGTATAATGAGCAAAAAGGGAGGTGCACAACTAGATGTTATAACAGTCCTAAATACCTCAACTTTCTACGGCTTACCGTTTTTGAGTTATACGAGATACATACGTACGTACAGACGTCACGACGAAATTACTCAAAATGGATTCAGGGATGCACAAAATACCTATTTCCGTTGAAATCTGAGAACCGAAAATTTTCGTACAAGGAAGTAAAAAAAAACACGTGTTTCATATTTTGCATATCCTATTTAAGCACACCGAACACAAACCCAAACTTCCACCCCCGGTGGGGCCGGGGGCAACTTTAAATAAGAACCTCCATTTTTTATTGCAGATTTGTATTCTGCGAGAAAAAATAAGTTAATTTTATCTAAAAAAAATTTTCCAATTCGGAATAGATGGTGCTGTAATCGCAAGGGGATTCACCGAAAAAAAGTCACCCCAAAAAACAATAAAGCAATAAAATAACGTTTATTTTATAAAATCGTTTTGCAAATTTATTTCAAGCATTTAGTCGGTGAAAGGCTTGTGGCTACTTGTGATTATGTTGATTTTTTTATTTGATTCAATGTTTATTTCTTGTGATATTAGACTGTTTTTACTTCCTTGTACGAAGTAAAGGAAGTATTGTAATCGCGAAAATTTTCAGTTCTCAGATTTCAACGGAAATAGGTATTTTGTGCATCCCTGAATCCATTTTGAGTAATTTCGTCGTGCCGTCTGTACGTACGTATGTATCTCGCATAACTCAAAAACGGTAAGCCGTAGAAAGTTGAGGTATTTAGGACTGTTATAACATCTAGTTGTGCACCTCCCTTTTTGCTCATTATATAACTTCCGGAAGTGCTACTTTACTTGAATCATAGATGAAAAACTATATTCAAATATCATCCAAAACTTTCCAAATTTGGTATATAAGACTAACTATATCAATGGAAATAATATAATAGATTTTGGTTAAAATAGACTAACCGGAAGTGACACATTACATGAAGCTGCTAACAGTTTTCCTTGAAAAAAAATGGTATTATTTTAATTTTAGAAATAAATGCTTCAAATAAAAGTTTTAGAGAATTAAATTCTGCGTCTAGCACATTAAGAATTTTTAAATTAGCCTTTTGCATAAGCGAGATATCTACATTTAAATAGTATATATTTTGTGTTTTTTTTTGTAATTAAGTTTGCTATGGATTAGAACAAAAAATAAAAGATTTAATGTCAAATATGTGCAATTAAAAAAATATCTATAGTTTAATACGCGTACAAGGAAGTCATGTGGTGTCCACATCAGATTTTTTATTTTCTTTCAGAATAATCTCAAAAATTATTTTTGCGATTACAGCGCCATCTATTCCGAATTGGAAAAAAAGTTTCAGATAAAATTAACTTATTTTTTATCGCAAAATACGAATCTGCAATAAAAAATGGGGGTTCTCATTTAAGCTTTCAAAGTTGTCCTCCGTCCCACCCCCTAGGGGTGGAAGTTGTGGTTTGTATTTGGTTAGATAGATTTTTGCAAAATATGAAACACGTGTTTTTTTGTGTCTTGATTCGATGTGTATTTCTCGAGATATTTCACTGTCCCGGAACTTTTTTAACACCCTGTATAACTAATAAATATATGATCTAAACTCGGAATATGTCTACACAGAGATGTTTGCGAGCTTCTCCTGGAGTATGAAGCAGACGTGGATCACATGGACCTCACGGGCCGGACCCCGTTATGGGCCGCAGCATCTATGGGCCACGCCTCCGTTGTGGCCCTGTTACTGTTTTGGGGCTGCTGTATTGATACTATGGACCAGGAGGGCCGGACTGTTCTTTCCGTCGCTGCTGCTCAAGGTAAATTAAAACTAATTAATTAATTACAAGAATTATACAGGGTGGTTAACCCCCTTAACTTTGTTGTTATAAAAAATAGACAAATGTTCTTCATATGGAAGTTTTAGTAGATTAAATATACTATTTTATGACACATATAAAAGTCAGGTTTACATGATACGACTATCAACTTTTATTTTTCAAATAGGAAGCTAGAATTATTTTATTAAAATAAAAACCGACATTTTTGTGTCTTTTCAACGATGTATTACTTGTCATAAATGTATATGAAACAAATCGAGATAAATAAGGTAATTAAAAAATGTCAGAAATTATTTGTATTCGACTATTCTAGGTGGCTATGCGAAATTAAACAAAATGTAACAAGGACAAATGAATGACAAAACACGTGAAACAAGAAACAAATAAATATCTGCATTGTTGTCATTCATTTTACATTAACAACAACAACAATTATTATGACTTGACAGCAGGGTTCGTAAATATCATGATATTTATAATAAATATCAAAATATCTGATATATAGGATATATATCAGATAAATATCACTTTTTGGATATTTATTTTTTAATTTTAGTTTTTGTACACATTTAGAAAAACTGAAAAATTCGAAAAATTTCACTTTTCCGGAGGCTATATCTCAAAAACTAAACAAGATATGGAAATGCGCTCAACGGCGTTGAATTCCCCGTGTCCGAATTGACTTGTAAGCAAATTTTCATACAATTTTAAGCAATTTAATATTTTTAATTATTTCCTAAGGGGTACCCCTTTGGTTTTTTCAGATTTTAATTCAATTTTCCCAAAAATCCTTAATCGTAGGATTATTAAAACGAAAATTTACAGACATATGTATTTTGACCCACTGAATCCAGTGGTGCAATCTTCAAATGCATATGACTTCTGGTTTTCTAGAAAATGTTAAAAAACCGCTTTTTGCGATTTTTTTGGCGGAAAATTGAAAAAAAATAAAAATCGCTGAAACTATGTTTATAAGTTAACTGAAGCACGAGAAAATTAATGCCGTTGAGCGCGTTTTCATATCACATTTAGTTTTCGAGATATAGCCTCGGAAAAAAACTGAAAAATTCGAAAAACTTCACTTCTCCGGAGGCTATATCTCAAAAACTATTTGATATTTTTATATAATGGATATATATCAGTGCAAAAATATGACGATATATATCAAAATAAATATCATGATATATATCTTCGAACCCTGCTTGACAGTGGCTAAATTTTGTTTTCTTTGTTTTTGTTTTTCATCCATAGCTTACTGCACATTCATATTAAAAATATTTAATTTTCAAGTGAATTTTTCTCAATATTTTTATTATGTAAGAATATAGAATGGTCACATGGTTGAATTCAGAAAAAAATACTCTAGCAAATAGACCTAAAAAATACATATAATCCCATTTGAAAAAATATAACTTTGTGTTGTAACTTGAGAACCACTGGTTTAAAAAATTATTTGATTCTTTAAGCAGATGCCCCCCTTGGTCTTCTACAACTTTGCTTTATAATATTTGTTTGTAACTATAATAATAAAGAAAATATAGGCGGTGGTTGGTTTCGCTGTTACACCCTGTAACAAAAAACATTGCTTGCAATAATTGCATACAAATGCTGCATTTCTCTAACATTCTCTCTATGTCGTAGGTTGCGTGGAAGTCGTACGACTCCTCCTGGACCGCGGTCTCGACGAGCAGCACCGAGACAACTCAGGCTGGACACCGTTACACTACTCCGCATTTGAAGGCCATGGAGAAGTCTGCGAAGCTCTCCTGGAAGCTGGTGCTCGTGTCGATGAACCTGACAATGAAGGGAAGGGAGCGTTGACTTTGGCTGCACAAGGCGGCCACACGGCTCTGGTGGAGAGTCTTCTTACTAAGCATCACGCCCCGCCGGATCAGCGACCCCATGATGGGAAAACTGCGCTTAGGTGAGTGGGTGAAGTTGGGTGGTTTATGATTAGTTTGTATTTAAATCTACTCCTGTGGCTTCTCCTTCACTAATATCTTTAGGGGTTGTGATTTGACGGCACTTCATGTGAAGAAATATATCATCGAGATCTGTTTAGGCAGAGTGCCACACCCAGTAATGGGTATAATGATATATTTATTTATTTTTCTGTTTAAATCAAATACATTTTTAACTAGTTTTTTTAAACGTCAATTTTTATAAATCGTTCGGGAAATTTTGTAAAAAATACTCCAATTTCTAAAGACAAAATTAATTGTCATCCAATACTTGGTGAATTTTGTCTTTGTTGTATTATTTAAATTGCTATTTCATAGCTTTTGCTTTTGTAGGTAGATGGCATTACTGGTTCCTCAGTACTTCTCATGTCATTTTGACTGTTTGTTAGAGCTCTTATTCTCTGCTGGCACAGTTCTTCGGCACCAGCTTCTTCACGTGAACTTTGTTCTAGGTGAAGAAGTGATGCTGGCCAGCCTCTGACGATGCCCTCATAAGTTGACTTGGAGGCTGAATTAGCCAAGTGTTTATTTAATATTTTTTATTAAACCTAGTGTCACCAAGTGTATGGCTAACAATTAATTTTGTCTTTGTTGTTTTTTATTTAAATTGCTATTTCGTAGCTTTTCCTTTTTATCGGTAGATGGCATTACTGGTACGACAGTACTTCTCATGTCATCTTACTAGTTTGTAAGAGATCTTATTCTCTGCTGGCACAGTTCTTCGTCACCAGCTTCTTCACGTGAACTTTGTTCTAGGTGAAGAAGTGATGCTGGCCAGCCTCTGACGATGCCCTCATAAGTTGACTTGGAGGCTGAATTAGCCAAGTGTTTATTTAATATTTTTTATTAAACCTAGTTTCACCAAGTGTATGGCTAACAATTAATTTTGTCTTTGTTGTTATTTACAAATTCCAGACTAGCAGCACTGGAAGGGCACTACGACGTCGTGCAATTCCTCTTGACCCACACCGCCGACGTCAACTCAAAAGATTCAGACGGTCGCAGTACCTTGTACGTCCTCGCCTTGGACAACCGACTCGCCATGGCTAAATACCTCATCTCCCAGGGTGCTGACGTAGAGACAAGAGACCTGGAGGTTTGTATCATACCACGCCCACACCACATTCACTAGATCTCATGTTGTACCATGTATAGGGCCGCACTCCGCTGCACGTGAGCGCATGGCAAGGCCACACGGAGATGGTGTCGCTGTTGCTAGCGCATGGACGTGCTTGTGTGGACGCCGTGGACTTGGAGAACCGTACCGCGTTGCACTCGGCCTCGTGGCAAGGACATGCGGCTATTGTGAGGGTGTTGTTGGAACATGGGGCTGCGCCGGATCATACTTGTAACCAGGGAGCGACTGCACTAGGTAAGTTTTTTTTATCAGTAAATATAGTTACAATTACAAAGTTTGACAGCAATGCATTAGAGCGTTTATTTTAATGCATTGAAGTGTAATAGTCTATAGTCTAAAAGAAACATTTTAAGTTTAAACAAATTAAATGAATTTTAATTACTATAAATTACATTAACTAAACGTTAGGTATAAATGTAGAACCTCAAAACAATCCAAAAGTTCTTTTGTGTAGAGGTTTGTTCGCAAATTCTTCGTTTAAGAGCTCGTACATACAAATAATGACAATTTTGGGTTGAACCAGTTCAAAAATCGAAAATTATTAAAATGTGGTTCTATATAATAATTCAGACCACGAGAAATCGAATGGCGCATCGTCATATCTTTATATCTTTTTTAGTTTTTGAGTTACAGCGATTTTTGACTTTTTTTAAAGATCAACTTTGAGACGCCATCACTCAAAAACTAAAAGAGATATTGAAATGTTTACTTTTAAAATAAACGCTCTAATGTATTGCTGTCAAACTTTTTAACTGTAACTATGCTAATGACATATCCCTATGTTTACTGATAAAAAAACTCCCTATATAACGACATTGTCTAGGTATCGCAGCACAAGAGGGCCACGAAGCATGCGTCGTAGCCCTGCTAGAACACGGCGCCGACCCCTCACACTCCGACGCTTGTGGCAGAAACGCACTTCGCGTAGCTGCCAAATCCGGCCACCGAGGAGTAGTTCGCCTCCTGGAGGATCACAGTCTTCAGCGACAACTCAAACTCAACTCCAGTTCTACTAACTCCATAACATCAGCCTCAACCGCTGAGACCAAACCCTCCTCCGCCGTGCTGTACGGCGCTGAATGGACCGACCAGCGACGTAGCTGTGTCTCCCTAGGCAACCATAGCTCAAATAGCAAGTCCAGCTCGAATCTCACCGGCTCCAGTCACTCGAGTCGCCATGGAGGCGGAGATCCACGTGTAGCTCCGACACGCGCTGCCCCTGACCTGCAGGTCACGCAGGTGGTGCCGCCGCAGCAGATGTCGTTCACGCAACAGCTAGAGCAGTGTAGTCGAGGAGCAAAGACGAGACCGTTGAGTAAATTGTTGAGTCCGTTACAGTCTGAGCCGCAGAGTCCGATCTATGCGAGTCCGCCGATGTCTCCGACTCATGAGTTACCTCATATGTTTGGTAATATTTAGTCATATATGTATTAGTAATATATTGGTGACACTGGGTCTAAAAGCAAACAGGGAAAGAGAGTGAGATATATGCTATTTTATCTTTTGCTTCAAAATGCGCTGCTCGTAATACTGGAGTACGATTGGCTGACGACAATTTCTAGCATGTTCAAATCTAGCGACATATTTTAAATATTTTATCAATTAAAGGTCACATCGATTAATATAGCAGTACATATTAAATTATTGATTCATATTTTGTCCATAAGTTACATATTGCCTTGTTTTTAAAGAAAGCTGTGAACAAAATCATTCACATGTAAATATGTAACATTCCGATTATGAAATCATTTAAGCATCTGAACTAACTTGAGGAGGAAAAACACAAATAACAAGTGACTGTCATAATAATAAGGAAGAAGATAGTCACAAACAAATGTAGCAAACAGACTAATTCAAATTCACACAAGCGGTGAGGAAGAGAGCTCGACATATTTGCAATGTCTCTCCCACTTCGTTACTAGCCAATAGTATTCCAGTATTACGAGCATGCGCATTTTGAAGCAAGTATGGATAAAGGTAAGATAGCATATATCTCACTCTCTTTCCGTTTTCGTTTAGATAACATTGCTGGTATACACTGCATCACCAATATATTACTAGTATATACAGAGTGATTCTGGGAAGACGAACCCTCCCTTAACTTTTTTATTATAAGAAATAGAAACATTTTCTTCATATGGAAGTTTTAGTAGATTAAATATACTATTTGATGACACATATAAAAGTCAGGTTTACATGATACGACTATCAACTTTTATTTTTCAAATGGGAACCTAGAATTATTTTATTAAAATAAAAACCGACATTTTTTTTCTGTTTTCAACGATGTATTACTTGTCATAAATGTATATGAAACAAATCGAGATAAATAAGATAATTGAGAAATGTTAGAAATTATTTTTATTCAACTATTCTAGGTGGCTATGCGGAATGAAACAAAATGTAAACAAAGTAAAATGAATGACAATAATGTATATATTTATTTGTTTCTTGTTTCACATGTTTTGTCATTCATTTGTCCTTGTTACATTTTGTTTAATTTCGCATAGCCACCTAGAATAGTTGAATAAAAATAAATTGTGACATTTTTAAATTTTCTTATTTATCTCGATTTTTACTTCCTTGTACGAAGTAAAGGAAGTATTGTAATCGCGAAAATACGCATTTTGACCATCCCTGAATTTTCAGTAATTTCGTCGTGACGTCTGTACGTACGTATGTTTTAGAGAATTAAATTCTGCGTCTAGCACATTAACAATTACTTAATTAGCCTTTTGTATAAGCGAGATATCTACATTTAAATATTATATATGAACCATCTTTACCTGACTCTAACCAATGAACCTTCCTAACCAATCATCCGACACGTCTTTCTCTATATAAACTCTTTTTTTCCTTCTACTCTTCGAAGATCGCTCTTGGCCTCTAGCGTGGTTTACACGTCGGGTAACCTTGATCTTTCTTCCCTTCCTCCTGAAGAAGCTCCCTACGATGGCGAGCGAAACGTCGAGCCCTCACTCGAATTTTGACACGGTCCAAACCCGGAACTCGTTTAATTTTATATATTGTTTGTTTGACATTTTTCAATTATCTTATTTATCTCGATTTGTTTCATATACATTTATGACAAGTAATACATCGTTGAAAAGAGAAAAAAAAATAATTCTAGGTTCCTATTTGAAAAATAAAAGTTGATAGTCGTATCATGTAAACCTGACTTTTATATGTGTCATAAAATAGTATATTTAATCTACTAAAACTTCCATATGAAGAACATTTTTCTATTTCTTATAATAAACAAGTTAAAGGGGGGGGGGAGGGTAGTCTTCCCAGAATCACCCTGAATATACATTTGATACAACATGTGGAAACCTCCGACGAGATAATTGTTTATGTTTGTATGTAGGCGCTATGAACATCTACCAGCCAGTGTTAAAACACAGCCTGGTGGGCATGGCCGGCACCGACACCGATACGCACTTCGCTCGAGACACGCACATGCGTATCATTCTAGGACAGAGCAACCCACCTGGAATCGGTACGCGTCTCGGGAAGCACCACGATCAACACAACTCCCACACGCCGCTCAGGTAACCTCCCTACATCCTCAACCTCGCAAACAATAAAACCAATCAATCTGTCCACAGCACGTCGAGCAACGTAGCCCTCACCCCCTCGGGGAAGTCGAAACGTAACGGCATCGTAACAAACCCCGCTCTCCGGTTAGTCGCTGGCGTCAAGAATGGCTTGGATTCAGCTGCGGCAAACCTTCGCAAGTCGGCTGCTGGAGGCGGCAATCCTGCCACCAAGACACATAGCTTCCAGTGGAGGAAGGAGACGCCTCTATAGACCTGGGGGACGAGCTGCATCTTCACAACTAGTCAACACAACTTCACTGCTAATCAGGTTAGAATGGGATTGTTTTTTAAATAAAACTATCTCAAAATAGTTATTTATGGTACAAGTGTGTTATATTACAAATAAGTCACGCGAGAAAAGTATTAGTCGACGAGGCCGTCAGACCGAGGGGAATAATTTGTAATAACACACGAGTGGCATACGAAATTTTATCCAACAACTACAATTAAGACATTAAAATATACATTTTGACACAATTGTCTACATTTCAAATAATATTCTAGTTAGACATACTTTCTTGTTTTGTTGTCTAAGTTATTCAGATTTTTTAAATAAACAAAGTTGAAAAAAGGTTGCAGCTGTAGTATTTGAAATGGAAGACGAAAATTTTATTCCCGAAATAATCATTAAGGAAGCGGAAAAAGCGGTTGTTGATATTTTACCAAAAAAAGTCTAGAAGTTGAAAAAGAATTCCATATGTTTGAAGACTGGATGACAACTAGAAACGTCAAAGGTATGAATAAAAGTGTTTTTTATAGGAACTTCTAGACTTTTTTAGTAAAATATCAACAACCACTTTTCCGCTTCCTTAATGATTATTTCGGGAATAAAATTCTCGTCTTCCATTTCAAATACTACAGCTGCAACCTTTTTTCAACTTTGTTATATTTAAACTCAACAGTGAGTTACAAGTCATAATTTATGCGTGACTTATAACTCACGTGTGACTTATAAGCAGGGTTCGAAGATATATATCCATTATATAAAAATATGATATAGTTTTTGTGATATAGCCTCCGGAGAAGTGAAATTTTTAGAATTTTTCAGTTTTTCTACTTTTCCGAGGCTATATCTCAAAAACTAAATGTGATATGAAAACGCGCTCAACGGCATTAATTTTCTCGTGCTTCAGTTAACTTATAAACATAGTTTCAGCGATTTTTATGTTTTTCTATTTTTCCGCCAAAAAAATCGCAAAAAGCGGTTTTTTAACATTTTCTCGAAAACCAGAAGTCATATGCATTTGAAGATTGCACCACTGAATTCAGTGGGTCAAAATACATATGTATGTAAATTTTCGTTTTAATAATCCTACGATTAAGGATTTTTGGTAAAATTGAATTAAAATCTGAAAAAACCAAAGGGGTACCCCTTAGGAAATAATTAAAAATATTAAATTGCATAAAATTGCATGGAAATTTGCTTACAAGTCAATTCGGACACGGGGAATTCAACGCCGTTGAGCGCATTTCCATATCTTGTTTAGTTTTTGAGATATAGCCTCCGGAAAAGTGAAATTTTTCGAATTTTTCAGTTTTTCTAAATGTGTACAAAAACTAAAATTAAAAAATAAATATCCAAAAAGTGATATTTATCTGATATATATCCTATATATCAGATATTTTGATATTTATTATAAATATCATGATATTTACGAACCCTGCTTATAAGCCACTTTACTAATCTAAAATGACAACAATAATGACTTTATAAGTAGTAGGTGTTGGATAAAGAAAGTTATGTTTTCCTAACTGGTGTCTCGGACATTAATTTGCCAAAAAAATGAAAAGCGCGCAAATATTTGAATTTGTAGAAAACAATTGAAGCTTGTATTCTATTTTCAGGTTAGTTGAAATCGCAATACCAACCTCGGAACGCTAAATAACCACGTATATATATATATCTGCTAGTCGACTCATTTAAGAAGAAACAGATATTGAATCAAAGATTTTATGATTATCAAATAATATTTATATGTTTTATTTACTTGTGTAGAACTTAATTCTAAGCGATTCGCGAATGTTCGCCGAACAAAATGGCGCTCATTAATTACAATTTCGTTAAGAAATATGGCCTATAATTTTTAAACAACGAAATTTATTTCAAATTTCGTTTTACCATAATTTATTTTAATTGTAGCTGAGTGATACCTGTTGTCTTAAAGTATATTTTTTTATATTTTAGTTTTAAAATAATGAGCTTCAACCAAATAATATTTATTTATCTTTTGTTTTTATGATCTCATCCATTCACAACATTTTCATAAAAAATATACAGGGTGGTGAATCGAATTGCGCACCATAGCGTTTTCAATGCTATTTTTCAAATGTTCAATTATTGGCTTCCCTAATTATTTTATGCAAAATAGCTTCAAATAAAAGTTTTAGGGCATATAATTCTGCATCTAAATCAATAAACATAATTTCTATTACATGCTTTGTAACGACAGAAATTAAATATTAAAATGTCGAAAGTTGTGTTGAAAATACAGACAGCCATGGAATTGAACAAAAAATAAATAAATGCTTGACGTTTTATCTGTCAAAACGACAACGTTGGACGTTTTATGTCAATCGTTGACGTTTTATCTGTCAAAACGACAACGTTGGACATTTTATGTCAATCGTTGACGTTAAAACGCCAAGCATTTATTTATTTTTTGTTCAATTCCATGGCTGTCTGTATTTTCAACACAACTTTCGACATTTTAATATTTAATTTCTGTCGTTACAAAGCATGTAATAGAAATTATGTTTATTGATTTAGATGCAAAAATTTATGCTCTAAAACTTTTATTTGAAGCTTTTTTACATAAAATAATTAGGGAAGCCAATAATTGTACATTTGAAAAATAGCATTGAAAACGCTATGGTGCGCAATTCGATTCACCACCCTGTATATAACTACTGCGAAAAACTCTTTCTCTATGACTCTATCAAATTACACAAGTTTTCATTTCAAATTATATATTTTACAGTTGCTTTTGTTCTATAGTGTACCATCTTCTAATTGGTTAGTTCCACATATTTAATACGTTCATATTGAAATGTCAGAATTAGTTCAGTGTTAGTGGCGCTGCTAACAGTTGTTCCAACGTTTTATTTCGTTTACTTTTTGCTTACATTTTCAACGTAATTATTCATATAAAAGACAATTTGTGACCAAAATTATGTATTCTATTTGTTTTTTGTGTATTTTACTTTCGTTCGAAACTGTAAGTGAAACAAAAATTATTTCTAACCTCACTTAACTGTCACATCAAATTAACCGTGAAAAGAGAATGTTTCTAGCAAAATGTGGGTATTTCTTTGATTTAATCGCCAATTTATGTTTTTTTATATACATCACGACTACCATACGTAACAATGGCCTGCATCATGAAATTGTTTAAGCTAAACATATATTTAAAACTGGCTGAAAATAGATTTCAGTTTTTATTATTAATAAAATTGCACTAAAATATATTCAAACAGTATTATATCTGAAATATAATATGTAATTTAAATAATTTTACTCGTTTTTTTTCCATATTTTTAATTTATTATTAATGTACACGCATTAATACAACTTTACATATGTATTTACATATTTATGTTGGCAAAATTGAATAAAATGTATATTTTTTAAATAATAAATGTTGTGCGAGTGAGTGTACATTTCTCGTATTTGTAAATTTGCTTTTATTTACAGTAATACAATCATATAAAATAATTCAAATAAACATATTTAGTTCAGTCATTTGCCGTGCATGTACATACAGCGCTGTATTTCAATGTGTCAAATATGGCGGAAATATCGTAACACAAACAGTGCATTTTTCAAAACTAACTAATATTTTTAATATAAACTTTAATAACAACAATAAAACATGGATACAATACAATTATAACCTTTTAAAACAAACTAAAATATTTATATTGGCCAACAACAAAAATAACTACCAATAATTGTCATATTGCAATGTGTCAAACGTCAAACAGATATCGAGTGAGCAATAAGTGAATAAATAATGTTTAAAATGTGTTGTGAAAGTGTTGTTTGGAGCGGACTGTCTTTCGTAGGCCCCAAAAAGTCTGTCCAGACTTTTTCAAGACTTCGAAAAGGTTTGCATAAAATAATTTTAAGTTCATTGTTAATAAGTATATTAGCACGCCACTGTCTTTGTGTGAAATACAGTTTTACCAGCCGTCAAACATATTTGGAATAATAATGGATAAATTGTAAATAAATAAATATATCATCACGTCTTTTACCCATTACTGGATGCGGCACTCTGCCATAAGCAGATCTCGGTAAATGATATATTTATACGGCCCCCAAAGATATTAGTGGAGGGGTAGATTGTTTGTCGGCTGTGGGGATCGAACCAGGGTTCTCAAGATCCACCACTGAGCCACCTACCCCATAAATAAAAAAATAAATTGTGAAATATTTATTTATTTTTACAATACAAGAATTTAATTGTTTTTCAATAATTCAAACGATTATATCTCATAAAGTGTAAAAAAACAGCGGTCAAAAGGTCACTTAATTTGTATCGTTAATTTTCTAACTGAAACCGGCCCTGGTTGTCACCATGCACGTGTACGTGCATTCCACCTATTCAGGACCGCTGACTTTTGTTGTTATGACAAGTTGTATTATGGTGAAGTGGCCGGAGGGAGGCGGGGGGCGATGAATCTGGAAAAAGCACATGATCAAATTATAAACGCCATTCTCGCGCTTATAAACTACTGTGACACTGGAAAACAATCACAGAAAACATGCAAAAAATACTTTCTTCTTGACAGTTTATGGTTATGTACAACAGAAGTCACTATAACTTTGTTACAACACTGAAAACTGATTTAAAACACAAGAAAACATTGATATACAAATGAAAATAGTGAAAAACTTGCGAGAAACGATGTTGGTTTGTTTCGCGTTGACGCCCTGTAACTCTGCATGACGTAACACCTCGTTGTGTGTTGTGATTGGTCGATAGAGCTAGCCTGCACACGTGATGACCGACAACCGTTCGCAGCAGTTGCGGCCGGCCAGTCGTAGGACTTACAACAGATTATCGGGACACGCAAAACAATTACAAACAGAAATCACATAATATCTACACTTCAAACAACCTCCCAAACAATTAAACACACGTATAAGTGCTTCAAAATTTAGATAAGTGACAGTAAACTCTACAAGTTAAGTGGAAGTTAATAGAAGACAAGTAGACCATGGTTAATTAACTAAAAAACAACTCTTATTATAAATGTAAGTTGTCTAGATATATTCACTTTATTTTACATATAATGTGTATCTACGTACAATTATATTGTATTGGTATCAACGAAGTGATTCTTGGGCTGCGTGGCTGCTATAGACGGGCCACCAATCAGAGCTCGTGCTGCTGATGACGTAGCGCGTGAACTTGAACCGGATTGGCTAGAGAATTTGCAGTAGCGTGGATTGCTCTTTGTTTGACAAATGCATTTACTAGGCGACAAAACTGCATCAGTTTAATTGAAATTCATGATTTTTTCACTTTTAATTTGTTTGTTAACTTTCTATACTCACTAAATGTGACAGTTATTATATTTTGCATGAATATTACAAGATTTTTAGTAGGTTTTCTTTATGTGCATGTGTAATAAAGGTCAAAATCGTTTGGAATTATTGAAAACTTTCTTAACCACCTTGGATTTTTATATAAAAACAATTGATTTGTATTTGTTTATTGAAATCGCGGATTTTTATTTCGAATTAAACTGTATTTGTTCATTGTAGTAATAGGAATGAATCAGTAAAAATATGATACAGTAATTTGATTTAGTTTTATTGTGTTTTTAAGATTAGATGACGTTTCGTGAAATGTCAGTATGTTACCAGTGAACAAGTGGATTCCCGGGGTCCTAGTTTGCTCAAAACTGTTTCTTATTTCGTCCGAAAATAAAGGTTGTCCGCTGATGTACCGTACACACTCGATCTGGCCCGAATATGTCCGATCGACGCACGTGCAACACTCGCTTGGTGATTGTACATTCGCCAGCCTGTTATGGCATAACTGCCTGCTAGATGATATTTCGCTTGTTTTTACCTTTTTATTTGTCAAATTTGTGTCTCTTTTTCACCTGATACACCTATCTGTCGTCATTACGTTTTAAAATATATATATACATAACTTAGAGCACAAAATTAAAATTCTGTACGACGTGCTGATCATGAAACAAAACGAATTTTACTATTTTCCATGTTTCCCAGTCCAAAATTGTTCGTTGCCACTGCCACTGGGTGGATGATTATGTTAAAGTTATTAATTAAATAAAATTCTATTATAAATAATATGGGGTAGGTGGCTCAGTGGTATCGAGTCAGCCTGTGGATCTTGAGAACCCTGGTTCGTTCCCCCACAGCCGACAAACAAGTTTCACCAATTTAAAAAATCTACCCCTGTGGCTCCTCCACCACTAATATCTTTGGAGGCCGTGATTTGACGGCTGGTAACCGCACTTCACGCGAAAAAATATATCACTTACCGAGATCTGTTTAGGCAGAGTGCCACACCCAGTGATGGGTAAAAGGCGTGATGATATATTTATTTATTTATTTAAATAACTGCTAATAATTGAATTGTGTAATTATTCTTTCGTAGTTGATACCTACTTCATTGTTTGTGTTTAATAGGAAAACGAATCCAGTGCAGTACTACAAAAAATGTCTTAATTTTTCGAATTAAAAAAAATCTTTTTGTCGTACAGAATATATCCTTTAATTTTTTGCTCTAAGTTATGAAACACCCTGTATATTTTTTGACCGGGAATATTTCATCATAGAAATGATACAAACTAAATATTTGATCCCTAAGTTTATTTATTTATTTATTTATGTTACACTGTACAACAGGAATTTAATCCCAATTACAGTACAGGGTCCGCACTCACCGAGCCGCAGTGTGATAGTTTATATAATTTTTAGCTTTAGTGCGATTCGAACTCGGGATCTCCGGATTCGAATTCCGTATCGCTATCCACACCACCGTACTGACGGGCAAATGTACACATTATTCCTCTAGGGAATTTCGATAATAAAAACAGATTTTGCTATCCCAATTATTTATAAATATTACAATGAATGAACAGCACGCAGTCAGTCTGACGCTGTCCCGGGTAAAGCCCCCTTGTCTCCGCTCCCATCATCTCGAATTGAACCCGGGACCCCGCCCAGACGAGTCATGGACAAGCACGCTGTGCTGTGAAGCGTTGCGCATGCGTCAGCTGACCACGTGGCTGCGGTGTACACAGACACGTCGTCGCTTGTTGATTGTATTACGAGCACTGACCTCTATATATAACTGGATGGCGTATCCCGTAAGGTCTGTGACAGACAGTGGGCCGCCATATTGGCAAAAGTGTAGTCCCTCGGCCTACTTTCAGCGGGAAATTCAAATGAATGGAACTACAGAACTAATGAAAATAATTAGTTATGAAGATGAAAACAAGAATTTGGCTGAACATTTTAATTATTTAATTAAGTTTTATTGTTTTTAGTTCAAAATATGAAATTAAATCATTCTAGTATTATTTTAAATGTTGTATAGCATCATAATTATATATGATTTTTTTTTAAATTAGCTAAATAAAAAATAAAAAAACAACAAAGACAAAATTAATTGTCTTTAAATGCTCACTTGGTGAAACTAGGTTTAATAATAAATATCAAAATAAACACTTGTCTAAGTCTCACAAAATTCAGCCTCCAAGTCACCTTATGAGGGCATCGTCAGAGGCTGGCCAGCACAGTTGGTAACCATAGACGCGTTTCGCTCTTATTAGAGCTCATCAGTATGGTATAACCTACTTCTTCACCTAGAACAAAGTTCACGTGAAGAAGCTGTGTGACGAAGGACTGTGCCAGCAGAGAATAAGATCTCTAACAAACAGTCAAAATGACATGAGAAGTTCTGTGGAACCAGTAATGCCATCTACCGAAAAAAGCAAAAGCTACGAAATAGCAATTTAAATAAAAAACAACAAAGACAAAATTACTTGTCTTTAAATGCTCACTTGGTGAAACTAGGTTTAATAATAAATATCAAAATAAACACTTGTCTAAGTCTCACAAAATTCAGCCTCCAAGTCACCATATGAGGGCATCGTCAGAGGCTGGCCAGCATCACTTCTTCACCTAGAACAAAGTTCACGTGAAGAAGCTGGTGACGAAGAACTGTGCCAGCAGAGAATAAGATCTCTAACAATCAGTCAAAATGACATTAGAAGTTTTGTGGAACCAGTAATGCCATCTACCGAAAAAAGCAAAAGCTACGCAATAGCAATTTAAATAAAAAACAACAAAGACAAAATTAATTGTCTTTAAATGCTCACTTGGTGAAACTAGGTTTAATAATAAAATATCAAAATAAACACTTGTCTAAGTCTCACTATATGCATGTGACATATCTGTGTTAGTATGGGTGCCGCAAGTAGTCACGCAAGATACACAATCAAGCTCCAGGACCGTACACAGGCATTGTTATGTTACAGCTCCACCCCCACCCCCCAACAAGATGAGCCTGGAGACCTTGCTGGAAGCCGCACGCTACGTAGAACAACAAGAACTCCGCGCCAAGCATTTACAATCATTACTACCACGGCCACTAGCTTCACCACCTGGTGCTGTGGTGTCTGTGGCAGCGCCCCTGAAGATCGTGTCTCCTGTAGCTCTGCCGCGGCTCAGCGCGTCGCCGCCCGCTGCTCTCGTAGCTGTTCCGCAAATCTCAGAAGTGCCCCAGGTGCCACAAGGACAACCTGTGAGTTTTGGTGGGCATGCGCTGGTCGCACCGGCACCAGGACATACTACCACGCTGGTTGTGACATCTAGACCGTCTGGAGTACCAACGACGCAAGGGATGGTTGCCTCGGTGCAACAACCAGGTTAGATACTAATATATTGATATGAGGTAGGTTCGATCCCCACAGCCGACAAACAATTACCGGGTGGAACATCATACCTGTGTACATAGGCGATTAACATGAAAAAACAGTTTTTCTTTGCGCATTTTTGTTTCACTTCCATGGCTATTTGATATTTTCCACGTAATTTTTATTTAATTTCTGTCGTTACAACGCATGTAAATGTAATTCTGTTTATTGATTTAGATGCAGAATTTGATGCTCTACAACATTTATTTGAAGCATTTGTGTCTAAAATAATTTGGGGAGCAATGCGCACGGAAAAACTGTTTTTTCATGTTAATCGCCTATGTACACAGGTATGATGTTCCACCCGGTATATCTACCCTTGTGGTTCCTCCTCCACTAATATCTTTGATGGTTGTGATTTGACGGCTGGTAACCGCACTTCACACGAATAAATATATCACTTACCGAGATCTGCTACAGCAGAGTGTCACATCCAGTAATGGGTAAAGGGCGTGATGATATATTTTTTTTTATGTCTTGAAAATGTCTTGATTAAAATTTGGGAACATAACATAATTTGACGGCTGGTAACCGCACTTCACGCGAAAAAATATATCACTTACCGAGATCTGCTACAGCAGAGTGTCACATCCAGTAATGGGTAAAGGGCGTGATGATATATTTTTTTACGTCTTGAAAATGTCTTGATTAAAATTTGGGAACATAACATAATTTGACGGCTGGTAACCGCACTTCACGCGAAGAAATATATCACTTACCGAGATCTGCTTCGGTAGAGTGCCACAATCAGTCATGGGTAAAAGACGTAATGATATATTTATTTTATTTATATAAAATAAATAAATATATCATTACGCCTTTTACCTATTACTGGGTGTGGCACTCTGCCGAAGCAGATTTCGGTAAGCGATATATTTCTTCGCGTGAAGTGCGTTTACCAGCCGTCAAATCACGGCCTTCAAAGATGTTAGTAGAGGGAGAGCCACAGAGGTAGGTTTATTTGGCACACCCAGTAATGGGTAAAAGGCGTGATGATATATTTATTTTATTTATATTGCTTCAATTAATCAATTGTATCACCCTTCCCGTTACATGTATATGTCAGTGAGCTAAGCGCGAACTGTCAGTCGATCCAAGTGTGCGCTGTGGTAGGCGTGCCGTAAAACACGTGACTGTGAATCACATGTTGTCAAAACATTCGTGTTTTCCTTGTTTAGCTCACGGCAAACAGTTTTATCTATCTCTCTCTAACATCTTGCATTTCTTATTGCTTTCATCTCTTTTCATAATCACGACTGTTGGCTGGTTTTAAGAACAAATGCAAGACAACACGAATTTCTCATTAGTTTCCTGCGGACATGTGCCGTAAGCTGATGGATGGATGGATGGATGCTATAAGTCATATATTGGTCTGTGACGTCATTAGACCATAGATATTATAATATGTGACTCACAACTGTGTGCTTAAAATTCCGGGAGTTTTTCTTATCAGTAATCATAGGGATATGTCGTTACCATAGTTACAGTTACAAAGTTTGACAGCAATGCATTAGAGCGTTTATTTTAAAAGTAAACATAGGGAAAATAATATTGAAGTGTAATAGTCTATTATAATAAAAGAAACATTTTAAGTTTAAACAAATTAAATGAATTTTAATTTTATAACTGTTCAAAATTATCCTTATTTACCTGAACTATATAGAACCATATAATAAAATTTTTGACTTTTTGAACTGGTTCAACCAGAAATTCACATCTGCATGTTTATATGTCAAAATTCGGGTCATTCTTGGCCATGGCAGTTCTGCAATAGCAGATCCTAATAAACTACACATTTTAAGCCGTTAAGTACAGTAACCAGAAAATTTTATTTAGTTTAAATAGGAATTTTAATTCAATAACTGTTCAAAATTACCCGCATTTACCTGTAAACAATAGCCTAAACGATTATAAAATGAATTTATAGCAT
This sequence comes from Pterostichus niger, assembly GCA_947425015.1. NCBI lineage: Eukaryota > Metazoa > Arthropoda > Insecta > Coleoptera > Carabidae > Pterostichus > Pterostichus niger. The sequence goes on along the minus strand of OX380351.1, from coordinate 21,119,512 downwards.
GATTTATTTGCTCTGGAGGAATCTCATGCGATGCAACACTAATTCTACGTTTTAATTGTTCTACACTCATTCTACCACCATTATAAAATTTATTTTTTAAGTGGCCCCAAAGAAAAAAATCTGGTGACCTTGCAGGCCACTCCACTTCTGCACCTCGTCCTAGCCATCGTTAGAGGAATATCCGGTGCAGATAATTTCCTACATTTTGTTGGAACCACACTAAATAATTTTCCCCATTTAAATATCCATTTATATAAAAACGCCCCACTATTTGATCCCCTATCAACCCGGTCTGATTTTGAAAGAGGACAGTTTTATTACTTTGACAACTATAGATGACAGCAATGTTGTTTACTTTTAAAATGTATTGCTGTTAAACTTTTTAACTGTAACTATGCTAATGACATAAATTGTGTTCTTGTTTGTTGCAGTGGTAGAATTAATAACAAAACCACTACCATTACTGAACGGTTTCGACAAACCAACCCTACTAATCCCTACAGACATCCCCGCCGTGGCACCAGCAGTTCCCACGCCTCTACAGCTCCCTGACACCGCCGTCACGCCCAGCAAACATGTCCCGCTGCCAGCAGTGGGCCCCACCAGCGCTCCAGCTCATTCGACGACATCAACACCACAAACTGTCAAGCGACATATCACCCACCATTCTCCACACCTGGGGAATGCGGTGGTGAGCTCCACGACCACTAGTAACGGTAGTGCGGTGGCTGGACATGGACACGGCCCATCGGTGATGCGGTCCGGCACGAGGGAGGTTCACAATAAGTTGGAGAAGAATCGGAGAGCGCATTTGAAAGAGTGTTTTGAAATGTTGAAGAAACAGTTGCCACCGCAACAAGACGAGAAGAAAAGCAGTAATTTAAGTATATTACATTCCGCACTTCGACATATACAGGTTCGTTTAAAACTACCCTTAAAATTCCTCAGAAATAATATTTGAAACATTTCAGGCTTTAAAGAAACGTGAGCGTGAGAATGAACACGAAATGGAACGACTGGCAAGAGAGAAAATCGCGGCACAACAGAAGTTGGCAGCACTGAAAAAAGAACTAGGGTCTCAGTGGGATAACATAGACTTCTCTTGTTTGTTACCTGAAAATGGGGGCAGCGGAATTATTCATCAAACTCTTGGTAAACAAACATATAATAATTATAAATTATTTTTTTCTACGATTGCTATGAAAAGTTGACAATTACGCTCTCATTTGTCATCGTAAAGTTGACGAAAAACACGTTAAATGCGCGCGTTTCCAATGGCAACGTGCGAAAAAGATATTAAATGCGCGTTTATTTCAATAGTTACCAGGGATACAAACAAAACAGAAACTTGTCATATTGACAGTTGACAGAACGAATTTATTTACAATACGTATACTTTTTTACTTCCTTGTACGAAGTAAAGGAAGTATTGTAACCGCGAAAATTTTCGGTTCTCAGATTTCAACGGAAATATGTATTTTGCGCATCCCTGAATCCATTTTGAGTAATATCGTCGTGACGTCTGTACGTACGTATGTATCTCGCATAACTCAAAAACGGTAAGCCGTAGAAAGTTGAGGTATTTAGGACTGTTATAACATCTAGTTGTGCACCTCCCTTTTTGGTCATTATGCAACTACCGGAAGTGCTACTTTACTTGAATCATAGATGAAAAACTATATTCAAATATCATCCAAAACTTTTCAAGCTTGGTATATAAGACTACTATATCAATGCAAATAACATCATAGATTTTGGTTAATAATGGACTAACCGGAAGTGACACATTACATGAAGCTGCTAACAGTTTGAAAAAAATGGTATTTTGCGTCTAGCACATTAACAATTATTCAATTAGCCTTTTGTATAAGCGAGATATCTACATTTAAATATTATATATTGTTTGTTTTTTGTAGTTTGCTATGAATTAGAACAAAAAATAATAGATTTAATATCAAATATGTGCAATTAAAAAAAATATCTATAGTTTAATACGCATACAAGGAAGTCATGTACTGCCCACATCAGATTTTTAAAATAATTTTAAGATGCAATCGTAGAAAAAATAATGTGTGTATCACGAGCGTAAAGTGTCTCGAGTAACAAAGAATCACTTCTCGCTCATAATACACAAACAACTATTTCTTCTTCCCCAGGAAGCACCACCTCCTCGAGCAGCCCTCCCACACTAGTCTTAAAAGACGAACCAGTATCATCAGACAACAGTCCCAGAGCTATCCAGCCCTCGACACCGCTGACCACAGCCGTACTGGGCGCAGTCGGACCCCATTACCACTCCGTGCCACAAGGACTCGCTGTAGTAGGCCTCCACAAGCTGGCACTTGTGGGGAACGTCGGCAAAGGTGTGCAGATGGTTCCTAGTCCTGGGGTCCATATCATTGCAGCGCCACCTCAGCTAAACGGAAAAGTAACACTTCTTGTGTTTTATCAAATGACTTGAATAATAAAATCATGATGTCTGTCTCTAGGTAGTGCCCCTTGTCAACGCTCAGTACCTCATGAAACCCGTGGTGGTGGTGTCTACGCCATCAGCAGCTGGTGCAGCTCTGTCGCCGCGGCAGAGCTAGCCCCCAGCTGCAAGAGACGCTGCTTGCAGCGCCAGGAGACATCGCATCATGCGAAGCTGAAATGTGCTCCTCACTGTGGACAGTTATTTAACTGTGATTTTAACTAAAATTAATATGAAGGTAAATATTTCTAAGTGGAATATTTTAACAGCGAAGACTTTAGATTGTGTCTCACATAATTTCTAGTTTCGTATAAATCCACAACAAAGGCGAACAAATAAATATTATTATCTTTGCTGCTACAATAGCACCTAGAGTTTGCTACATCGAAATATTTGTATAATTACCATATACAGGGTGTAACAGCGAAACCAACCACCGCCTATATTTTCTTTATTATTATAGTTACAAAAAAATATTATAAAGCAAAGTTGTAGAAGACCAAGGGGGGCATCTGCTTAAAGAATAACATAATTTTTTAAACCAGTGGTTCTCAAGTTATAACACAAAGTTATATTTTTTCAAATGGGGTTATATGTATTTTTTAGGTCTATTCGATACAGTATTTTTTTCTGAATTCAAGCATGTGTCAATTGTACATCCTTACATAATAAAAATATTGAGAAAAATTCAATTGAAATTTAAATATTATTTTATTTTTAATATTAATGTGCAGTAAGCTATGGATGAAAAACAAAAGAACAACAATTATTATGACTTGACAGCAGCTAAATTTTGTTTTTGTTTTTCATCCATAGCTTACTGCACATTAATATTAAAAATTATTTAAATTTCAATTGATTTTTTCTCAATATTTTCATTATGTAAGAATGTAGAATGGTCACATGGTTGAATTCAGAAAAAAATACTTTATCGAATAGACCTAAAAAATACATATAACCCCATTTGAAAAAATATAACTTTGTATTGTAACTTGAGAACCACTGGTTTAAAAAATTATTTTATTCTTTAACCAGATGTCCCCCTTGGTCTTCTACAACTTTGCTTTATAATATTTTTTTGTAACTATAATAATAAAGAAAATATAGGCGGTGGTTGGTTCCGCTGTTACACCCTGAATATACTAGTAATATATTGGTGATGGCGTGTATACCAGCAATGTTATCTAAACGAAAAAGGAAAGAGAGTGAGATATATGCTATCTTACCTTTATCCATACTTGCTTCAAAATGTGCATGCTCGTAATACTGGAATACTATTGGCTTATAACGAAGTGAGAGAGACATTGCAAATATGTCGAGCTCTCTTCCTCACCGCTTGTGTGAATTTCAATTAGTCTGTTTGCTACATTTGTTTGTGACTATCTTCTTCCTTATTATTATGACAGTCACTTGTTATTTGTGTTTTTCCTCCTCAAGTTAGTTCAGATGCTTAAATGATTTCATAATCGGAATGTTACATATTTACATGTGAATGATTTTGTTCACAGTTTTCCTAAAAACAAGGCAATATGTAACTTATGGACAAAATATGAATCAATAATTTAATATGTACTGCTATATTAGACGATATGACCTTTAATTGATAAAATATTTAAAATATGTCGCTAGATTTGAACATGCTAGAAATTGACGTCAGCCAATCGTACTCCAGTATTACGAGCAGCGCATTTTGAAGCAAATATAAGATAAAATAGCATATATCTCACTCTCTTTCCCTTTTTCGATTTTGGACCCAGTGTCACCAATATATTACTAATACATATATGGTTTTAAAATAATTTCATCAAAATTGATTTAAATATACAAATATTTAACATCTTTTGAAAGCACTATAGAATCATAGATTACATCTAATTTATTTCAAAACACCCAGTTGTGCAACACAAACTATTTTCAAGTTAAGTAAAGCGAATTTCAAACTGGAAAATTATTTTTTCTGAAATCGTCAAGAAAATGGCTACTTTCCTGACGCATTTTAGTATGGAAAGTAAGTGTTTTCCTGACTCAAATAAATAAACTAAATAACTAAAGAATTTAATAAGATTTTTATTTATTTTTATCAATAATATTAATACTAAATATACAATTGTTTAAATTACTAAAATTTATGTATGACACTGGCGAATTTGAAGCTAAATTTATTGGAGTAAATAAAATAAGCAAGTAGCACATTTGCTGACAAATTATTTAGCTTTTTCCAATCCATGAAAATGTCATACTCTTTATCATATCGGTCTTTGGACTTGCTCGGTAATAAATTTTCAACAGCCGCAGTTGCTTGATTTAAGATTTCAGGAGGAGTACTTGAAAATACCGCCTCATACTCATTTTCATCTATATTTTCCAACATTATAAAGAAATCTTCTCTGTCAACAATATTACTTTTGACACAAATATGTTCAATAGATTTTTCATATAAGATATTGTTTTCAACAACTTTTGTTATCACCTTGGATATGTAATATGATTCTTACCAAAAAATTAAACATTTTGAAATATTTATTATTAATTATATTGATAAAATATAAATATGAACGATTTCAGAAAAAATAGTATACATAATACGTCACGAAAGTGTTTTACTTGACTCAGCGAATTAAAATACTCGGCCTGACGCGGCCAAGTACTTCAAACAACCGCTTCGTCAAGTAAAGCATCACTTTCCTGACTTATTATGCCATATACTATTATATTATAGTTATGTGTGTGGCACAAAAAGGGTGTTTTTAAAATAAATCAAAATATGTAATAGATTGATATGAATGTGTTCAACCAAAACCGGTTGACTTGTATATTTTTTATTTTTATTCAGATGTGACAACTTTTAGATGTACGTATGACTATTTTATGAAATAAGTAAACGTGTTTGTAAATAAAATGTATATAAGTATTACTGTTAAGACCATTTGAAATGTATTTATTAATGTGTAAATATTATGAATGATTTTGTGTTGATTTTATATCGAAAATGTTGTCACATATGAATATTGAGATTTAATAAAATCTTACTGTCCAATATTCATTTTTAGTTAACTGGTTAGTTACAAGATATACTGGTGCCATGGAGATGTCTCCCATCAACTGTCACCTTATTGGAGGTAAGTGAATTCTGATAGTTTTTTTGTAGCAAATAAATGTATTTATTTTAACGTGAAAAAATATTGTTTCAAAGTTCATTTTAAACGGCTGTAACTTTTAAACTAGTAAAGAGAATTGTATTTTGAATTCTCCATGTTTACAATTGTATTTAACGATATTTTTTATGAAAATGTTTGTTGAATTTTACGTAGAAGCCATTTAATTTAATTATTAATAACTGGGATAAATAGTTTTGTTGGCCGATGAAATATTCTTTTACAAGTATTTGTTGTGATGAATTGTTTAAAACTGGATGAAAATTTGTCATTTTTGTTGTTTTTAAATTTCCGCAACATGAATATAAAATAATTACATTTTATTTAATTGAATATAATAAACATGTATTTAATGAGTAAATGAAACCTTGAAATGTGAATGAATTAGTGTTGTATAATACACAGCATGTGTATAAGATGACTACGTCACAATTATCCATTTTAGTTAAGCGAACATACACACATCTCCAGCCACAGCACAGCCCAGCCCAGCAGTTCCGCGGTCGAAGAAAACAAACAGAAAGCAACCAACAAACATCAGCTGACAAAATGTAAATATGTTATAAATACATTAAATTCATGTAAACCAAAACAAATAGCATAAACAAGTAAATAAATCTAGTTTTATTATAATATAAAGCACCTGCACCCACATTTCTGGGCACAGCAGCTCTGCAATTGCAGATTCAGCAACAATCATAATATGAATACTAAGGTTGCATAGCGGACATAGTATTTTCAAATATTACGCCAATATTTTTGCCGCTAGATGGCGACACCAGTCAAACGTTTGTTTGACGTTTACTGACTGCTTGTACGTTACATGTGTCCGTGTGGTTTTAAATTGTTTCAAAATACAATTTGTACATATACAGGAAGAAAATAGACTTGTAGAACGTCTGTTGAAGAAGGAGGTGTTTTTATTCAAAGTGTATATAACCAACTTGTAATTGAATTACCAAATTATGTAACTAATAATTAATCTTTATTCTAGTGTGTACTTGACCATAAGCAAATCAGGTCGCTGCGTCTTGGAAAAAAACGGCGACAGAGTGAACATCGTGTTGTGTAGACAATTACGTTCAAGGTAAGACAAAATCAAGATCATCTTCCTCAAAAACTATACTAAATGAAACATGTTTTCCAGGGCTACGAAAACCGTCAACTTGTTCCACTGATCGCCGAGGTGCGACCTACAAATGAGCCAGGTATGTAATGATTTGGTTTCTTGTTTAAAACTAATACAAGTTCCGCTTTTTCAGTGCTCATCTCCGCGGGCAACATGTGTGCGTGCGGCTTCTGGGGCCAAGACGTGGACCTCTCCACCAGAGAGAGAGACAACATGTGACTATTACAACCGCTGGGCCGCTGGGTAAGAAGTTTTATTTTGTGAGAATAATAAATGTGCGTTTCTAAGCCAATAGTTCCAGCATTTTATATATTTGGATAGAAAATCAATACTTGTTACATTCCTGGACTAATTGGCTTAGGAATGTGATGGGAAATGAGCACTAACAATAACAATAATAATTTATAATAATTAATTAATTAAAAGCAAAGAAGTAAAATGAGAAATATTTTATTTGAAATGTAGACATGGTGACACAAGAGTTGCGTAAACAATTAGTGTGTAGTTACTTAGTCGGGCGAGTCATCGTGCAACGAGCTCGAGCTCCGCACTTGCAAACAAAACGTTGAGCAGAGCTGGTGTTCACCACGTCTCTTGTGTTTTTTCATTATTTCATAGTAAGTTGTTAGTGCTAGTGACACGTGTTGCTACTGATTATCAGTTAGTATTAAGGGTGAGCAACTAGATTTCCATCACTTTTATTACAAGTATTTTTCTTTTTCCTACCGGTCATTGTATTTTATAAATACTTTTACTCTTTTCGGTAATTGTTTCCAATATTTAAAAAATATAAGACTTTTAAAAGTTTTCTGAACAATATTTAAATTGAATTGTAGCTATTTATCATCATTGAAAACAATGACCTACAAATTTCACCACTAACAACCCAATAATGGGTAAAATATGTGATGATATAATTATACTTTCAATTAATTAATTACTTAATTAATTACAACATCCTAACTTTTTTAAATTTGTACTCGACTGGTTTGACACCCGCTCTGTGTGAATTTAGGTGACTTTGGACAGCTGCAAGAAGTTACGGAGAATCTGGAGCACGAGAAAACCGAGCTGGAGGAACCAGCAATGGAGATGATGGCCCCGGGGACTTGACTTTTTAAAGTGAGTGTCTGTTTTAAAATTTGAATTGGCTGTAAATATGGTTAATTTTATTATTTTTCTGCGAGGAAAGATAATTGAAATTGGTTTTAAATTTTGAATTCTCCATCTTTTCAATTATATTTAATCATATTTTTATTATGAAAATGTTTGTTGAAGATTGATTCTTTGATGAATGGATTGGTTTCAATATAAACCTACGTTCCGCGCACATCTGTGTAAAAGCCATTTAATTGAGTCCTTGGCCTAAATAATTTTGTTGAACGATTAAATATTCTTCTAGAAGTATTTTGATTTGGTAAATTACGTAAAACATTAATTTTCTCGTACTTCAATTAACTTGTAAACATATTTTCAGTCATTAACCATACACTTATACAGGGTGTTTCACAACTTAGAGCAAAAAATTAAAGGGTATATTCTGTACGACGTGCTGATCATGAAACAAAAAGAATTTTTTTTAAATTCGAAAAATTAAGGGTTGTTAAGCTAAAACATTTTTTGTAGTACTGCACTGGATTTGCTTTCCTATTAAACACAAACAATGAAGTAGGTATCAACTACGAAAGAATAATTACACAATTCAATTATTAGCAGTTATTTATAATAGAATTTTATTGAATTAATAACTTTAACATAATCATCCACCCAGTGGCAGTGGCAACGAAACATTTTGGACTGGGAAACATGGAAAATAGTTTTGCGATTTAAAAAAAAATTCTTTTTGTTTCATGATCAGCACGTCGTACAGAATATACCCTTTAATTTTTTGCTCTAAGTTGTGAAACATCCTGTATATTTGTTAATTAAATAACTAATATGATGGATTGTAATTGCCCAAAATCTGCAATTGCAGATTAGACATGTGCATACTGAACCCCCTTTAGAGTTTGTTTCATTCATGAACTTTGAATAGTCGAATATTCTTTACAAAATCTCATTAATTTTAATTAAATTAATTGAAGTACCAAACTATTTTATTTTAATTATTTTACGTTTAAATTATATACATATTTGTATTAAAATAAATTGACATAGTTTTTCAATCAATCATTTTGAATTCAAATATAAACGTCAAAACGAAGGCATTTATTTATCACTAAATTACTTAGGCGGGTAAAAATATCCGTGAGACTGTTTCGGGGGCAAGGACATTAAAATATTAGTTTTCGGGGTTAAATGTTGCTTATAATAAAAAAATATGTTATGAACGTTAATAATAATTATTAATAAATAATATAGAGTAGTTTTTATTGATTTGAAATCAAATTATTTTTATAATATAAACCCCCAATAATTTGGATGCATACTGCGCCACTGGTACAGTTCAAGGTATTATGAATAGGTGGCAGTAGTCTGTTAGTTGTCAGAAATTGATATTTGACAAGTAAACTACATTTGTAAAATGATGTGATTTTAAACTAAATCTAAGTGAGTTTGAACTTCAATTAATTCAAATAATGTGGCAATGTCGTTTTTAGGTATGGTTTTCATACACAAACCATAGACAGATGTCAGGGAATGAAAACAACATTTGTCGACTTTGAAACCAATTATTATGGAAGACTTGTTTACAATCACCACAAATCAACGACAAAACCAACTTGTGGAGCTGGTGCACCAGGTTGTAGATGCACAGTGAAAGCGCCAAACAGGTGAGATGGTTTTTGATTTATATTTTTTGTTTCTTTGTACTTTTAAAATATCTCTATTAGTAAGATAAGTGATAATATCATTTATTTATATTTTTCAATTAGTCTGAAAAGTATGTAGTCCATGAAAATAAATCAGATGCACATTTGCACAAAGTTAAAATTATCTTATATCGTATATAAAAATAAGAAAAGAAATGATGAATAATTTGTTTAGAATTTAATTGAGACACGGCCTTGACATAGTTTCCGTACGTAGGTACATCTGGTACATGAACGATAACATATTTCTAAGTTATTATTTTACTTTTAAAATATAACAATATTTATTTCTAATAATAATATTAAAAGTAAAATGATTTGCATGTTTGAAGGTTAACAGTAGTAGCGAACAAACGTCGCCATGTGCAGATGTGACTCCGGACAGAACAAGAAGTGTACGAGTGTCTGTTACTAATACATTGTGTGTATGTTTATAGGGGGGACATGACTGGAGCAGCAAGCATCTCCTGCAGCTTCAGTATTATCCTGGAGCAGCTGGTGTCATCTCAACATCAATGTAAGCAACTTTAACATAATTCTAATAACTGACAATCCACTAGATATTGTTTCATGATAACTCTAGTCAATTATTAGCTAGGGTCATTAACTATATTAACAAGTCTCTCTCTAAAATTATTAATGTTTGAAGTAAAAGTTGAATATAAATAAATTGTTTCCAATATTTCACAAATGAGTTCTAAAAAGTTTTCTTTACAATATTTAAATGGAGTGTATCTTTTAAATTTGAAGAGAATTGAAAATTTCAACTGCCTATAGTTTTGTTTGTAAATCTGGATAATTTTATTAATTTTCTGAGAGAAAATATGAATGACAGTTTTTCCGTAACTTTTCGTACACATATAAACAATTACATGTACTACAATAAGTAATGAACAAAAAAGTGAAATTTTAGTTAAATGAGGTGTTATGGATACATTTATACCTAGCTATAGATTTCGTTAAGACCACCCCTATTTAATTCTCAGCTATGAAACTTCTTACACATATAAACAATTACGTTTACTTCAATAAACTATCAACAAACATGTGAAAAGTTAGTTGAAATGAGGCGTTATGGACATACTTATACGTAGCAATAAAACCATCCCTATTAAATTTATTATTTTGATTTTTTTTTTATTAAAGTACGATAGAAATTCAAGAATTGTTTCCCTATTTCTATGTTGTAAATTTAATCATATTTTAAGTTCTAGTTTTTTTTTTAATTCAATGTTTACATACTTATTTCTGTATTTAAATATTTTAATTACTGATGAAATTCATAAACACTAATTAAAAAAACATTTTTTGAATTAATGTTATTAAATATATGTCATTTTCAATAAATTATAATTTTTTATACATAAAATACACTCCAAGACATTTTGATGTGCACTGGTTTGCGCGGAAGGTCGCTGGCGCTGCGTCGACTTCACAGTTCATAACTTGCAAGCGTGGTAGCTAGATGTGCTGCTAGAAAATTAGTGGTTTTAAGTGAAAATATCAATAAATATTAATCAAATATAGTGCCTTTCGTAAGTATAGATGTTATTCTGACGATTTTGATACAAATTTCACCTGGAAATATTGTTTTTGATAATTAAAAATGTATCAACATTTTATTACATAAATTGCTTTGTACGTAACACATATATAGGATGCGATAACGTAGGAATATTAAATTTGATATAAACGGCTTTAACAGCATATTTGAACATGATTTTTAATAAATTTTCTTTAAAATCACAATAATATTTTTGCATATCTTTAGATTTTAACAGTTATAAATAGTGTTTTTATTTCGAAAAGCGTGATATATATTATTTATTATTATTTACATACATAAATATTACTTTTTATACATGAAAATGTGTCAAAATACTGATTTTAAAAGTATTTTCTTTATTTTATATAAATTTATAAAAGTATTTGATTTGTTCAAACGATAAATTTACCGAAGTGAACCTGTTTATTCCATAAATTGAGTCTTTTATGACGCTGTGCTGTTGAATGTTGCTGGATAAATAATTGTACGTTATAACAAAATACTGGTAAACAGTTAACGAGAACATTATTCTAATATTTTCGATAGATATTTGTACTTAAAAATCGTGTAAAATGTACTTTGTAATACATAACAGCTACAAGTGTTACGACATCTTAATAATGCATTTAACTAGTTGGTTTTGCCAATTGTTATTATTATTTCAAAACAATATTCTATTCATTTTGAGTATCTTTCTCAATTTTCATTTATAAAAATTTAATTCAAATATTGTAATGGCTAAATACGTGTTCATGTTATTTATTATCATTTGCTTTCTATATATTTAAATTGATAAAAGTATTGATTTGATGGCAGCTGAAACAATAATTAAAACAAGTCTGTGCGTATTCAAGTTCACCTGCACTCAACAAGCAGCGTTTACAAATACACTCTTAATAATATTTACTCAATTCAGCCATTTTGTAGTTGGTGATGGCATTCGAAAGCCTTCTAAATGGTAGGTTCTTTTTTTAAAGCATTTTAGAGCTATTCTATTAATTGTTTTCTCTGTTATCATTATTAACTTTAATAAATGTTATGAAGTGTGTTACTAATATATTGTTTTTATGTTTATAGGGACATCACGGGACCTGCAAGCATCCTCAGCGTGTATCTACACCCCGGAGGCATCAGCAAAGACTAGTTTGAATATTAAATCTGCTGCTCTCAACATTAGTAATGTAAGAACATTGTTATTTTTTAATTATTTGTTTAATATTTATTTGAGAATTTGTGAAATAAATTCATATTCAGTTTAAAATAATAATGATGAATAGTAACTAGATATTTGTTAATGATAACGCTAGTAAATTGTTAGCTAGTGTCAGTTATTATGAAGGGTAATTAACTATATTTTTAATTGTTAAACCTTCCGGAATTATTTTGGTCAAAAATATTTCAAGTTAAAGTTGGATATAAATAAATGTTCTGTCGTAAAATAATGAAAATGAATCTCCCTGAATAGACTAGCGGTCATTGTATTGAATTGAGTTCTGGTGAATGAGGGGAATGTGGGGGAGGCACCTAGGAGGAAGGAAGCCATGTTTATTATCGATTAGCTAAACAAAAGTTAGCGGTAATTAGCAATTACAATTAATAGAAAGTGTTTATTGTTTGTTCCAGGCGTAATCGGAGAGAAATGCGAGCACTGGATACTCATCCACACCGACATGAAACCCTCCGTGGAGAGAAGAGATTGGAATCTGCAGAACCGGAGTCGAGGAATTTAAACAGAATGAGCTTCGCCAGAGAGCAGCTGTCCTGCTCTTATTGCATTCCTGCGCTGATTGGGAATTGGTACCGTTCGATATTTTAAACAAATCATTAGAAATACTTGGAGAGCTGGTGTTGACTCAGACAGCAAACACCGTGGTGATGGTGTCGACGACGATCGCTCTTCAGAAATCTACTCTTCATGTCTGCAACAAGAGAAGAGAATGGAATCAGACGGAAATGTTCTGGCATTGGTGAGAAACTTATTTATAAAACAAATCACGCCTTTTACCCATTACTGGGACATTATTCACGTATAAACGTTTCACGTTTTAAATTTGTTTACTTTTATAAAAAATATAAATAAAATAAATAAATATATCATCACGCCTTTTACCCATCACTGGGTGTGGCACTCTGCCTAAGCAGATCTCGGTAAGTGATATATTTTTTTCGCGTGAAGTGCGGTTACCAGCCGTCAAATCACGGCCTCCAAAGATATTAGTGGTGGAGGAGCCACAGGGGTAGATTTTTTTAAATTGGTGAAAATTGTTTGTCGGCTGTGGGGATCGAACCAGGGTTCTCAAGATCCACAGGCCGACTCGATACCACTGAGCCACCTACCCCAAAAATATATAACTATAATAATTTATAAGAATGAATGAAAAACGTAAAATGAGAAATATTTAATTTGAAATGTAGACATGTTGTGTAAGTTTGAATGTATTGAGTTGTGTCATCAATTAATTAGTCGGGCGAGTCATCATGCAACGAGCTCGAGCTCCGCACTTGCAAACAAACCGCTGCCCAGAGCTGGTCGCTTGAACATCATCACGTGCTAGTTAGTTGTTAGTTAGTGACACGTTGTGCTAGTGAGTTGTTAGTGCTAGTGATTAGTATCAAAGGTGAGCAACTATATTTCTATCACGAGCAGTCCGTGTATTTTGTAAATAAAGTTCACAAATACTTTTACCTTTTTGGGTAATTATTTCCAATATTTAAAATATATAAGAGTTTTAAAAGTTTTCTTTACAATATTTAAATTGGGTTGTACGTATTTATCATCATTTAAAACAATGACCTACATCTGTGGTGGCTGTGATTTGACCCAATAATGGGTAAAAGGTGTGGTGATGTAATTATACATTCAATTAATTAATTAATTACAACATCGTAACACAAGAGACTTGATATGTTTGACACCCTCTCTGTGCTCATTCAGGTGACTTTGGACAGCTGCAAGAAGTCGACGGAGAATCTGGAGCACCAGGAAGCCGAGCTGGAGGAGATGATGGCCCCGGAGACTTGATGTTTGATGGCGTGTCCGGACGCTTCACTTCCAGTACTTTTGCAGGTGAGTGTATCTTTTAAAATTTAAATTTACTGTAAATTATAAAATGGCTGTAACTTGTACAAGTACTGATATACTGATATTTGACAAGTAAACTACGTTTGTGAAATGATGTGATTTTAAACTAAAATATTGTTAATTAGCAACAAAATGTAGTAGAATAAGTAAGTTTGAATTTAAATTAATTTCTAATGCGCCAATGTCGTTTTTAGGTATGTATTTCATGCACAAACCATAGACAGATGTCAGAGAATGAAAACAACATTTGTCGACTTTAAAACCAATTATTATGAAAGACAATGTTTACAATCACCACAAATCAGCGACTTGTGGAGCTGGTGCACCAGGTTGTAGATGCACAGTGAAACCGCCAAACAGGTGAGATGATTGTTTATTTATATTTTTGAGGCTATATTTTTTGTTTCTTTGTACTTTTAAAATATCTCGATTAGTACAAGACTTACGCGCTGCTAAATAAATTAAATTATTTTTTAATTAAATTACTTTTTAAACAATGTATCTTTTAAATGACTAAATGTGGGTTTCCTTTTACTATTTCTAGTACACTCACTCTCAAAAGTTATGATGATTATGAAACTTGAAATAAACATGATGAAGGGTGCTCTGCTATGTTACTAATACATTGTTTTTATGTTTATAGGGACATCATCAAGATGTTGAAGCAGCTGGTGTCATTGGAGCTGCCGCCATCCAGAGCTTAGATCAACTCGAGCTGGTGTCACCGTGGACATCATCATCAATGTAAGTACATTGTTATTTTTTTAATTATTTGGGTAAAAACAATAATAATAATGATTGTGAATGATTAGTAACTGACAATCTACTAAATATTAATTAATGATAACGGTAGTACATTATTAGCTAGTCAAGGGTGATTAATTATAAAGCTTGTCCCAGAAAACAATGTCGCCTATAATTTTTAACCAAAAACCTTATAATTAAATGATTTTTTTAAAAACTATTGAAGACTTTATTGATCAACAACTAAATAGTACATAATAGCGCATATATTTACATTTTATTTATGATTCATCCAAACGTTGTGCAATTTCCTTTTCAGCCCTTTCATTAAAATTTGTACAACATAATCAGATATCATTTTTGTAATTTGTTTCCACTTATATTTAAAATTATCGACAGAATTGGTTTGTTTCTTATATTTTAATAACTTCTGCTTCATATGGGCCCAATATTTTTTGATTGGGCGCAATTCAGGACAATTTGTAGGATTTTCAGATTTATGTACAAATTCTATATGTGGGGTTGCTTTTATACCAATCAATGACATGTTGCCAAATCTGGCCAAAATAGTATTGGTGTGTTATGAAGGGCAATAATCATCTTTCAAGACACTCGCTTAAATATCTTTCGCCGTTGATTGTCGATGTCGAAAAATAAGGCATACTGCGTTTGCCACAGGAACAAATGGCCTGCCATACAAGCATCTTTTTTGAGAATTTTTCTATTTTAATTACCTTCAATTAGCTACTAACAGATTTTCTGAACTTTCCAGAATAATAATAACAGGGTTCGAAGATATATATCGATCGATATATATCATGATATTTATTTTGATATATATCGTCATATTTTTGCAATGATATATATCCATTATATAAAAATATGAAATAGTTTTTGTGATATAGCCTCCGGAGAAGTGAAATTTTTCGAATTTTTCAGTTTTTCTACTTTTCCGAGGCTATATCTCGAAAACTAAATGTGATATGAAAACGCGCTCAACGGCATTAATTTTCTCGTGTTTCAGTTAACTTATAAACATAGTTTCAGTGATTTTTATTTTTTTTTTCAATTTTCCGCCAAAAAAATCGCAAAAGGCGGTTTTTTAACATTTTCTCGAAAACCAGAAGTCATATGCATTTGAAGATTGCACCACTGGATTCAGTGGGTCAAAATACATATGTATGTAAATTTTCGTTTTAATAATCCTACGATTAAGGATTTTTGGGAAAATTGAATTAAAATCTGAAAAAACCAAAGGGGTACCCCTTAGGAAATAATTAAAAATATTAAATTGCATAAAATTGTATGAAAATTTGCTTATAAGTCAATTCGGACACGGGGAATTCAACGCCGTTGAGCGCATTTCCATATCTTGTTTAGTTTTTGAGATATAGCCTCCGGAAAAGTGAAATTTTTCGAATTTTTCAGTTTTTCTAAATGTGTACAAAAACTAAAATTAAAAAATAAATATCCAAAAAGTGATATTTATCTGATATATATCCTATATATCAGATATTTTGATATTTATTATAAATATCATGATATTTACGAACCCTGCTTTAAAGTAAAGTTTTCTTGATCTTGATTTTGTGTTAGTTTCTTGCTTAGTATTCCTGTTAGGTACTTTTGTTTTTTTAATGACTATAGAATTCTTTAGCTTAATTTTCTGGACTGTTGATTGAGTAGTTTCTTAGCCAAATCTCTCACAGAAAGATTTGTATTTTTACACAAAGCCTTTAAGACATTTTCTCAATATTTTAATCTACAAATCCACTTCCACATTTATTTTGTGTTTCACCCGTTTCATTATATCTTCTTAACAACCTTTGAACAGTCCTTGTTGTAGATTTTAACTCGAAAGCTACTTTTCTTGTGGATATATGCCTATTTTGAACACATTTGTACAAAATATTTTCGCGCAATTGTTTGTGTTTCAATGGCATCTTTGTATAATAAATTGTATGAAAGTTGTCAACTAATTGTTTTTGTATAATGCATAGCCAAATAATAAAAACGCATCACATAAAATTTTATATATCTATAAAAGCAGTAAACGAAAAGGCCTAAACCTAAGCGACATTTTTTTCTGGAGCAAGCTTTATTTTACTTTTACAATTATTTTTCTCCTAAAATAATTGATGTCCGGTTCAAAGCAGAAAATTAAAATTAATCTCGTTTAATAATTTGATTTTACTAGCGGTGACTTTTACCCAATATTTAAAATATATGAGTTTTAAAAATGTTGTTTACAACATTTAACTTTGAAGAGGTTTGAAAATGTGGGCTTGTCTATAGTTTTGTTTGTAAATCTGGCGAATTTTATTAATTTTCTGAGAGAAAATATGAACGACAGTTTTTCCGTAACTTTAGATCAACATGTTTTAAAAATGGCTGTAATTTAGTAACCAGTCAACCGGGTTTCAACATTCAATTCCTCATCTATTGACCATAGTTTCATCCCTTAATATCAACCCTCCAGAAAATAATTAATTTTAAAATAAACGTTATTGAAGCGAGGATGGTGTGTCGGGTTGAGAATGTTCTGTGAATGTCTCAGTGGACAATTATTCACAATTGGTTTGAACATATAATTTTATTTTGATAATTTACTATTCTTTAATATTAAAAATTACTTTTAAAGATTGTTTAGTATTTTTAATGATAGATACTCATATTAAATTGAGTTTTGCAGTTTACGTAAATTATCTGAATGCGGCATTCAGTCCCAGGAGTCGAGCGCCATGCCCACGCTGTCCACCGGGTGCTTCAACACACTTCAGGAATAAAAGATAAGTACAAATTTATATTTTAATTAGTCTAAAAAATGAGAAAAGAAATTATTAATAATTGATTTAGAATTTTATTGAGACACAGCCTTGACATACATCTGCTGTCTTTTAATTTAATTTATTGTTTGATGTGAGAAATATTTGTTTAAAGTATTTTAAAAGTAAATTGCTAAATTCTAGAACCGTTATTATTTTACTTTTGTTTATACTAAATAATAATATATTAATAATATTAATAATTTCTAATAATAATAACAGTAAACTGAGTAATATTGTATTTGAAGTGTATGTTAGATGTGTATATGTTGTGCATGTTTCAAATTCACTTTAATTTTAAGTAGGTCGCTGCGAGTCTGCAACAAGAAGTTCACTTGCCAAACAAACGTCGTCGTCGTGTAATTTAACTTTTGTCTGCCTTATTTAAAGGCCTTCATAACTTCATAACCGATATCGTATCGTGGGCTTGATTTATAGTTATACTATAAGATCAACTTCCCGAGTCGATATCGTGTTTGTTTTTATTGTTTACTCACTACGTACATTTTAATTTAGTTAGTTAGTTGCTGCCTTAATAGGAGGCCATCCTAACTGTGTGTAGTTCTTTTCGTGGGGTTGATTTATTACTATAAATCAATTTTACGAATTGAAATTGTGTAGATCGATATCTATCGTGGGTTTGATTTGAAATCAACCTCACGAGTCGATATCGTGTATTTTGTATTATCCACCAAAAAACGCAGGTCCCACGTGGGGCCCCAACATACATCCCATCACCAGGAGGCAAGTTTGAAGCGTTTCGTGATCCGGGTTGGGGCGAGTCCCTCGCGATCGTGCTGCTGAGTGTAGCTAGAAGGTGTAAGCCGATGCCTTGGGTGGTCGAGTTATCGAATCACAGGAACCATATTGTCCAATGAGTCATTGGGAGATCTAGACATAATTCGACTGTTCGAGCACTGCGAAATCTTCCC
This sequence comes from Pterostichus niger, assembly GCA_947425015.1. Taxonomy (NCBI): domain Eukaryota; kingdom Metazoa; phylum Arthropoda; class Insecta; order Coleoptera; family Carabidae; genus Pterostichus; species Pterostichus niger. Next base: position 21,100,816 of record OX380351.1, on the reverse strand, counting down.
AGCAGTCGGGTAGGTTGGTAGGCGGTGAACCGAGAGGTCGTGGGCACGGAATATGCTCAACGTTTTTGCTAACTTGACAAGCACGCTTCGGTTGCTTTGTCGTAGATTCGTAGCTAGTCGTTGGCAAACACTTAGGTAAGATAGGGTAGGTAGGGAGAAAAAGACGGCACCTTTACTGAAGACTACGTAAAATGTGAGTCTCTTTCAGGTTCTTCCTAACACTTGACCGATATCTTATCGTGGATATGATTTATAGTTATACTATAAGATCATATTCACGAGTCAATATCGTGTTTTTTATCTCTACGTACATTTAAATTTAGTTAGTTTAGTTTCTGCCTTATTAGAAGGCCTTCCTAACAACTGTGTAGTTCTTTTCGTGAGGTTGATTTATTACTATAAATCAATTTTACGAATCGAAATTGGTTAGAACAATATCTATCGTGGGGTTGATTTATTTCCATAAATCAATTTTACGAATTGATATTGTGATATCTATCGTGGGTTTGATGTGTAATCAACCTCACGAGTCGATATCGGATGTTTTGTATTGTCCACCACAAAACGCTGGCCCTCCGTGGGGCCCCATTATAGCGTTTCACGGTTGCTTTGTTGTAGATTCGTAGCTAGTCTTTGACAAAAACTTAGGTAAGATAGGGTAGGTAGGGAGAAGAAGGACACCATCATTGAAAACTTACTGTTTTTCAAGGAGTATTTGTACTTGTTTTTAATAATATTTTGTTGGTAGGTGCGGTGGTGAATGAAGAAAACCAACGTTTCCTGTTGGCGATTACATCAAAATGCTGGGAAGATTCATCAGCAGCAGAATCAACAGCTTCTCTTCAAACACATCCGAAGATGACTGCAAAGTCAACGCAGAATGTCGTCAAGACCGCTGCCTCCAACATCAATATAAGATAATTACTAGTTTTAAGTGGGTTGTATTTAATCGAGCACCAAAATATCAGCTCTAAATAATTCATATTCGATATCCAAAATACTAGACTTTGCTAATCTGTTTATCAATTTAAATATCAAATATTTGTATTTGCTATTTGCCATATTAGCATATTTAATTTTCCATGAAGCTTATTTGCTATTATATTTAAAGATCAGTTAGTATTTTTTATGCCTAATTATTATTTTTAGTATTCATTTAATTATTTTAGACTATCAAAATATAATTTAACTAGGGTTAAAAATATATATTTTTGGTGTTTAATAAATATATTTCTGGCGAGAGCAACACAGCTCTTATTGATTATTTAAGATACAATGATTTCGGTGCTCATTTAAATTATTCCCTTTTTAAATTATTTGGGTAAAAGTCTGTTAAAAACAGTAATAAATATGTTGTTTTAAATTAATATAAAATAGCGCAATTGTGTACAAGGGAGAATGTGAGTGAAAATGGACAGAGAGTGATTGATTTTATTCTGTGTGATGAATGATTGATGCGCGGTTTTTCAGTACATTCTGACATTTAGATGACGTAATTATTTGTCGCAATTTTGTTGAGCGACTTGGTCGTGTTAGAAGACCTAAAATAATTAGAAATATAGTAAAACCGTCAGAAAGGTATCATTAGAAATATATTACAATATACACTTTACTATTTCATATACAATTTAATTCTTTTATTATTGAGTTAATTTGTAATTTTACGTATTCCTCCTTTTTGCCAATTTGCACCAATTTTTAATTGTCTGTCCCCAACATTTTTCTCTTTTTTAAATTATTTAAACTTGTGCTAGAATTTTAATGAACACGTACCTGACATAGAACTTAAATTTAATCTTGTACACATTATTAATATTTTATCTTTGGACTAATGAACTTTTAAAATTTTGGCCCTACAGTATTAAATGAGGCAGAAATTTCCTCCCAACACTTTTCTTCTTCTTAACACAATACTTTATCAGTTTTTTTTTTATTCTATACATGTTTTTAACTCTCACTAAATCTATTAATAATTCAACTTCATTGGTGGAAAAATTTGCAGCTCTTTTAATATTTTCCATCATGTGTATATAAATATATTTCTTATTTTGCCTGTGACAGAATATAAACTGAGGCAATGATTATAATTTTCTCAGAATCCCAAATTACACAACACCATAAAATTATGTTGACATTCAGTTTAGGTTCAGCTGAACTAGATTAATTTGATAAGTTATAAACAAAAAAATGTTGAGGCTCAAATTCAAGGTTCAACTGAAAAACCGAGCATGAGAAGTGTATTTGATGGTGTCGCGTATACGTCTGGATAAAAGTTGGTGAATGAGGATGTATAATGAGGATGTTAGAGATATGTCTGTTGAGTAAATAAGTGAATGAATGAATGGTGAATTATATTGTGGAATGAATCAGATGAGAATGATGTTGCGTGTAAAGAATGGCAAGGCTCCCGGCTTGAATGAGATGTTGATGTATGGAGGTGAGAGGTTATTTGACTCCTGGTGATTGGAAATGCGCGCACGCAGTTAGAGTGTTTGAAGGTAGCGAGGCTGCGGTAGTGTCTGCGTTACCTGGTGCGGATGATGTTGTTGTAAATGATTTCAATAAATGAAGCAGAAAACGATTTAAATAATGTTAATTAATGATAATGTGTTAGTAGAATTAGTAGTTAGTTTTATAAATTTGGCAATAACATTTATTGGTAGATATGGTTTACAAAACAAATTTACAAACACTTATATATTGTACAAATACAAACACATTGTTAATAGAGAGAGGGACTGTTTAGGGAATGTCCTTTAATGACAAGGTCTTAATTTTAAAAGCTTCAAGGAAAGTGAATCGATATCCTTTCCTTTTATATGTAGAACTGACAAATTACATATAGAACTTTTATGATAAAAATCTATCAAGTGTTTAGCTAGATTAGACTGGGGACTTTTGGTCATATAATTATAACAATACTCTTTAAATCTAGTCTGGAAACTTGGCCCTGTTTGCTCTATATAAACATATTCACAATCTTTACATTTAATTTAACAAAGGGTCTTTATTCATTAGTTTATTATTATTAGTATATAATGTCAAATTTCCTCCAATTCTTGGCCATACTACGATTCATGTCATTAACATAATATATTTTTTATAAATTGATTTAGATCTAGTTTCAAAGTGTACAGGATAAAATTAATTTCTTGTAATTGATCTAATTTTCTTATTTATTAGCTTCACAGTGATTTCTTCACTGTAACCATTGTTTGCTGCAATATTTAAAATGATTTTAATTCAGATAAATTATATTACATGGGTGATACAAATTAGTGGGTTTCCTGTAAATATTAAAATTAAATTTATTGTTAATGTGTTGGATAGTAATGGCCAAGATATTTATGCTTTGATTAACTTTCACTTCAGTGGTGAATTATGTATTTTAATCAAATGAATTAAGGACATTTAGTAGTTGTTGCTCCTGGTGTAAACATCGTCGATATATCTATACCAAAAATTAAATTTTTTAGGAGGTATTTTTTTGAATTGAGGAATATATTCTCTAAATTGTTGATGAATATTTCAGATAATAAAGACCCACATTTTGTTAATTATAAATGTCACCAAAGAGCAAAAATAATTTGTTTGTAGGCAAACTTCCAGCAAGTTTAAAGTTACATGGTTAACTTCAAGCTGTTTTTATGATGTCTAGAAGTTTGAAAATTGGAATGGAAGTTAATTCCCAAAACCTCCCTCTCTCTATTAACAGAGTTAGTTTGTATTTGAACTACATATAAGTGTTTGCAAAACCAAGTGTTTTTATTTATTAATTTTAAATCACGTTTCGCCGAATGCAAACAGCTTCATTAATTGAAATGATGAATGTGTTAGTGTTTGAGAAGAGCGATTGCAATGTTTCGGTGATGGATGATGTGAGATTGGAGATGAAAGGAATGTGTTTGTATATTAGGGTAGTATGTTCTCGAGGTATTAATTCAGAATACATTGGTGTATGTTGTATGATGACTCTGAGATTGACATGAATGTTGTTGAAAGAGTGAGTATAAGTCAGATGAGATAGTTTAGGAATGTGGAACGTGTGTCGAATGGAAGATATGAATGAACTTGTATGAATGTATATGTATGTATTTATGTATGAAGAGCATGTGGTTGAAGCAAGGATGACTGAATGTTTCTGGGGTTCGTGTTACCCCATTTAATAAGATATTATCTTTACAACATATTTATTATTTGTTTAAACTATATAATAATGAATGATTCACTTTAAAATTATAATGATGAATCGTTCTCATCTGTAACACAATACTTTGCTAGCTGACAATTTATTACACATACATATATATTTTTTTTATTGTAACATTAGCAGATTGTTAGCTACTGAAACATTGTGATACAGTGACAGTTAGTATAAAAAACAAACAAATTACGGATGATTAACTAGATTTTTAATTGTTAAACATTCCGACATTATTTTATACAAATATATTTCAAGTAAATGATTGATATAAATAAATTTGAATCAGTTTTATTTTAAATATTATTCTCTAAACAACTTATGACCGATTTAAATAAAGTTAATCAAATCATCCTCCATCGATTATTTATACTAACAGTCAACATATTTTGTAAATAAAGATAATGAAATACTTTTACCCAAAATAATTGTATCAAAGTATTAATTCTAAAAGTTTCCATTATAATAATTAAATGGATTTCTTTTTAAAAATTGGGAAATCTGACAGAATTGATATTTACTAATGATAATAACAAATATGTTTTAAGTAGATAGTTGACAATAACTTTGTTTAACACATATTTATTCTTGAAGAATAAGAAATAGATACATATTGTAATAAGTTATACATACATCGTATTACAATATTCTTTATTCTTAAAAAATAAATTTGTGTTGAAGAGATTTATTGTGAATTATTTAATTTAAAATATAGTTTTTATTGTTTAAGATAAATAAGTAAATAATATTATTGTAATTTAATATGTAAAAATAATAACAAATATGTTTTAAATAGATAGTTTACAATAACTTTGTTTAACACATATTTATTGTTTAAGAATAAGAAATAGGGTACCCATTGTAATAAGTTAACATACATCTTATTACAATATTCCTTATTCTTAAAGAATAAATGTGTGTTGAAGAGATTTATTGTGAATTATTTAATTTAAAATATAGTTTTTATTGTTTAAGTTAATAAAATTGTTGTAATTCAGTAAAATAAATATGTTTTAAATAGATAGTTTAGAATAACTCTGTTTAAAACATATCTATTCTTTAAGAATAAGAAATATTGTAATAAGAAAACATACATCTTATTGCAATACGTCTTATACTTCAAGAATAAATATATTTTAAAGAGACTTATTCTAAATGAATTTATTTAAAAAATAGTTTGTATTATAAATAAAATGTACTTGTAGTTAATAATTCTAAAATAAAATGTTAGTAACACTTGTATACAACTTTGAAATAATAATAAATGTTTATTTATACATACCTTGTTTTTTTTTTTTTTTTTATTTTATTTTTTTTAAATTTTAGGACTGGTGCTGCCATCTGTTGGTGAATTTGTGAACTACGTCAATTCAATTGAATTTGAAATTCATTTCAGGGTTTCTTATAAACTAGCTAAAATTAATTTACAATAAAACAATTTTGTTTCTTTCTTATAAACTAGCTAAAATTAATTTACAATAAAACAATTTTGTTTCTTTCTTATAAACTAGCTAAAATTAATTTACAATAAAACAATTTTGTTTCTTTCTTATAAACTAGCTAAAATTAATTTACAATAAAACAATTTTGTTTCTTTCTTATAAACTAGCTAAAATTAATTTACAATAAAACAATTTTGTTTCTTTCTTATAAACTAGCTAAAATTAATTTACAATAAAACAATTTTGTTTCTTTCTTATAAACTAGCTAAAATTAATTTACAATAAAACAATTTTGTTTCTTTCTTATAAACTAGCTAAAATTAATTTACAATAAAACAATTTTGTTTCTTTCTTATAAACTAGCTAAAATTAATTTACAATAAAACAATTTTGTTTCTTTCTTATAAACTAGCTAAAATTAATTTACAATAAAACAATTTTGTTTCTTTCTTATAAACTAGCTAAAATTAATTTACAATAAAACAATTTTGTTTCTTTCTTATAAACTAGCTAAAATTAATTTACAATAAAACAATTTTGTTTCTTTCTTATAAACTAGCTAAAATTAATTTACAATAAAACAATTTTGTTTCTTTCTTATAAACTAGCTAAAATTAATTTACAATAAAACAATTTTGTTTCTTTCTTATAAACTAGCTAAAATTAATTTACAATAAAACAATTTTGTTTCTTTCTTATAAACTAGCTAAAATTAATTTACAATAAAACAATTTTGTTTCTTTCTTATAAACTAGCTAAAATTAATTTACAATAAAACAATTTTGTTTCTTTCTTATAAACTAGCTAAAATTAATTTACAATAAAACAATTTTGTTTCTTTCTTATAAACTAGCTAAAATTAATTTACAATAAAACAATTTTGTTTCTTTCTTATAAACTAGCTAAAATTAATTTACAATAAAACAATTTTGTTTCTTTCTTATAAACTAGCTAAAATTAATTTACAATAAAACAATTTTGTTTCTTTCTTATAAACTAGCTAAAATTAATTTACAATAAAACAATTTTGTTTCTTTCTTATAAACTAGCTAAAATTAATTTACAATAAAACAATTTTGTTTCTTTCTTATAAACTAGCTAAAATTAATTTACAATAAAACAATTTTGTTTCTTTCTTATAAACTAGCTAAAATTAATTTACAATAAAACAATTTTGTTTCTTTCTTATAAACTAGCTAAAATTAATTTACAATAAAACAATTTTGTTTCTTTCTTATAAACTAGCTAAAATTAATTTACAATAAAACAATTTTGTTTCTTTCTTATAAACTAGCTAAAATTAATTTACAATAAAACAATTTTGTTTCTTTCTTATAAACTAGCTAAAATTAATTTACAATAAAACAATTTTGTTTCTTTCTTATAAACTAGCTAAAATTAATTTACAATAAAACAATTTTGTTTCTTTCTTATAAACTAGCTAAAATTAATTTACAATAAAACAATTTTGTTTCTTTCTTATAAACTAGCTAAAATTAATTTACAATAAAACAATTTTGTTTCTTTCTTATAAACTAGCTAAAATTAATTTACAATAAAACAATTTTGTTTCTTTCTTATAAACTAGCTAAAATTAATTTACAATAAAACAATTTTGTTTCTTTCTTATAAACTAGCTAAAATTAATTTACAATAAAACAATTTTGTTTCTTTCTTATAAACTAGCTAAAATTAATTTACAATAAAACAATTTTGTTTCTTTCTTATAAACTAGCTAAAATTAATTTACAATAAAACAATTTTGTTTCTTTCTTATAAACTAGCTAAAATTAATTTACAATAAAACAATTTTGTTTCTTTCTTATAAACTAGCTAAAATTAATTTACAATAAAACAATTTTGTTTCTTTCTTATAAACTAGCTAAAATTAATTTACAATAAAACAATTTTGTTTCTTTCTTATAAACTAGCTAAAATTAATTTACAATAAAACAATTTTGTTTCTTTCTTATAAACTAGCTAAAATTAATTTACAATAAAACAATTTTGTTTCTTTCTTATAAACTAGCTAAAATTAATTTACAATAAAACAATTTTGTTTCTTTCTTATAAACTAGCTAAAATTAATTTACAATAAAACAATTTTGTTTCTTTCTTATAAACTAGCTAAAATTAATTTACAATAAAACAATTTTGTTTCTTTCTTATAAACTAGCTAAAATTAATTTACAATAAAACAATTTTGTTTCTTTCTTATAAACTAGCTAAAATTAATTTACAATAAAACAATTTTGTTTCTTTCTTATAAACTAGCTAAAATTAATTTACAATAAAACAATTTTGTTTCTTTCTTATAAACTAGCTAAAATTAATTTACAATAAAACAATTTTGTTTCTTTCTTATAAACTAGCTAAAATTAATTTACAATAAAACAATTTTGTTTCTTTCTTATAAACTAGCTAAAATTAATTTACAATAAAACAATTTTGTTTCTTTCTTATAAACTAGCTAAAATTAATTTACAATAAAACAATTTTGTTTCTTTCTTATAAACTAGCTAAAATTAATTTACAATAAAACAATTTTGTTTCTTTCTTATAAACTAGCTAAAATTAATTTACAATAAAACAATTTTGTTTCTTTCTTATAAACTAGCTAAAATTAATTTACAATAAAACAATTTTGTTTCTTTCTTATAAACTAGCTAAAATTAATTTACAATAAAACAATTTTGTTTCTTTCTTATAAACTAGCTAAAATTAATTTACAATAAAACAATTTTGTTTCTTTCTTATAAACTAGCTAAAATTAATTTACAATAAAACAATTTTGTTTCTTTCTTATAAACTAGCTAAAATTAATTTACAATAAAACAATTTTGTTTCTTTCTTATAAACTAGCTAAAATTAATTTACAATAAAACAATTTTGTTTCTTTCTTATAAACTAGCTAAAATTAATTTACAATAAAACAATTTTGTTTCTTTCTTATAAACTAGCTAAAATTAATTTACAATAAAACAATTTTGTTTCTTTCTTATAAACTAGCTAAAATTAATTTACAATAAAACAATTTTGTTTCTTTCTTATAAACTAGCTAAAATTAATTTACAATAAAACAATTTTGTTTCTTTCTTATAAACTAGCTAAAATTAATTTACAATAAAACAATTTTGTTTCTTTCTTATAAACTAGCTAAAATTAATTTACAATAAAACAATTTTGTTTCTTTCTTATAAACTAGCTAAAATTAATTTACAATAAAACAATTTTGTTTCTTTCTTATAAACTAGCTAAAATTAATTTACAATAAAACAATTTTGTTTCTTTCTTATAAACTAGCTAAAATTAATTTACAATAAAACAATTTTGTTTCTTTCTTATAAACTAGCTAAAATTAATTTACAATAAAACAATTTTGTTTCTTTCTTATAAACTAGCTAAAATTAATTTACAATAAAACAATTTTGTTTCTTTCTTATAAACTAGCTAAAATTAATTTACAATAAAACAATTTTGTTTCTTTCTTATAAACTAGCTAAAATTAATTTACAATAAAACAATTTTGTTTCTTTCTTATAAACTAGCTAAAATTAATTTACAATAAAACAATTTTGTTTCTTTCTTATAAACTAGCTAAAATTAATTTACAATAAAACAATTTTGTTTCTTTCTTATAAACTAGCTAAAATTAATTTACAATAAAACAATTTTGTTTCTTTCTTATAAACTAGCTAAAATTAATTTACAATAAAACAATTTTGTTTCTTTCTTATAAACTAGCTAAAATTAATTTACAATAAAACAATTTTGTTTCTTTCTTATAAACTAGCTAAAATTAATTTACAATAAAACAATTTTGTTTCTTTCTTATAAACTAGCTAAAATTAATTTACAATAAAACAATTTTGTTTCTTTCTTATAAACTAGCTAAAATTAATTTACAATAAAACAATTTTGTTTCTTTCTTATAAACTAGCTAAAATTAATTTACAATAAAACAATTTTGTTTCTTTCTTATAAACTAGCTAAAATTAATTTACAATAAAACAATTTTGTTTCTTTCTTATAAACTAGCTAAAATTAATTTACAATAAAACAATTTTGTTTCTTTCTTATAAACTAGCTAAAATTAATTTACAATAAAACAATTTTGTTTCTTTCTTATAAACTAGCTAAAATTAATTTACAATAAAACAATTTTGTTTCTTTCTTATAAACTAGCTAAAATTAATTTACAATAAAACAATTTTGTTTCTTTCTTATAAACTAGCTAAAATTAATTTACAATAAAACAATTTTGTTTCTTTCTTATAAACTAGCTAAAATTAATTTACAATAAAACAATTTTGTTTCTTTCTTATAAACTAGCTAAAATTAATTTACAATAAAACAATTTTGTTTCTTTCTTATAAACTAGCTAAAATTAATTTACAATAAAACAATTTTGTTTCTTTCTTATAAACTAGCTAAAATTAATTTACAATAAAACAATTTTGTTTCTTTCTTATAAACTAGAATTATTTTTTACATTTTATATGTGCAATTGGTATTTGCAATTTACTTAGAATTATTTTTTACATTTTATATGTGCAATTGGTATTTGCAATTTACTTAGAATTATTTTTTACATTTTATATGTGCAATTGGTATTTGCAATTTACTTAGAATTATTTTTTACATTTTATATGTGCAATTGGTATTTGCAATTTACTTAGAATTATTTTTTACATTTTATATGTGCAATTGGTATTTGCAATTTACTTAGAATTATTTTTTACATTTTATATGTGCAATTGGTATTTGCAATTTACTTAGAATTATTTTTTACATTTTATATGTGCAATTGGTATTTGCAATTTACTTAGAATTATTTTTTACATTTTATATGTGCAATTGGTATTTGCAATTTACTTAGAATTATTTTTTACATTTTATATGTGCAATTGGTATTTGCAATTTACTTAGAATTATTTTTTACATTTTATATGTGCAATTGGTATTTGCAATTTACTTAGAATTATTTTTTACATTTTATATGTGCAATTGGTATTTGCAATTTACTTAGAATTATTTTTTACATTTTATATGTGCAATTGGTATTTGCAATTTACTTAGAATTATTTTTTACATTTTATATGTGCAATTGGTATTTGCAATTTACTTAGAATTATTTTTTACATTTTATATGTGCAATTGGTATTTGCAATTTACTTAGAATTATTTTTTACATTTTATATGTGCAATTGGTATTTGCAATTTACTTAGAATTATTTTTTACATTTTATATGTGCAATTGGTATTTGCAATTTACTTAGAATTATTTTTTACATTTTATATGTGCAATTGGTATTTGCAATTTACTTAGAATTATTTTTTACATTTTATATGTGCAATTGGTATTTGCAATTTACTTAGAATTATTTTTTACATTTTATATGTGCAATTGGTATTTGCAATTTACTTAGAATTATTTTTTACATTTTATATGTGCAATTGGTATTTGCAATTTACTTAGAATTATTTTTTACATTTTATATGTGCAATTGGTATTTGCAATTTACTTAGAATTATTTTTTACATTTTATATGTGCAATTGGTATTTGCAATTTACTTAGAATTATTTTTTACATTTTATATGTGCAATTGGTATTTGCAATTTACTTAGAATTATTTTTTACATTTTATATGTGCAATTGGTATTTGCAATTTACTTAGAATTATTTTTTACATTTTATATGTGCAATTGGTATTTGCAATTTACTTAGAATTATTTTTTACATTTTATATGTGCAATTGGTATTTGCAATTTACTTAGAATTATTTTTTACATTTTATATGTGCAATTGGTATTTGCAATTTACTTAGAATTATTTTTTACATTTTATATGTGCAATTGGTATTTGCAATTTACTTAGAATTATTTTTTACATTTTATATGTGCAATTGGTATTTGCAATTTACTTAGAATTATTTTTTACATTTTATATGTGCAATTGGTATTTGCAATTTACTTAGAATTATTTTTTACATTTTATATGTGCAATTGGTATTTGCAATTTACTTAGAATTATTTTTTACATTTTATATGTGCAATTGGTATTTGCAATTTACTTAGAATTATTTTTTACATTTTATATGTGCAATTGGTATTTGCAATTTACTTAGAATTATTTTTTACATTTTATATGTGCAATTGGTATTTGCAATTTACTTAGAATTATTTTTTACATTTTATATGTGCAATTGGTATTTGCAATTTACTTAGAATTATTTTTTACATTTTATATGTGCAATTGGTATTTGCAATTTACTTAGAATTATTTTTTACATTTTATATGTGCAATTGGTATTTGCAATTTACTTAGAATTATTTTTTACATTTTATATGTGCAATTGGTATTTGCAATTTACTTAGAATTATTTTTTACATTTTATATGTGCAATTGGTATTTGCAATTTACTTAGAATTATTTTTTACATTTTATATGTGCAATTGGTATTTGCAATTTACTTAGAATTATTTTTTACATTTTATATGTGCAATTGGTATTTGCAATTTACTTAGAATTATTTTTTACATTTTATATGTGCAATTGGTATTTGCAATTTACTTAGAATTATTTTTTACATTTTATATGTGCAATTGGTATTTGCAATTTACTTAGAATTATTTTTTACATTTTATATGTGCAATTGGTATTTGCAATTTACTTAGAATTATTTTTTACATTT